>OX578142.1:96682000-96815981 GCA_951213105.1 Amaurobius ferox | reverse complement strand
ATATATATATATATACATTATATATATATATATATATACATACATATATATATATATATCCAGTCATTAATTTTTATCACCCATCAAAAGGTAAATAAATACATCATATATACAGATTCATTAAGTTCTTTGCAATTGCTTTCATCCAGAATGGCCATGCTTCATCCCATTGCCTCAGATATCCTCCAACTTGTGCATCGTCTGAAGGCACGAGGACACCATATTCAATTTTGTTGGGTTCCAGGGCATGTTGGTATAAAGGGAAATGAATTGGCTGACACCGCTGCAAAAACAGCTAATCGTATTATGAATCATCCCATTCCTTTGACAGATATTAAAAAAACTATTAGTAAAATATTATATGATAAATGGCAACATTCATGGAATCAGCAAACTCAAAATAAATTGTATGAGATAAAGCCTTTAATACAGAAGTGGACTAGTTTTCAGTGTAGGAAACTTGATGTTATATTAACTCGTTTGCGCATTGGTCATACTCGTTTTACCCACAGCCACTTACTGTTAGGAGAAATTGAACCCTTTTGTAATAGTTGTCAGACGTCAGCAAATATCAAACATATTTTAATTGAGTGTTCGAAATATAAACAGTTCCGTTTTAAGCATTTCAAGACGTATACTTTACATGTGGCAGAATTGATTGGAGAAAATCCTCATTTAGAGCTTTTCCCATTCCTTCTGGACATTGGTTTTTTCCATCATTTTTAACTTCCCTTTTTATAAGCTTTTAGTCATTTTTCATCTCGTTTTCATTGTTGTACATGTTCCATAGTCATGGTTTTTTCACACATTATAACTCTTTTAAATTATACACGTGTTTTAATCCATACTAATTTATGTATCTTGGTACCATATGTCTGGCGCAGCATATCCTCTTTGGATCTTGTGCCATTAAACCATAATCAACCAACCAACCAACCATATATATATATATATATATATATATATATATATATATATATATATATATATATATATATATATATATATATATATATATATATATAAAAAAAATATATATATATATAAAATATATATATATATATAAAATTTATTATATATATATATATATAAAATATATATATATATATATATATACAGAGTGATTCAAATAACATGGACCAAACCTTACGAGGTGGTAGTAGACACCAAACCAAGCATTTTCCGTCATAGTTTGCCGGATCGGAAAGGAAATGTAAGGACGCCAGTAGGAGCTTAATTGTGAAACCGATGAGGTGAGGAGAAAATACAGGAATCACTTAGAAGTTATGAAACGGCATTTAATAAATAATAATTTCAGTAATGGTTCAAAAGAGCGGCCGCCAACCTGAATGCCCATCCCTAAGCAGCGATAGAAGGATTGGCGAACTCTCTCGAACAGACCTGGCATGTCGTACACTTCAGCAGACATGCGCGATATGCCTGGTCTGCCGGATCTGACTACAAGTTCCTCTTCAGATTCAAGGGGAGTGTCATAGGCAAGACGAGATATCCTCCTTTATACCCTACTTTAGCCTACTTTTCCCTACTTTAGATACCCTACTTTAACCTCCTCCGTTTATGGCCTATTTTACCTCTCGGATCAGGGCTGCCGTAAAACTGGCGTACTTAAGTCTGATGCCATTGTCCAACATTACAGACCTCATAAATAATGAACATGAAACTGTCTTACATATACCTGGTTTCACATATCTATTCCTGGTCTCACACACACACACACATATATATATATATATATATATATATATATATATATATATATATATATAATAATGTCCGCGGACGTTATAGCACAGTCTACAATGACATTCGCGGCCGCCACTTCGAATAACACCTGTAATAATTTCGATCACATCGGCACCACCGGCTGTGTTTATTATTGGGATGTATTATTTAAGTAGGAGGTGCTTATTTTATTATGTACAATGAGTTACCGCTTATTTAGGATCCGGGAAACGACGAGCAATTCGCTCTGTTGGTATATATAAAATTACGTTATTTGCGGAAGATATGACCAATATATGAACTAATTGTGTAACATTGTTGTGTAATATTGTTACACAATTTGTAACAATGTTAATTGTATAACATTGTTACACAATCTAATTGTATAACATTGTTGAAATTACGATTCATATTGTGCCCGTTAAAGTAGAATGTAGAGTCTATGCAAGTGGCGAATTTTTGTTTTGTGATTTATGACTGTGCATATCTCGCCTGTTGTGCCGATGTGTATACCTATATACACTTTTCACTGTTAGTTATATGAATCAAATGTATTTATTTCGTTCTTTTTGTATAACGACTCTGCTTTACCTCCAGGATAATGACGGGTACATTTTGTAGTACACCAATATGAATATATATATGAATATATATATATATATATATATATATATATATATATATATATATATATATATATATATATATATATATATATATATATATATATATATATATATATACAAGGTGATTCAAAATAGATGGACTAAACCTTACGAGGTGGTAGTACACACCAAACCAAGCATTTTTCGTCATAGTTTGCCGGATCGGAAATGAAATGTAAGGACGCCAGTAGGAGCTTATTTGTGAAACCGATGAGGTGGTGAGGAGAAAATACAAGAATAACTTAGAAGTTATAAAACGGCATTTAATAAATAATAATTATAGTAATGGTTCAAAAGAGCGGCCGCCAACCTGAATGCACATCCCTAAGCGGCGATAGAGGAATTGGCGAACTCTCTCGAACAGACCTGGCATGTCGTACACTTCAGCAGACATGCGCGATATGCCTGGTCTGCCTGATCTGACTACAAGTTCCTCTTCAGATTCAAGGGGAGTGTCATAGACAAAACGAGATATCGTCCTTTATACCCTACTTTAGCCTACTTTGCCCTACTTTAGATACCCTACTTTAACCTCCTCGGTTTATGGCCTATTTTACCTCTCGGATCAGGGCTGCCGTAAAACTGGCGTACTTAAGTCTGATGCCATTGTCCAACATTACAGACCTCATAAATAATGAACATGAAACTGTCTTACATATTCCTGGTTTCGCATATCTATTCCTGGTCTCACATATATATATATATATATATATATATATATATATATATATATATATATATATATATATATATATATATATATATATATATATATATATATGTTACGGTTAAAGCAAAAAATCCAGTTAGTATTAATAATAACCGGTTATTATTAATAATAGCCACGTCTTTTGGTAAATGGGATAAATATTGCATATTAATCACATTTACCTGTAAATATTATTAATTACCAATGAAGTTTAGTCATTGAGATTAATTAAACATAATTTATTGAAACCCCAACTCTAACGTAATTTTTATGTCATGCGATAGGAAGTGTATGATATTACATACATGAACAGTTTAGTTAGCAATTAAATTTGGCTAATGTAAAAAAATGTTTTATAATAATGATTACTGTTATTTATAAGATACATTCATTATTTATTACAACAAACAAATTACATTACATACAAACACCTTAAGGCGACAAAAAATTGTAAACAAATTACATTACAAATACAGTAAATGGAAATCTCAAGCTAAACGCGTTGAAAATTTTTACATTGACAAAACTTCATTGGTAATTATTAATAACAACCGGTTTATGTGATAAATTCTCATAAATTATTCACTCTAACCGGTTTATTTTATTAGTATTTATAATAACCGGTCATTATTAATAATAACCAATTAAACGAATTGACCGTAACATAGGTCTGTATATAGGTGAGAAAACATGTCGTTTTAAATGCTGCACGATGATCTCTTCTCATGTGCGTTGCATGAACCATTAAGACATCATTGCTGTTGACAGTTTGATTTTTTTCATAACTCCATGACATATGCATGCCGAGTTTTGCTGCGGTAGATCAATTTCATTGGTATATATATATATATATAATGTCCGCGGACGTTATAGCACAGTCTACAATGACATTCCTAGCCGCCATTTCGAATAACACCTGTAATAATTAGATCACATCGGCACCACCGGCTGTGTTTATACATGCTGTCAAATAAATCTTTTTGTAGTTATTATTATACTTTTGGTCGCGTCTGCGTGACGTCAGAACCTGCATACGTATTTCACAATTTCACCGACTAAACGTGGTTTGCGACAACATATTCCATTTCATTTTTTGTTAATCTTGATGTCTACTAACAACCCTCTGAGTTTTTCGCCGCAATAACTGAACAGACTGTATATACAAAGGGTGTTCCCACATTTTTGTAACGATTTTGATTTTCTACATGAAATAAATTTAAATTAAAAAAAATAAAACCTGACTGGCATCAAGTCGGAATAGGGTTTAATTACCGTCTGCATCATTAAAAATATTCTTCGCTTTAAAATGTTGCTAGAAAATAAACAATGGATCGAAGGCTATATTTTTGCGCTTTCCAAAGAGAAATACTCTTATTAAATTATAATACTCTTATTCTATTATCAAAAACGGATGTGAAAAGCTTGGTTTTAATATTTCTACACGTAAATTAAATGACATAATTAATAAAAAGGGAAAGAAACGTCGAAGTTTACATTTGACTGCGAAGAAGATGAAACACGCATACCCAACAAAGGTTGGTTCAGAGAAAACAAGGAAGGTTTTGCAAAAGGTGTTATGGTTATTGCTGGATTCTTGATTGGAATCTTTATTGAATTCTTTATTGGATTCTTTATTGGAATTTAATGGAAAACTTAAAATAGGAAAAGTAGAAAAAAATATCAAAACTAACTCGGATTACTATCAGAAATATGTTTTAACACCTGTTTTCAAAAAAAAACATTGCATCCCTTTACCTAAGCAATCTTCACTGTGTTAAGTTCCATCAGGATAAGGCTACCAGCCATACCTCTAAACTATTGCTATAGTTTTTGAAAAAATGAGAAATGAAATCGGAGTTGATGCTATTCCATTTAAATGCATCCCACCTAAATCCCCTGACCTGTCTTCTATGGATTATTGTGCATTTGGACTTTTAAAACAAGTGCTTTATAAGCGGCATCCCGAAACATTGGATGCACTCTGGAAGATTGTGGTGAAGGAGTGGAATAAAATCAACCTTGATATTAAGAAAAGCTCTTTCATCTTGGAAAT
Source organism: Amaurobius ferox (assembly GCA_951213105.1). Taxonomy (NCBI): domain Eukaryota; kingdom Metazoa; phylum Arthropoda; class Arachnida; order Araneae; family Amaurobiidae; genus Amaurobius; species Amaurobius ferox. Next base: position 96,810,811 of record OX578142.1, on the reverse strand, counting down.
CAAGATGTAATATGATGGTTCAACAAAAGGGCTATCAGATTGAGCATATTAGAAAATAATATTTTTATCTTTGTTTATATATATATATATATATATATATATATATATATATATATATATATATATATATATATATATATATATATATATATATATATATGTATTTTTTTCAAAATCGTTACAAAAATGTGTGAACACACTCTGTATATTATGGTTCACTAAAAACGAAATTATTGAAGTCAACTGAAGTTAATTAGAGTTAATTAGTTACATTGCGTTGCAATATGAAATACCGCTTTAACCCACCATATTATCTTTAGTGCGATTTCCTGTAAAATAATACATTAACATACTACCACAATTAACTGAGTTGACTGGCTGATTGGATGTAGTGGACCTGTGGTTTGGCCTCCACGCTCACCGGATCTCAACCCAGTGCGCTTCTTCTTCTGGGGGCACATAAAATCATTGATGTACGAGACGCCTGTGGACTCCATAGAAAATATCGTAGAGAGAATCGTTGTTGCAGCGGACAGGATAAATACGACAGCAGGTGTCTTCGAGAACGTGCGCCAGTCGCTCATTTGCCAGTGTGCAACGGCACCCTTGACCATCATTTTGAACATCTACTTAAAGCTTTCTCTGGTACAAATAAATGGGATTTGTGCAACTGATGATTATGTTATATCTCCTTATTTTTACTGTTGAAATTTCAACTTTAAATTTACGCTTTTCTGACACTCAGAGAGTAATGCGGCCCTAGGTTCCATAGAAAATATTGTCCGTCTTGATGTGTACTACCACCCCTCTTATTTTGTCAAAACAGTTTACGAACACCATCTCTCTCTCTCTCTCTCGCTCTCTCTTTATTTATATATATATACATATATATATATATATATATATATATATATATATATATATATATATATATATATATATATATATTGATTGATGCACTCCAGAGCGGGAATCAATAAATCGTAAGTGGACTTTGCAGCTTCTAAAAATATCCGTCTTTTTGGTAGAATCTTTGTGTTAACAACTCTAGAAAATCTACTCAAGAGTTTTATTGGTTCGGAAATAAGTGTGTTTTCTAAAAGAAAATATGAGCTTTTCCTTGTTTTGCAATAAATAAATATCAAGTGCATTCGAGGGGGATGAACATTCTATGCTGTCAAAGTTTTGTAACTTATAACATAAGTTGGAAGCCATAACGTTTAATGATTGTATTCTAAAATTATCGCTTAGTCCAATATTCGATATATTAAGTAGGTGACTGAAGGTAAATAAAACTTGATTAAAATAATAGACAGAGCAGTAGAAATTTCCTGGAAACCCGAAAAAGTATTTAAGTATATTTCAAAATTTTATATATGTTGTTGCTTACTGCTAACCTAAATTAGACCTATTACAATGTGACGGATGAATAAATAATGAAAAATAATTAACCAGAATTGGCAAATGATATTGAACATAGCCAATGACTCATCTGGTGCTAAAATGATAATCAAAAACACTCTTCCCCGTTGGGGATATGTAAACTGTAAAAGACAATTCTTTATATCTTACATTTAAAGAAGTGAGAAGAGGTAAGGAAAACTTGAGCAACATATTTGAACACAAATAAGGCAATAATGAAGCATACAGCTGATTCGAGGAGCTGCTCCTTTTTTCTCATAGCATTGTTGATCGTGCAGTTCAACATTTTTTTAAACCTTCCTCTAAACTTGTTTCTGAAATGATTTCAACAACACTGTCACTTTACCATTTTTTCCAACAACCCGGCAGATTGCTAATATCATTAAAAATTTTCATATTGTGTTTAAACCTTCTAATAAACTCACATATCTTTTAGAAATTTCTAACAGTTGGGGCATTTACATTATTTCTTGTCAGTGTGGTCTTTCTTATATTGGCCAAACTAAACACATGCTTTAAAATTTCATATTAAGAAACATGAAAATTATATCAAAAAATAGGAATTTAATAAATCTTCTATTGCTCAAGATTGCTAGGATTTTGACCACCATTTTAAGTTTTCTTTAGCAAGGATCAAACAAAAATGCACGTCGATCTATGATGTTGATTTCTTTGAAGTCTTCCATATCCAAAACGATTCTAGTAATTTAGTTAATGATTTGTCCAGTACTCCATTTTTGTCCGCGGTCTGGCGAGGTGCCCCGTAAATACTTCCACATTCTCAGTCCCATTTCTTAACCTTTGGGTCTTATTGTCTCCCTTATTGTCCGTCTTGTTGGGTTTCATTCATTCTTGTTCGAACTTGACTCGTCTTGTCGGGTTATTCCTGTTGTGTTTTGGCGCACGCTAATCTTGTGTGCTACTTCTCGATTCGGATTGACTGGACTTTTCGTTATTATGCGTTCTGATTGGCTCGCTCAGGCTAACTCTTAATCCAGGTCTGGGTATATGAACACCTTTGTTTCTTCTATTTACGTTCATTTTGTCTTTTAGACTTCGAGTTTGTTAGTTCTCCCGCACTGACAAAGGGGAGCCGGTGTATCCTCAAAACAGCTGTATACTTCATTATTGGTCTTATTTGTGCTCAAATACGTTGCTTAAGTTTTATTTATCCTTTGCACAAAGTATTGTTTACTGAGAAGAGTTGAGTTTAACAAGAAACACGATCCTCGTGCATCCGTAATCCTTTGATCTAGGAACTGGAAATTGTACAAGAATGTCCCTCAAGGTAGGTATATAAGCAATAATGGAATGCAATTTCACGATTCACTTCTTAGAGAGTAATTTAAAGTGATCGAGTAAGTAAATAATGTAACTTCAGAATCGTTCAAGTAATTAACGTGATGAAATACAGAGATATTCCTCGTTGGTCAAAAGTAAATAGTAAGAAGCGGTATTTCCATTAATCGTATTTAAAGTTACGAGGGCTAGTCAAAAAAGATTGAGAATGAATTTATTTGTAAAATCGCAGCGAATGGCAGCGAAATAAAGGTTTGCAAATAGCTCGGAAATCGTCTGCTTGGGGGAAAAGTTTGTAAGTAAATCTGGCAATGCATTTGGCTGAAATATAACGCAAATAAAAGACGAATTCTTTTTCGCCTAAGAAAAATAGAGTCTGTTTGTGATGAACAATATTCCTTGAAATTTTGTTTTCGATTGCAGAAATCCGCTACTGAAGCATATGGAATATTGCAACAAGCATATGGTGTGGCACACTTGAAATCCATTATAACTGCTGATGAGAGATGGCTACGCTATTATAATCCTGATAGCAGACAGTCAAGCACAGCCTGGAAATCACCAAGTTCTCCCACTTCAAAAAAAGCCAAAGTTGTAAGGTCTGCAGGAAAAGTAATGGTTATTTCGTTCTTTGAGTACCATGGAATGGTTTACCAACATGCAGTGCCTGCGCATACAACTATTACTGGCCAATATTATGTGCCAGTTTTGAAGAATCTGCCCGAACACATCTGATATAAACGACTTGAACTGCCTGCATGTGATTGACTCTTACATCACGATAATGCATGCCCTCACGTTTGCAACATTGCTCCCCAATATTTGGCTGGAAAAGGAAAATAATGTGTGTCACACCCTCCATATAGCCCGGACCTGGCTCTGTGAGACTATATTATAATCCCTTGTCTAAAATTTGAGAGTCGAGATCTCCGTTGCGATTCATCAATGACCTTTTTGAAGAAGGCCGAGACAGTTTTAAAGACGATGTCGAAAAATGGGTTACAGCACGTGTTCTAAGAGCGGCTGACACGTTGGGCCAAGCGTATAGCAGTCAATGGTGACTACTTCGAAAATGAACGTCTGAAGACAGAATCTCTCTAATGTATTTAGTGAGTAATAAATTCATTATCATTCTTTTTTGACTAGCCCTCGTATAACAAATGTTGAAATAACCGAGGGAGCTGGATAACATTATTATCTCATCTCTTCGGCGTTTTACACTAGAGCAAAATACCTATTATTTAAAAAATCTGCTGCAAAAGTTAATATTACTAAAATGTAGATCATCGAGTTTAACGAATAAGTGCATAGCTAGTATACAATATAAATAATTTATCTCTTTTCTTATTTTAACACCTCTCAATATCCTTGCTGCTGCATATAAACATCAATCGATTTTTATCGCAACCCTAAATTACGAGGTGTGTCGCTACTTTAGTTCTGCATTTTATATACTACTGTGATAGTCGGTAATAATTTGTATTTTCGGATAAAGATTTTTTTGAGTTCACGTAACTTATAATCCACAGTAATGTCAAATATAAATCAAAATAAAAAATGATGGTCCTTGTAATTCTGAAATCATAATTTCGTCACTTGGAAAAATAAAAAAGAAATAACATTAAAAATATCTCCGATTTTCAGTCAGCAGTAAAATAGAAAATATCCGCTGAATTATTTTTATTTAAATTAATTTTGACTTAAAACATAATACATACATTTAAGGACAATATAAAAATTACACGATAAAAACCTTTCGATGGTTTATGCAATTTAAAGAAAAATTTCTATTGCCAATAATAAAATATTGAATGAAAACGGTATAAAATATAATATTTAATAACATATTCTCTAACTCTACATACTTCTATGTTACCCACGCGGAAGAACGAACTTTAAATATTCTTTTAACACTTTTCCAATAACAACTTGTAAGAAATAAAGGTTTAGTTGTTTCATATCTCTAAAGTCATAAAAGATGTCGAAAACTATTCAAAAATCTTTAAAGCCTCTTGAAGAATACTTTTGAAACCTAACTCACCTGATACTTAAAATGTGGATAACAGGTATTGTGATTATTCAGTACTATTCCCAATGGTATAAAACAATTTCCAGGTATATTGAATAATCTGAGACGTTAGTGGATTTTAATATATGTAAAAGTTACCATGGGAACTAGACTTGAAATAAATTGCGACTTTCTATAGAATATTTCCCACTTAATACATTATCTCTGAGAGGGTCGATGTTTTCGGTTTTAATTATTAAAAAAAATCGCGTGGGCGTACTTGCAATAAATGTGAAATAATATAGTAAGCCTTAAGGATAAAAGAGAATGAGGAAACAGGGATTTTAAAATGAAATATTGCAATTAAAGCATTTGGACATTTCAATAAAATAATGTTCACTCAAAGTTCATTATTTGGATGCCGTTTAATAAATTTCACACATGTAAATTAAACGAAAATTAAAAGTGTTTACATAAAAGTTTGGATGGTGTTACATTGTAATAAAGATACATTCAGCTATCCGGTATGAAACAAAATTCCAACTGCTTAATAGAGATTTGGAAATGTTATTGTTATACAAAGAATTTACCAAAAAACAACTGGTCTTCCGGTAATACTTCCAAACTTTTACTGGCATGTATGATCACACAGACCTCGCTAACTATACTAGAAATACAAACCCAGTTCTTATGGCTCTACAGGCTAGAAAGTGAACCGCTGCGTCACATGTGGATTTTACAGATCTTGGAAAGACCCCTATTGAGATTTACTGTGTTGCGACAATAAGAAATTTCTTGTTAAGTATTTTTTCCCTAACCTTGAAAAGAGATTGTGTTTTGTCAGAAAAGACGGATTTTTTCAAACTTTGCTTAATCAGTAAAGAAATCACAAGAGCATGTTTTACACTATGGTTCTAACATTTTCTGTAGAAAACCCAGACCACACGACCAACCCATAGGCTAATGGTAGCTTTCTGTGTGGCCGGATCTAACATTTTCTGTGTACGAACATTTATTCATCATTTAAATGAGATAAATAATTGAACAATTTTACGCAATAAATAATAAAGTAAACATAAAAGCAGGGGAAAGAACTAAACATTAAAGGAGAGCAATAATGTAAACAAAAAAAGCAGAGCAATAAAGAAACTAATAAAAACAGATCAAATAAGCAAACATAAAAGCAAATAGAAAATTTATGAAATATCATTCATATGATGTCAGATGGTTGGTACCCTTCATTTTTGAGAAAATATTTAGCATTTTTTTTATCTTTTGCATGCCTATGTCGGAGAATCATACGAATTTTTGGAAAAACTTGAAGTGACATTTGTATAACCTGAAGGGGAAGTCCCTTTACCACTTCTGGAATTTGATGTTGAACCCATATAACTCATTAACTAAGTTCTATCTATACCCAAATCTGAAAAATAGATGTTTTAATAAAAAATATTGAACCGAAAGTGAAAAGAAAACCGGGAGTAGAAATTCTTAGTAAACAACCCTACATCTTCTAGAATGGGATATTGAAAGCATATAACCAAAGCAATATATGCAGCCGATCTTAAGAAATAGATTTTTTGATTAAAATGAAAGTTTTTGAACCGAAAATGGAAAAAGAAACGGTAGTGAATATCCCTAGTGAACCCCATGCTTTTTTAGAATTTCATATTAAATCCAAATTAGTCATCATCTGAGCTCCGTTTTCGTAAAAACAATATGGCAATTTTTTTGCCATCCATAAAATATAAAAGCAAATACTTGTCTCGAAAAAATAAGTTTTCTTCTTAAAGATGATAAGATCAGAGCTGACTTCAATTTCTAACCTTGACTCTTTAGCTTTCAAGGCCATAAGGATCAGGTTGGCATTTACGGTTTAGGTAGAGATTTATGTGTGATCACACTTGCCCGTAAAAGTTCGGAAGTATTGCCGGAAAGGCAAGGTATTTTCTTATTAAATTCTTTATGTAATAAGGAAACTTTCAACTCCCCTATCAGACACACGAATTTCTAATTCCTAGAGGACAGCTGGATGCATAACACTATACAAACGTTAACCTGTTGAAAACTGTTAATTTACATTTTATTTAATTGTATAAAATTTCAAATGACACTCTATAAATATCCATTATTTTATCAAATTATTCATCTGATTTAATCGCAATAGTTTTTTTCTAAATATCTTTCTTTAATATTCTCCTTATGATGAACAAACATATCACATTTCTTGTAAGTAAACGCACAAGATAATTTTCTTTTTCCATCAATTGAGACCTTTCAAAAGCATCGAAAGTCTCAGTGATAATGTATGAAGTGATAAAAATTCCATAAAAAGTCGTAACTTACTTCAAGTGCAGTATCCATGGTAACTTTTACATGCATTAAATTCCACCGATGTCATGGATTATTTGATCTACATGGAAATCGTTTTATACCTCTGGGAATAGCACTGAATAATCGCAGTGCCTATACCCCACATTTGAATTATCAGGTGAGTTGAATTTCAAAAGTATTCACGAAAATTCTTCAGATATTTTTAAATGGTTTTCAACATCTTTTATGGATTTACGGGTATAAAATAACTAAAACCTTACTTCTTAGAAGTTGTATTGAAAAAGTATTAAAAGAATATTGAAAGATCGCCCTTCCTTTTAAGTAATATAGGAGTGTATAAAGTTAGAAAATATATGAGTGAATATTATATTTTGTAATGTTATCTTTCAATATTTGGTTATCGGCAGTAGAATCTTACTCTAAATTACATAAAACATTAAAATATTTTTATCGGATATTTTTAATACTATCTTTAAATGCATATATTATTATGCTTTTTAGCACAAAATCATTTAATGTTTTTAAATCAAGAGGTACTCCTACATACACTGGCCAGTGAATTAGAAACCTAGGTTCAATAGTCTTCTTCCCAACACTCTTTATCCCAAATTACAGCAGGCATGCGGATTGGCATTCTATAGGGTGCTGAAGTGCATTTAAGTCAAGAGAATAACAAGCGTTGGACAACAGATCGTAAGCTCGTGTACAGTTGATGGCAGGTGAGATTGTTGTCGGATGTGTCTTTCCAACATGTCCCAAATGTTCTGGATAGAGTTTAAATCTGAACTTTGCTGTGTCCAGGTTATATTGTGGAAGTCGAAGTCATGCTTCGTGGACCACTGTTGCATAGTTGCTGAGTAGTGGAAGGTTGCATTATCGTCCATAAAAGACCCGTCAGCTGATGGGGTAAGAATGCGGCATTGCAATGTGGCCGTGAGCGGCAAGAATGCTCAAGCACACCATGGATAACACCGGACCTTCCAGAAACACCAATGGACCAGTGACAAACCAGCAGATTATGCCTCACACCATGATACTCCCACCATAATCTTGAAGTGTGCGAACACGGAAAAATGGGTTTATGACTTTCTGGGGCTCTCGTAACAATAACTAAATGGAATTATTTAAATTCGAGCGAAACTTAAAAACGAGCGTTTCAATTGTCGTAATTGAAAGCAGTCACAATAGAATTTTTGTATTTGTTACGTCATTAGTCCCCCGTAGAGGAGCAAGTTACCCCCGGCACTAAATTTTCAAACTTAGTATGAATCGAAGGATTCCTTCGAGCCCTTTAAAATGAAGGGTAACACTTTATAACTGCAATCATTTGGACCAACGGTACAGATTCTTCAAAAATGTTGTTGTAAAATTTGCAAAAAAAAAAAAAAAAAAAAAATGGTTATTTACATATGACGTTTCTGCAAGAAACGGAAATGGAAAGTCAGGAAATACTTTTAAAATGACTATATTGTCCAAAAAATATTACAAAATATCTGTGTGTGTTGTAACATTATTATATGAGGGTATTTGTAAGAGATTTTAGATATGTATTTATTTTGGCACATGATCATAACACCATCTGATTCCGCCTGGTTTTCATTGGTACCTTCCATTTGTTCAATTCAATATTTCCTCATAGTAGTATAAGCTTGATTTAATGTCAGAAATGAAGGTCCTGTATTAAACATTAAATTCAGCTAAACTCGTGCTGTTTTTGCACAACATATGAAACTACATTCAAAGACAACAAAACCGAAATAATTTGGTTTTCGTAAAAAATATGGCCTACTATGTTTTTGAAATAACAGATTCAATAGATAACGAGTTTTGTTATTTGTTACTATTATGAAATTCCATAATGTAATCAAATTGCATTTGATCAGCCACTAAAAATATTATGAAACTATTCAATTTTCATTTAAAATGATAAATTACGATAACGTAGTCATCGCTACATATTAACATTAAATTCAAATATTCATATCATTAACTATATTTAGATTTGTATCATCAACAAAAAAACATGATACCTAACAAATTGTTTATTTAACATAAACCAAATTAAAATGTAATTGCACCCAACATAAGTTACCTTGGGATATTGACAAATTACTAAAGAAGACAAATAATCCTTACAAACGGTTGTACCAGCGTAAAATCATTTCGTTAAATCAAGATTTGATTAAATTTTTCTCAATTGAATTCCTTTGCTTAATCACATTTTGCACTGCATTTAAATATTCAATTTAGTGGAGATGTTTTTAAGGAATATAAAAGCTGTTGTACCGAAAATTAAAAATACTTTCCTTATTTAAAGCTTTAAATGAAAGTATAAACACTTATGCAAATAGCTTTCATATGCTTTAATTCCAAAAGCTACAGATTTTTTATCAAATTCTTGGAATTTTAATATTTGAAAATTCCAAATGGTTGCTAGGAATTAAGAGAAATGTATTACTTTACTTTTCTTTATTCATTGAGACTCATTTACTGAAAAGAAAATGATTTTCCGTCTTAGTTTTCAAAACAAATTAATAAATTGAACTATAGATGCCAAGCACAAATGTGGAATTGGATAAATGTAAGTAAAACACTTAACGGAAATGATATTTTGACTTGAGAAATGCTCGGCAAAGTACACTGTCTTCCAAAAGTTAAGAACACGATGCAAATTCTCAAATAATAGGGATATGAAAATATCAGATGATGTGTCCAGCATGTGTCCTAGAACAATATGAAAATTAGACGCGGATTAAAAAGACTCGCTTGCATCTACGAGTTTCAATGTTCAAAGAAATTTTTTTGAAGAGTGTGACGTTTGATTTTTAATTAGATTAGATTTGTTATGATACAAATAGGAAGATTTTCAGCACTGGCATACTGTTGAGAGGCTTGAGGCAGGATGGTAGATTACGGAAGTTGCCAATTCCTTTTCTGTAGACCATTCTGTCATTTCTCGATTTTGTAAACAAATCCAAACAAATGGGACATTTATCGGGAGACCCGTTCTAGGCAATCCAAAAGTTGCAACATCTAATGACCAATACATGGCATTACCAGCCAAACGTAATCACCAAGTGACTGCATCAACTCTCCGAGCAATGGCTACCTAAGCACTAGAAAAGTCCATATCTGTCAGTACTGTGCAGCGAAAGCTACATATCAAAGGACTATATGCCGACGTACCAAGAGTGTGTGTCCCTTTGAGTACTAGCGGCTCAAGAGCACGATTAAATTGATATTATTGGCATACTAATGAGAAGCGAAATGCTCCAATGTAATAAACACGGAGAAGTCAAGATTTGCACCAAATTCATATAACGGACGTGTAAGGTTCTGGAGCAAGGTCACATGCAACCAGCCCAATAACATTATTAAAAATCATGTTTTTAGTCCTGAGAGTGTGTTGGTATGGGGTGAATTGTTTTGGGATAGCGCTTCAACTAGCACGTGTTCACATGACTTACTGTTAGACTGTGTGAGAATCTACCCTGCAGCAATGGGTCCAGATTTTCTTTTGATTGACGGTAACAATCGTCCACGCAAAGTAAGTTTAGTGGACGAGTACTTTAAGAGCACAGATATCGCTCGCAATCAGGGGCCAGCGGATTCTACGGACCTTGATACCATCGGAAAAATTTGTGTTACCCTTGGAAAAACTGTCTCTGCCCGTCTGCCCCCTCCAACTACTCTCGAAGATCTACAAATTTCCCTTCTACAAAAATGGCAGTTATTGCCCTCTGCTGCGCCGAATCAGCTGATAGAAAATATGAAATGTGAATGAAACATACTTCTATTGGTGTTAAAGCTAATTCTTGCACATCAAACTTTGCTTGAGAATTATGGTGTGTTTCGGATAAATTCCTTTACAGATTGCCAAATTTTGATATTGTGAGAAAATAGGAACACAAATTAGAGCTAACTAGATATCTTTTAAATAGATAGCTCTGAAAATCAGTAAAGGGAGTCAGTATTGTTAGTGATTAAAATAATTATCCAAATGCCATATAATTCACTTGCTTATGTTGATATTTCATGTGTTCTGTAAAAAGTACCATTCTTGCTATCTTTAGAACGGCTAGTCATGACTGCTAAATGTGGTGCACAAAAGGAAACAAGTAAACATTTAAAAAAGTAAAATGCAAAGGGCATTTTAAATTAATATATTATTTATGATCGTAGATCGTAAGCTGTAAAACATAGCCGTAATATCATATAGTCGTGAAACATAAAACAAATTGTGTCACTAATAAAACCAACCACATTAACTTTAGTGCGAGTTCCTGTAAAAGAATATTTACTAATATAATGCTACTCAATTAATTGCATCATTTTTTAACTTTAAAAACAACATTATTCATTAGGAAAATTCTCTTAATTATTTAATTAATTACAATAGTATATCACACATTATTTTGCGGAGGAGATTGGACATGTGAGACCAGGTAAATTATATTTATCAAAATGGTTTAAGACCTGCTACAATAACTGATACACACATGCCTCCAATTTCGTCTTTGGCCATTGACATACAGCTCGTACGTTGATTCTGTTTCATATTTCTCTGAATCTCTGTCGTTGAAGTTATTACTCAAGAGCCTTGCGCTCAAGATGCTAATACTCTGTCTGGTACTCTTACATCAGTGTATATTATACTCGTACTAACTCGAAGTGTTGCACTCCTACTCATACTGAAGTCAATCTCTGAACATAACTGAATCTGACCTCATCATAACTGCATAGCTAGTTGGAACTCTGATTACCTCTGGTTACACCTGGGACTTCAGTTATGGCACTCTCTGTAATTATTGTACTTCACTTGATTTCTCGAACTCTCTATGTGTTGCCTCCTCTTTTCGCCTGAGGTCAGATATGCCTCTTAGGCTACCATTGGTTGACCTCAGGACAATGCGATCAGACATCTTCCGCATTGGTTAACATTTTAAACCAATATCGTGGCTTCACTTCACTCTTTATATGGTCTTTTCATGTTGCCTATTATCTTTATATGACCTATTCAATGAACTGAGTCTTTGATAATAGTGAACATATTTATTTCTTATTATTTTTCCCGTATAGATAAAAAAGTGATCTATCTCAAGAAGGGCGTGTTATTATTTTTTGAATCTCGCCATTTGCTTCTGAATAAAAAATTACAAATATATTTTACCTCTCTCATACATAAAATATGACTCAAATATAAAAAAAAATCGATATGATAATTTCTCATTATATAATGAAAACTTAGTAAAATCACCTTTATTAAAAAAAATGCAAGAAAGGTTTCTTTTGCACTGAAAAAGTACCGAAAAACTTAAATATAGGAACAATAAAGTTATACATTTTTCCATGGAAGCAAGTAAAATAAATGATTTGTTTTATGTAAAATATAATAAAGAAATATATTTTTTCAATTAAAATGTTATTTTAATGTAAATATTTAAAACATTTAAGGCACAAGTTAACTTGGCAACGACCATATATGTAAACTGTTTTGCTTTTGCATTTTAAGTTAAATTTTATATCAGGATTTTAGGATAATATTTATCGTTATCATATTTTTATACCTTTGTAATATTTGTTTACCATTATCACTCGTTCGATATTACTATTGCTACATATGGATTTATTGGAAATCAATCCATTATATAACTGGCATCTCACAATGATACAAAGATAGAAAAAATCTAAACATAGGAATATTACAAATTAATGAGAGATGCCATTAGACTTACTGATTTAGCACCAACCAGGAGGCACGTGTGACTTAAGATTTGTCACGCAGTAACACTGCCAGGAAAAAAATATAGTATAAACATTCAATATATATATATATATATATATATATATATATATATATATATATATGAGGACACATTATTATATAAATATAAAGAGCAAATTTAAAATAATTGTACAACAAATATTCCAAAGAGATCAATGGCATCATAAAAGATATTATTGACATTAAGATAGTTAAGAATTAGAAAACGTAAATTATACTGAAATGAACAATATTGTACAAATTATGAATAATTAATAGAGAATTTAAAAACTCAATTAATTTATTAAATCAAAAAAAGAATTCACACAAGACACCAAAGTAATTTCATAATTACTTAGTTCGTGCTTCCGTAAAATGTGAATATTTTTAATGAAATATTTTGATATTATTGATTTTTTCCTTTTCTTAATTCTGTATTCGGCTTCAAGGAAATTGCTATAGGATGGTCGGCCTCGTTTCTTTTAATCCATCAATGCTCTTCCTGTATACATTATGCTCGAGGAAAAGTTGATTTTATAATTCAAAAGATCAATTATTTCTCTTAAATAATTTCGCTAAAGAAGCTAGATATTCACCACAGCAACAGATGAGGAAAGAATATGCATATACCAGAACTTACTTTTTGTGAGTGACGACATGACCTTACTAGTCCACATGAAGTATACAGCTCTCATATTAATATAGTTTGACTGCATAAGACTCATTTATATCTATCATTTATTTAGAGGAAGAACGATAGCGAATGACTTTATCCATTGGTTTAATTCCAGAAACAGATAGTAAAACATATACGACAGATTGATCAGCCCAACGATGTCACTGTTAAATTTTCTTCTGATGTTGTTGCAGAAACTGTGACCCTTTCTTCCTTCATCAGATATTTTACATCTTTCAGTTTCGTCTCAGCCTTTTTTACTCTATTTGAGCGAATAGTATCCATTAAATATATTTCTTAATCTTTAAACTTTTCAATAAAAGGAATAGACGTAAACAAATTGTCACAATGCACTTTACGATTCCTATTATGCATGTCATGGCACAACCTTAGCACTACATCACCAGCTACGCCATACTTTGTTGATGGTGGTAAGCTGCCACTTGCTACTCACTGAAATATTTTAAATCAATAAACATTGCCGAAAACTCCGATACAAGCCCAACTTTAAAGCCCCATGCCTTGGGTTTGAATTTAATATATTGCTTAACGGTAGAGCGATCCTTAAAAGAAATCATCACATGAATGGAATGCAGTTTTCTGGTTCTAGAGCTTCATGAAAGTTTTGGGGAGCAGATCAATCAAAGATCTTAACTTAAAGAAACAATCTGTATCATCAGCAGAGACACTCATGCTCTCATTAAAGTGAATGTAACGTCTGATGAGTTCAAATATGCTAACAGACTTAGAGTCAGCTATAATACTTATGCGCAAACCACCAGTTGTAGACCAATGTTAGCGAATCTGGCATATAGCACCTACGTCTGGCATAACGCACGTACGTCTGACATAACGCACGTTCGTCTGGCATAACGCACGTATGTCTGGTATGCCGATGCGGTGGTCAAGAGGTCATGGGCATGCGCTTCCGTCTGATTGCTGGATTGCAGGGTTGCGGGTTCGAATCCCACCAGCGGGCATGGATTTGTCATATCGAGGCCAAGTCAGACTTCCGCCCTTCGGGGAGCCTCTATAAAAGTGAAGCTGCAATTCTCCTCCCCTTCGCCATGGGATACCCTGGGGGGTCTTGTGGACTTGGTGCGTAGGCGTTCCTTCACCACGGGGGAATTAGTAACGAACGAACGTCTGGTATAACGCATGTCATCACTAGATTCATTCTCAGAAACGCTTTCAGTTCAAGAACTGAAAGATTTAAGGTTTTGTTTACTTGGTGATAGGCATACATGTTACTGTGAAAACATATATCCTCTAGGTAACTTTCTGGAATAAGCCTATAAAAATATTCAAGCGGAAATTCGGCACAAAATACTAATTCTGTTCCAGGTTGAAAAATGTGGGAGATTTTCAGAAAAATCATTATCTTTGTTAACACTCCAATGTTTTCGTCTGAACTTCACATTAACTTTAATTTCTACATCATTTAATTCTGTCATATCTGTTGATGTTGATGCTCCATTATTCATTTCTACTTTCTCATTGATTTCATCATTTGTAGATCGATTGAGAAGCCATTTTTTTTTATTCCGGTATATAATCTGGATCAAAATCACTATCATCATCATTACACATGTCATCACCAGAATATGAGGGAAGCGTCATAATCAGCTCAATATCATTTTGTGTTATATATGACATTATTTATATCATATTCCACAAAATCTTTATCACATTTAACAAAATATTTTATATTGATGTGATGTCACATTATGTGATATTAATATTAAATATATTTTAAATAAACATTAAAACATTTTCCTTAGTAAGAAAAATGTTTAGTAAAGTAAGGTTCTTTATGAAATAATAAGAGCAACCAAAATATGTAAATGCCTTAAAAGGTTTATTATTAAAAAATTTGGATTTAGTAGGTGATACACTCAATACTTAAACTTATTTAAAAGTAAAAGAAGCTAACCCTGTAATATTTTTCGAATCTTATGTTTTATAATGTTGCTTCATAACGTTAAGAACCTCATATGTGGTCTCCATGCATGCAACATGTGTATGTTACCATAAATATATGGAAGCTTCATATGAGGTTTGCAACAAATCCGTGTGTAAGTTAACAAATAAAATGTTTACATACATTTTTCACTCCTTTAATCATAATGGTACAGAAAACATGGAAATATTTTATCTTACTGGATTGCTGTAGAATGGAAAATACTTTATAAAATGTGTTATTCTCAAGCTTAGCACTAGCACTAAATTTAAACTAAAGGCAATTACTTGCAATAAAAATCTTAGTGCTGTCATTTATTGCGGTATTTTTCACCTTCTGGGAACTTTATTTAAGACTTGCATTCAACTTAATGGACAAATATATTTCAATAATTATTTTAAAAATAATTTTCTTTTACAACCTCATGTGAGGTTATCATGCATAAATAAGTTAATTGCAACTAAGTTTAACATAGGTGTTTTTACTAGAATGTGACGCATTGTGATACTCTTAAAAATTCATCTGTCATATTTTGACGGGTCTACGCGTTTTGAGTGTTTGAGCCTCCCTGAACACTAATTAACCATGTTTAATGATGTTTGCTTATCTGTTTGTTTGCAGGTAAGATATCTCTGGAACGAGTTCATAAAATTGAATGACAGTTGGAATGATTTTTCAATCGGGGAACATCATAGGGCCTATGATTTTAGGGTAAACTGGCCAATTAAAGGTGCTCCATTTTTTGTACTTTACATATCAAAAATCAGAAACATCATATAAAAGCTTAATGACGTATGGAGAGTTTACGAAAATATATAAATAACAAATGGTGTTTTATTAAGTTCATGTATAAGACGTAAGGTATACCATTTTCGATAAAATTGATAATAATCACGATTTCTGGGAAAAATTATTACATATTGCGAATTTTGATAAAACCCGGGATTTTTACTAAAAGTTTTTCGTTAAACCCCTTTTATTTTCTTTAATCGCTATTTTACCTGGGAGAGGGGGTTGCAATTTTATGCACCAAATCTTACGATTTCTAATCGATACACCAAAAGCACGGTTTCTAATTAAGTAATTTTCAAATTGCATAAAAATTTTGCTAGTACGAGTACTTAACGCCGTCATTTTTTTTTAAATATCCTTAAGTATCTCTCTATATTTCTTATTTGAGATAAATAATTTGAACAAGTTAACCTCAAACATAATATTTTTATTTGCATTTTTACATTGTTCGGTTAGGTTTCTACATTCATTATAATCAAAATGTTTTTGTTCTTTCCTTCGCAAAACCTCTTGACAAATGAAATTTGCTTCTTTAAGAGAGTTCTCTACTTCTGTAAAGAACATTAAACTTGCTCAAGTTAAAAAATCACCAGAAACTTTGTTTAAAAATGTACTCTGAGTGCTTAAAATTTCTCATCTGTTTAAATATTGATTCTTTTTATTGATTTCTCTTTACTGGTAAAATTTCTTTAACTTGTTTTCCTGTATTTATACTCGTAGTAACAACTTGGTAAGTAATGTAAAAACAACAATGTGCTTTAATAGCAGAATCATGTATAAATTACTGAAAAGGATTTATAAGATAATCAATGAAAATTTAATTATTTCTTAGGAATTTAATCAGTTGAGATAAATTTATAGCGCACAAAAGACGCTGCAGTGTGCAATGATGCATTTAAGTCTATAATTATGCCACCTCCGCTTCAAATTATTTCTTTTAAATATAATGAATTCAATTAAAGTTTTTTACAGATACGTTGTATGTAAAGTATTGCCAATTATAAACAGTAAATGCTTGAAATAATTAGATTTTTCTCTTCTTACTCATTTAAAACAGTGATTAATAGTTATATGCACGTATAAAATATGGAACATTTTTGGTTTAAGGGACATTTGATGATTGTTAGTGTTAAATAGATCGTTATAGTTAAGAGGATCGGGAACCGATAATTTTTAATTACCATGATTTTAAAGATTAAAGCTTTGATTTCAAACCTAATCTGTCGTTTATCATTTCTGAAGTTTTTTCCAATTTCAGTTAATTTCCTTTATGACAATACACGTATAGACCGAAAAAAAATGTTATTTAAACATTAATAACGTTCTCATTTGAACATTAATATTGTTATTTGTTATTTATGTTATTTGAACATTAATAACGTTAATGAACATTGTGATGTTTTTACATAATTTACAATATATGTGCCAAAATATGTGAAATTAGTTTTCCGTCATTCCCAGTGCCTATATTTTACTTTCCCTACAATACTTGGTAATGTATAGGGAAAGTATTGAAATCGCGTCAGAAATTGCAACAAGAGTTTTCGACGTATCTACACGTTTTGAGCACTCAAAAAACACGAATAACCTATTTTTAGAGTGACGTCTGCGCGTGTATATGTGTATCTAACAATGAATGTATTCCGGATAAATAAAAACCTGTCTTTTTGCAAAATGGCTTTCGAAAATAATATGTATCCATTCTAGCTAAAAGCTAATGGACCAAATTTCTTAAAATTAGGTAACTAAGTCATTTGCGGGTTACTCTGGTGCTGATTAGATTCTGGTACGATTCGGGGAAAAAGAACCTGCCTTTTTTGCGAAATGGCCCATAAAATCGTCAAAATGTAGAACAAAAGACTACACGTGCCCTAATATATTAATTAAATATTTATTTTATACGTAATTTTTGAAGACGAAAATAATAAAACCAAATAGATTCCTCTAACATGGATCATTTTTGCGATATTAAGTAATTTTAATTTTGAAAAGCTGAAGACATTTTAAACAATAGCTGAAAATCTACTTAATGAAATATTTATATATATATATATATATATATATATATATATATATATATATATATATATATATATATATATATATATATATATATATATATATATATATATATATACATATATACATATACACACACACATATATATATGTATACTCATGCCCAAAAGTTAAGCATAATTCGTAAAATGCGAAAAATTGAGTTAATGTGGATACAATGGTTCACAATCAGTTGTGGAGAATCGGGGACGAAGGTAAATCATTGTACATAAGCAAAACAGTTCAGTCGACGTCGACATGTGCAAAGCACAGGCGCATGTCGGAACGAGTATAAAACGGACTCGAGAGGCATGACCAGTTGAGGCAGAATTTCGCAATTGCTGTGGTACGGAGCGTTGTTAACAATCAAAATGATGCATTGTTAACAAACGAATGATGTCCCAAAGATGCCAAAAGGACATGTTTTTGAAGGGACGAATTATTGAAATACTGGAATCCGGTCGATCCTGAACCGAAGCGTCTCGAATTCTTCTTCTTCTACCCAGACCGTCCGACCTACTAGAAAGGTGTAGGGTAGTATCTGTTTGGACGGCCGGGAAGTGCCACCCAATTCAGACCGGAACCCAGTGGGGGAGGCATCCACAGGGACCGTACCCTCCTTCCCCTACCACCAACCTCTCGTAAGGACTTACGGACCCACATGTTTAACGTGATCGTACTCCGCGTGAATACGGCGGCAGTTTAGGCAGCGGCGGGAATCGAACCCGGGAGTACCGAGTGCAACCTCCGCGCGCTAACCACAGGGCTACCGCGCCCCGTCTCGAATTCTAAATGTGCCTTAGTGTATGATCTCCAGACTGTGGCAAATGTTCCAAACCACTGGAGATGTTACCCGACGACCAGTACCAGGTCGGCCAAGGGCAACAACCGTTGGGCAAAACCGATATTTGGTGATAACTGCGCGACGTCAGAGGAACCGTTCTGCCAGACAACTACGTCCATCCCTGACAATTACTGTCTCTTAGAAATTTTAAAGAATCGACTAAACATTTTCCCCCTGTTCTTTCTAGAAACTACAATTTCTAGACATTCATTTTCTTGACACTCGAGTCAGTACTTTGTCGATTATCCCTGTACCCTTAATCCATTACATTTTCTTATTATTATTATTATGTAATAGTACTACATGCTCCTCCCCTGCTCCTCGCGCTGATCAATCCCGAGCGTTTTAAATTTTCATTTTAATTTAATAAAATTGTATTCGATTTGTCGGTATTTTATATTAATGTAAGGGACCAAATCTGAACAGTATTGATAAACAGGTAAAATTAAATTTCAGATTTAAATGATCGTAAAACTTACGCGATTTAAAATGAAACGAATTAAATGTTTATCAATTAGAAGATGCAGTTAGCATGCAAAAGGTTCTAACAATTGTGATTATGAGAAAAAATTGAAATTACTTTGTTTAATTGTTTATAAAAGTCAACAATAAGACATATAATTGTTGACTGCATTAATAATTACATTTTAATCATAATTACTCATGACAATCATAGTTGCGAAACGCTCTGTTTATAAGAATCAACAGTAAGACATAATTTCCCGCGGACATCTTTATGACGTTTCGATCTGCAACGTTTCGATCTGCACAGTTGGAAGTCCCCATTAAATCTTTGCTCATACTGGCAATGCTAAATTGTATAAGATAATAGTATTTAATTAACTGAAGCCTAAATATATTTTCTCACAATTTTCTTTTTAATATAGAGAGAAAGGGTTATTTTCGTCTATAATATAATAGAGGATATCTAAGTTTTTCATGTGTTTGCAATACTGTAAAATTACCAATTTACTTTCCCAGCAATACATGGTAATGTATAGGGAAAGTATTGGAATCTTGCCGATATCATGGATATTGGAATCATGCATATCAGTTTTCGACAGATCTACACGTTCCGAGACCTCTAGAATACGAAAAAACTATTTTTAGAGTGACGTCTGTGTGTGTGTGTGTCTGTGTGAATGTATGTCTGTCTGTCTGTGTAATGGATGTATCCACTCTAACTCAAAAGCTAATAGACCAAATTTTATAAAATTTGGTAGATAAGTCACTTGTGTGTGACTCTGGTGCTGATTATGTTTTGGTACGGTTCGGAATAAAACAGCCCGCCTTTTTTTGCGAAAAGGCCCCCAAAAATTGTCTGTATCCACTCTAACTAAAAAACTAATTGATCAAATTTTACAAAATTTGGTAGATGCGTCGCTTGTGGGTCACCCTGATGCTGATTGTGGGTCACCCTGATGCTGATTTTGATACGATTCGAAAAAGAAGAACCCGCATTTTTTACGTAATGTTTCGCAAAAATTGTATATATCCACACCAACTCACCTAATCGACTAAATTTCAAAAAATTTGGTAGGTAAGTCAGTTGGGTGTGACCTTGGTGCTGATTAGTTTTTGATACGAGTCGGGAAAAAAACCGCCTTCTTTTGCGAAATGGCCTGCAAATATTGTATGTATCCATTCTAGCTGACAAACTAATTAATCAAATTAGACAAAATTTGGTAGATAAGTCACTCTTAAAATACTGTGATGCTAGTTAGATTTTGATATGATTTGAAAAAAAAGAATCTGCCTTTTATTTGCGAAATGACCCGTCAATCTAATATATTCGATCTAAAATAAAATACTACGTCTGCAAGATAGTGAAACTCTGAAATAAATGACTAAAAGTAATGAAATATATTAATTAGGTACTTATTCTACATGAAAAATTTGACAACTAAGAGAATAATTCTGACCCTATGACTGTAGGATAAACCGTTCTCGAGATATTGTAATTTTTGGAATTTTAAGAATCTGAAGAATTTAAAATGAATAAGTTGCCAAACGAAACGAAGATGCAATAAAAAAAGAAATTGGATATAATATCAGAAAATTATCCATATTACTTTCTGCAATTAAACTCAATTTAATGCATAATGAAATAACAAATTACAAAATGAATTTAAATCTGCAGGGAAAGTTATGTGCTGCTCACATCAGATTTTTTATTTTTTCTGCAATACATGGAAATGTATAGGGAAAGTATTGGAATCACAACTCGAAAATCACAACTCGAGTTTTCAACGGATCTACACGTTTCGAGACCTCTAAAATACGAAAAAACTATTTTTGGCGTGACGTCTGTGTGTGTGTCTGTCTGCCTATGTGTCTGTTTGTCTGTGCGATGCATGTATCCACTGTAACTCAAAAACTAATGAACCGAATTTTATAAAATTTGGTAGGTAAGTCACTTGAGTGTCACTTTGGTACTGATTAGTTTTTAATGCGATTCGGGATAAAAGAACACGCCTTTTCTTGCGAAATGTTCAGCAAAAATTGCCTTTTTCCACTCTAGATGAAAAACTAATGGACCGAATTTCTCAAAATTCGGTAGATAAGTCACTTGTGGGTTACCCTGATGCTAATTAGATTTTGGTACGATTCGGAAAAAAATAGCCTGCCTTTTTTGGCGAGAGGTTCGGCAAAAATCATCAAAATATTAAAATAAAAAACTACGTATGCTCAAATATATCCATTAAATGCTTGTTTTATACGTTATGTTTAACGATGAAAAGAATAAGACCAACCCCATTACACTAGGACTAGTCGTTCTCGAGATATTTTAGCTTTTTCCTATTTTCTCTACGCCACCTTTGAAAATAAATCCAGTTACCAAATGAGAACGAAAATTGAATTAAAAGTGAATTCAATTTAATTAAAATAAAGAGAACGTGAATATAAGTCTGCAGGGAGAGTCGTGTGCTGTCCTCATCAGATTTTTTACTTTCCCTGCAATACATGGTAATGTACAGGTAAAGTATTGGAATCATGCCGAAAATCGCAATTTGAGTTTTCGAGGGATCTACACGTTTTGGGACCTCTACAAGAGGAAAAAGCTGCTTATAGCGTGACGTCTGTGTGTGAAAGCCCCAGCCCGTCCGGCTCGTCCAGAGGACTTGGAGCAACAGTGACGTCTGTGTGTGTGCCTGTCTGGCTGTGTGCCTGTGTGTTTGTCTGTCTGTCTGTGCAATGTATGTATCCACTCTGCCTCAAAACCAAATGGACAGAATTTCATAAAATTTGGTAGGTAAGTCACTTGTGTATGACCCTGGTGCTGAAAAGGTTTTGTACGATTGGGTATAAAAGAAGCCGCCTTTTTTGCGAAATGGCCCTCAAAAATTGCCTGTATTCACACTAGCTGAAAAACTAATGGAGCAAATTTCACATGGAGAAACTAATGGAGCGAATTTGGTAGATAAGTTGCTTGTGGGTTACTCTGGTGCTGATTAGATTTTGGTACGATTCGGAAAAAAATAACCCGTTTTTTTTTTGCGAAATGGCCCGCAAAAATCGTCAAAATCTGAAATAAAAGACCACGTATGCCAAATACATACATCAAATGCTTGTTTTATACGTAATGTGTAACTATAAAAATATTAAGACCATCACGATTACACTAGGACTAGCTGTTATCGAGATATTTTAGTTTTTTCTTGCATTTTCGCTAAGCAACCGTTGAAAATAAGTCCAGTTACTATATGAGAACAAAAATTTAATTAAAAATGCCAATTCATTGTCATTTTAAATAATTATGAGCATTATTTTGTGCAATTAAACTCAATATAATGAATTATTGAAGAAATGGAGATAACGTGAATATGAGTCTGCGGGGAAAGTCGTGTGCTGCCCACATCAGATTTTTTACTTTCCCTGCAGTACATGGTAATGTATAGGGAAAGTATTGGAATCATGTCGAAAATCGCAACTCGAGTTTTCGGCGGATCTACACGTTTTGGGATCTCTAGAATACGAAAAATATATTTTTAGCGTGACGTCTGTGTGTCTCTGTCTGTGAAATGTATGCATCCACTCTAACTCAAAAACTAACGGACCAAATTTCATAAAATTTGGTATTTAAGTCATTTGCGTCTGGCCTTGCGGCTGATTAGTTTTTGGTATGATTCAGGATAAAAAAAAAAACCCTTCTTTTGTGCGAAATGGCCCGCAATTATAGTCAAAATCTAAAATAAAAACTACGTATGTTCATATATAGCTATTAAATGCTTGTTTTATACGTCATTTTTACTGATGAAAATAATGAGACCAACCCTATTACACTAGGACTAGCTGTTTTAGAGGCATTTTAGTTTCTTCGCATTTTCGCTACGCCACCTTTGAACATAAGTCCAGTTACCAAATGAGAAATGCAATTAAATTAAAAGTGTAAATTCCGTGCAATTTTAAATAATAATGGGTTTTATTTTGTTCAATTAAACTCAATATAATGAATTATTGAGTAAATATAGAGAACGTAAATATGAATCTGTAGGGAAAGTCATGTTCAGCCCACATTAGATTTTTTAATTTGATGCTGTTGTTGAGACCCAGACCGTCCGACCTACCAGAAAGGTGTTGAAGACCCAGACCGTCCGACTCGTCCTGAGGACTTGAGTATCTATTTGGACCAGAAAGGTGTGAGGTAATTGTTTGGACGGCCGGGAAGTGCCACCCAATTTAGACCGGAACCCAGTGGGGGAGGCATCCACATGGACCGTACCCTATTTCCCTTACCACCAACCTCTCGGAAGGACTTACCGACCCACATGTTTAACGTTATCGTACTCCGCATGAACACGGCGGCAGTTGTGGCAGCGTGCAAATCCAGCGCGCAAATCACCGGGCTACCGCACCCGAAAAGGGCCAACAGCACGCGGTGTTCCCAGGTGGTCACCAACCCAAGTATTAACCGCGCCGGATGCTGCGTGACTTCGGTGATCTAACGAGAACCGGTGTTTTCAGCACGGTACGGCCGTTGGCCTAATTTGATGCTGTGTCGAAACATAGTTTACAATTTTGAAAATAAAATAAAATCCTTATATTAAAAAGCAACTTGCAATAGCATGAAGTTAAATTTTAAAGTATAGGAAAGCAAATTAAACTACATAGAAGCACAACGAATAAATTAATTTCCAAGTGTGCGAAAATAATTTATCTAAACATAAATTATACAGATATCAACGTAATAGCTTAGCGAAGCAATTACATCGCTTTAAAATCTACAGAAGCCTAAAATGTATTATGTGCGAAATACGAAAATGAACGCTTCATATGCTACTGATTATATGGCCTTAACGGGTGCATCTGCAAGTCATATTTTTTTGTAAACCAGTGAACTACTTAAAAAGCTTGAACCTAGGTGACCTTTTGTAATTTTCATGATCCAAATATTTTTCTTAAAACAACTGACACTTATCAGTTTTCATTCGGGAAAAAATATGTTACATGCATGACATAGTAAAAAGAGCGTTACTATTTTTTTATCAAATGGCCAGGCACTTGACTTCTATCATTCACCTATATATCGGCCAGGAACGTGAACCATTTAGCCGTCCTGGGACGTTACCCCAGGCGCACCGGAGGGGGTGGGGCGGAACACACTGCGCCCATCAACACAACGTCCATGCCTTACGTGGGACTCGAACCCATAACGCGGCGGTCGAACGATCGCTTTTAAACGCTCGCCTTGACCGCTCGACCACCGCGTCGGCAGCGTTACTAATTACAAAATATTAAAAACAATTCTCTAGGTAGCAGCAGAAACGGAAACAAAAAGCTACGAATATTACAAATAACCTTTTCAGTGAGATACACTTTTAATTTCAATATTTCATTTCGATATTTATTGCTTTCGTAAATATATATTTTATTCAATACCTTTATTTCTCTATGCTCATTGACTGTGTATACTGTTCTTATAATGATGAATAGATTTCATGTCACACTGCTAAAATAAATCTTTGGCTCTATCTGTCATTTTCATGGCGATTCTGTAATAAGAAGGTTCTGTAGATGGAGCTTCTTAGTATTATGCTTACTTTGATTTGTGACGGTAATATAAAATGCACAATATCTGAAATAAATGAAGATTCCCTGATACAGAAATTGCTGATGATATATATGTCCTTATTTAGTAAGTCATATTGATTTATTATGCCGTTATACTGATATTAAATAAAGCGACCGAGGGCGTGATGAAAAAATCGGTAGCATGTAATGATTTATTTCACAATAGTAGGCTATAACACTCATGTGCTGATGAAAATAAATTTCTTGGAAAAATCTGCAGCATGTGTGCCTTATTATCGCGTTCGTGGGCAAAGTGACGGAAACGGATTTTAGTTTATCCAATAATAAGTCTCAGTTAACCGACCAATATCATAACATATATCTTGACTTCATCATAAACCCAGGATCTTCAGGGATCAATGTATTATACGGATTATTATATAAATACATGTATATATTCATTTATATTATGTCACTCCATATATTTTTCGCATTTCGGATTTCTAAAGGCGTTTTATATATATACAGGGTGAGTCGGAATTGTTTTTACAAAAGCAGAGGGGTGATAGTACCCCACCAGACGAGCAATAATTACCATGGAACATAGGGTCGCACTGCAATCTGAGAGGCAGAAAAGAGGCACGTCGAACCACGTTGAGCATGACGCAGTCAGCGCCTCGGACGTCATTGTGTACCTGCCTACGTAGTATCTCCTACGCCAGACACGAACGCAGTTACCGTATGCAAATGTCCAGGGAGCAGAATCATCATAACAGGCTCCTAGTAGGTTCCGGCGATAGCCAATCAGAGCACACGTTGCCCTTAAAAAACCGGCACAACTTCAACGCTGAAAGTTATTCCCACTGGACTTTTTCTTCTGGGGCCACATGAAATCTTTAGTGTACGAGACGCCTGCGGACTCAGCGGAAGATGTCGTCGCGCGCATCGTTGTTGCCGCAGACTAGATTAACACAACACCCGGAATCTTCGAGAGGGTGCTTCAGTCATTCGTGGTTACATTCATTCTTCACCGGTGTGAACGGTGCAACGACACGCGTGATCACCACTTTGAGCACTTGCTGTGAGTTTGTCGCAGCACAATAAATATGTTTGTGCAACGTTTGGCATCGTTCCTTCGATTTCCCAAAACTGGTGTACGTGCAGGTTAGTATTCTAATTTTACTCCTTTCTGCCTCTCTGTGTGCAATGTGACCCTATGGTCCATGGTAATTATTGCTCGTCTGGTGGGGTACTATCACACCTCTGCTTTTGTAAAAATAATTCCGACTCACCCTATATATATATATATATATATATATATATATATATATATATATATATATATATATATATATATATATATATATATATATATATATATATACACCCACCCACGGACAATGACAATTGCGCACCAAGAAGGAAGCATAGGATGGACCTAAAATTTTATTGATGGAAGGATACAGGTGAATGATATACATGATCACAAAAACGGCGCAGCAGAACACGTACAGACGGAGGTGTGGTACACAGCCCGGTCATCCTCAATAGCACGTCTACCCGTCTCGTAATGCGATACAAGCAGCAATACGGT
This sequence comes from Amaurobius ferox, assembly GCA_951213105.1. Taxonomy (NCBI): domain Eukaryota; kingdom Metazoa; phylum Arthropoda; class Arachnida; order Araneae; family Amaurobiidae; genus Amaurobius; species Amaurobius ferox. The sequence goes on along the minus strand of OX578142.1, from coordinate 96,784,048 downwards.
CCGACATGATGTCGAGCAGACGCCTGATGTTGTCCTGCGGCAGACGAGTTCACACCTGTTGGACGTTACGTTCCAAATCCCGAAGATTGCAACAACGAGGCAGCTGACGTTTCAAATGATCTTGCACATGCTCGATAGGGGACAGGTCTAGGGAGCGGGCAGGTCATGGAAGTGTCTAGACATGACTCAGGCAGGCCTGGGTGACCCGAGTCATGTTCGGTCGAGTATTATCCTGCTGAAATAGCGCACCTGGAGTTCCAGCAACGAATGGGAACACATGGGGTCGTAGAATCTCATTCACGCACCGCTAGCCCGTCAATGTTCCAAGTGCGACTAGTAGAACGGATCGGTTATCTTGGGTTATGGTTCCCCAGTCCATGATGCCTGCAGCGGGGCCGGTGTGGCGCTCGATAACGAGGTTGGGATTGCAGTTTTGTGCAGGAGACCTCCACAACCGGGCACGCTGATCACCGGTCACCAAAACGAAGCTGCACTCATCGCTAAACCTCACATATAGCCAATTTGTAGCGTTCCACATTGCTCTGACCCACCGCCGCTGCAACCGGAGCCGCCTATGTTCCCGCGTTAATGGCAGCACACGTAAGGGACGCTGAGATCGCAGATTTGCTTTCTTCAGGCGTCTAGATATGGTTCGTGAGCATACAGGAGCCGCTACGTGTGACCTACGTCTACCGCTACTTCTACCCACCATTCTTTTCACACCGTACTCGTGTTTGCGTCGGCCGAAGCTTCTCGTATTGACGGGGCGTCGATTACACGCCGGTTTATAAGGCCGTTGACTCATGCCATGCCTGCAGCGTCACTCACGGGTGAATCGTCATGTGCAATCACACCAGACTGGATCATTTGCATACCAACCCGCCCTCTAGCTATTTACTCCATTTCGCGGTTGTACCATGTTTTCTTCTTGGTGCGCAACTTTCATTGTCCGTGAGTGTACATATACATACGTATGTTACGGTAAAAATGATTAGTCGGAGATTATGCATAATCGCAGGTTATTATGTATATATATATATATAATCACCACTCATATTGGAAAAATTTGATAAATTCGACAAATTTTCTCACCTTTACATGCTATTTTGCATAATTTCCAAACTAAGTTGGCAAATTTGATAAATATGCCAGAATTTCTCACTTTTGCTGACGATTATGTTTAATTCTTAAATGTATTTGGTAAGCTTGATAAATACGCTGAATATATTACTTTTAAAGTGACTTTTGCATGATTTCCAAAATATAGTTCATGAATTTGATAAATATCATGAAATGTCTCTTCCTTTGTTGTTTTAATAAAGTAACTTACGGATTTAAACACATTTTAATAAAATGAATCAAAATAGATAGCTGTACTTTTCTTTTAGATAAATCGTCAAATATGGTTATTTATCGTTTTTTACTTTTCCATTAGATAAATTGTCAAATATGGTTATTTATCGCTATTTTGCATTAAGTATGCTACTTATAGTTATTTATGGTTATTTATCGTTAAGTATGTTATTAAGTATGCTATTTTTTTTCAATATTTTTTCACTGAAAATATTTTGGACTTTGGCGTTCCCATTATCCTTTTTGAACCCTGGGAAAAAGCCTTCGTGAACGTAAGACTATGTTCTATGTATAGTGAAATAAGTCCAAAAATAAAATTTCTGTGTTCCATGGGACATCTGTTACACCAACAGCTGTTGGGACGTGCGACGACTGATAGTCAGCGGGGTCGGATTCCGTGATTATTTAGGGGCGAGCGCCAGAGAGATAAGCCCACGTGGCTGGCGAAGGTCCATGTTCGAATTTCTACGGATCAACTGTTGCACAATTAAGCTATATTTCGAGATTTAGCGTTTGAACTTGTCTATAGCAAAATTAGTTAGAGAGATTCTACGTATTTAACAAAAAAAAATCTTAAGTAATTCTTACTTTTATACATTCGCTCGTGAAAAGGAAAAGAGATAACAAAACAATCCCTAAAAGGGAACCATAAAACTTGAAGTACTTCCAGCTTCATGATGGGAACTTTATTAACACTGTAATAGTAATACATCTATCTACTGAAGAGTAAATTAAATAAATGACGTTAAAATAAATGTTATTCGACGAGAATGCAATATTTGTCCCATTTACTATCCTAGACGCGATTATGCGTAATGTCCGGTAAATTTGATTAACCAAACACTATTTATCCTATTTACCACTACGAACTGGCGAGTGTGCATAATCACCAGTAAATGTGATTAATATGCGACACACACACACACATATATATATATATAAGAAAAATATCTAAAAATACGATACATAAAAAACATAATCATAACACTGCATAATACTAAGGCGCAATGCCGCACTTTCATGTTTAGCAGTTATATAAGAGTAAATACACAAACAGATTGAACAAGAAAGATCAATCATGCATAAGCATTGATTATGAAACACTTTCCAACTGAAATGTAATTTCATTTAAAAATTTCTAAAATGTGATTCATTCAGTGGTAATATCTTTTACATTATCACAGTACTACAGTAATTTATTATACTTAAATATTTAAAACTGTATCGAAATATAAATCATCTGATTCTTTATGCAAAATCAATGAATATTTCATTCATATAACTTGTATTCCAGACTCCAGAGCTAAATAATTTTGTGTGAAAAAAATTCAGCAATTCTTATGTAATTCATCTTACAATCGCTTGAGATATTTGCATTCTGCATATGTTAAAATTAGGCTTCCTTGAAGAAATAATAAAAGTTTAGGGATCATTTAAAATCACAACTATTGTAATTGCATAGGCACGGAATTTAGATACACAGATAATATATATGTGTATGTACTCAAAGTATTGGAATCGTGCCGAAGATCGGAACTCGAATTTTCAAAGGATCTACACGTTTTGGGACTTCTAGAACACGAAAAAACTAGTTTTAGGAAGACGTCTGTGTGTGTAAGGGTGTATCTGTGTATGTTTCTGTGTGTCTGTGTGGATATTACATCCACTCGAATTGAAAAACTAATGGACCGAATTTCATACAATTTGGTAGGTATGTTTTTGTGGGAAATCCTGATGTTCATTAGATTATAGTACGATTCGTAATAAAAGAATCTGCCTTCTTTGCGAAATGGCCGCAGAAATTGCCTTTATCCACTCTAGCTAAAAACTAATGAACCAAATTTAACAAAATTTGGTGTATAATATTTCAATAACCTACAAGTGATTTATATACCAAATTTAACAAAATTTTGTATATAAATCATTTGTAGGTTATTCTACTACGATTCGGGAAAAAGGAACGGGCTATTTTTGCGAAATGGCCCGCAAAAATCGTTATATATAAAAATAAAAGACTACGTGTGCTCAATTATATCAATTAAATTCCTATTTTATATGTGATTTTTGACAACAAAAAGAATAAGATTAACCCCATTACTCTAGGACTAGCCGTTCTTGAGATATTCTAGTTTTTTCGCGTTTTCGCTACGCCACCTTTGACAATAAGTCCAGCTATCAAATGAGAACCAAATTTAAGTTTAACGTGTAAATTCAATGTCATTTAAAATACTTATGTTGTGCAGATAAACTCAAATTATCATTGAATAAATAAAGAGAACGAATATGAGTCTGCAGAGAAAGACATGTGCTGTCCACATCAGAATTTTTAACAATATTACAACAATGATTTATAGAAGTGAACGGGGATTATTTTCAGGCCATTTCGAAAAAAATGTATGATCTATATTTAAAGATCCATCAAATTTTTGTCGAATAAAATGTTCAACAAATTTAAGCTGTGTACCAAATTTTAACTCTCTAGGACGTAGGAAAGTGCATTTAAAATGCCATCAATTAAATTTATCATGAAGAGTTATATAAAATTTAAAAAAAATGAAAAATTGCTATCTACCAAATTTATTTTAAAATATGAAACCACTCCCATATGCAAAACGTTTAAACAAATGGAGAGATATTTATTATATAATATATCTCTCTTTCCTTTCTGGAAGATATCCCAAAGTCAGAATTTAATTGAATTTGTTTTTTTCCCTATATTAAATAATTTTTTTAATTAAAAAACTACTTAACATATTTTACTGAATTTTTTTTTATATATTCTATGGGATAATGTGAATATTTCCTAAAAATTTCGAAGCAATTCGTGAATTTTAAATTTACTTAAAAAATGTTTGAAAAATTAGGTCCCATAGGGTTCAATGTATTTCATTTTTTCAACCCGGGTTCAATAAAAAACTAATTGGGTGATATTATTTATTTATATTCCCATAGGTCCTACAGACCGTCTGAACAACATACTAAAATTTCATTTTGATAAACTCATTTTTACGGCAGTTATCGTGCTAACGGACAGACAGACAGACAGACAGACAGAATGAACAAAGTCATAAACACTTTTCAACTTTGTTGTAAAGTGTTAAAAAAGGGGAGGCATAAAGGAAGGGGGGGAAATGGAGGGTGTTTACAGGAACGACAGAAAAAAGTCCGGGGGGGATAGTGACCCCCGTTCCCGGTTAAAGCGCTTTTACTCTAGAAACACTTCAGGTGCCTCTGGCTTCCCGAAGCACCCCTCCGTCTGATGAAATCAATGAAACATCCCGAAGTATAAAGACCATGAAGCACAAAAGGGCTCAAGATATGAAGATAAACCTAACCTGACTGTACAGCAGAATTCTTGAAGACCAAAAGCAACGCCATACAACCATACCGCACCGACTTGCAATCATCATGTAAAACTGTTTTTCTTCCTCTCAAATACCAAGTCTGCATAGTGCCTTAGATATCGAAGTGGGTAATTGCATTTTGCTGCTTCTTGGAATAATTTATTGATACAGTGTTGCTGTTCCTCTTTTTCAGTATCAAGACGTCTATATCGATTCAAATGATTAATGATAACATTTCTGAAAATACCCCTACTTAAATTGGATTTCCAGTCTATTATATAATTAATATCAAAATCAAAATTGTCTCTCTTGTCATAAATTTTAAAACATATTTTGTCACTTTCATTATAATAAATACTAATATACAGAAAATCAACAGTTCCCGGATTTAATATTCAGTTTCCAAAAGTTCCAGGCATTTAGGGTAAAACCCAAATTCAAAATGATCATGTTGATTTGTATGTCCAATAATCACATCGTCAACAAAGCGGTAGAATGGCAATTCATTAACCAAATAAGTACCTTGTTCATACTTGTTCAAGTAAATATCTGCAAGCACCGAAGAGCACACTCCCCCCCCATTGGGATGCCCTGCATTTGGCGATAAAAACCCTTTCCGTTGTGCAGAATATTTTCAAACAAAACAATATTTATCAGCATTTTATACTGGTAGATTGAGATGGTAGAGTGGAGATTGTAATATTCATGAAGCTCTATCAAAATGTCAAATAAATCTTTTAAATTTACGTGATTAAAAAGGTCTTTAAAATCGAAGCATCTGAAAAACATTTTCTCCTTTATTCTACTTAATTTGTCAATTAGTTCATAAGAATTTGACACCATGCAGGTCCCTTCTTTTTTAATTTCTTTTAGTTATGGAGTCAGAATAGTAAGTAACTTGGTATTAGCTATAGTAAGGGAAGATCCGCATCCAACTGTCACAGGTCTAAATTTGATCGGTTTTTTATGCATTTTTGGAATTAGTACAAGATAAGGAAATTTTACAGATTTTAAATCATGTCCTATTCTTTTATAAAGTGCTTTGATACGGTTTTCCATGGCTTTGTCGGTGGTATTGATTTCTTTATACAAATTTTCATTTTCGTAACTTTTGCGTAAAGTGTCTACATAGTATTTTTTGCAGACAAATACGTAATTCGATGGCACTTTATCCATGTAAGTTATTGCATATTTTTCTTTCAGGGACTCCATCTCTTGTACTCTGTTATTTTGAAAGATGTTATGGAAATCTGGATTATAATGCCTTTCGAATCCCTTTATTTCTTCGTTTCTCCATTTGTAGAATGTTTGAATGGGGTGACTGTATTTCACCGCCATTTTGTATATAAAATCATCCACGTCTTTAGCAAAAGTAAAGGCACTTCCATAATGCTTTTAATTACGGAATTTAGTTCCCTGTTTTAACAGCAGTTTGATGACATTATTATCATGCATTTCCAATTTTCCAGTTATTACGTGTCCGTGTGTGGCGTCAATATCTTTATTAGTGTTTATCTCCCCATCACAGTTACACTTCAAGTCGGAGTAATCCTTTAAATTTTTGCCAATATTATTATAATTGAAATATTTTCTGCCGTTAGTCTTAAGATATCTGTAAGTAATTTTAATGTTAATATTGCGTATGGGTAATAATTCATCACACGGTTTTAAAATAGATTTAAATGGTATAACGTTATAGGTTTTATTATAAAAGGTAGTAATCATAAATTCCCTTTTATTTGATACAACAGGGCTTTCGTTCAATACCACTTTCAATCTTTATGCTCGTAATTTTAGAAAATTATAAAATATTGCAATATTGGTACATGCTGTATAACAATTTTGATTTGGGATTATAGGACGATCGTGCCATTCCTTCCATAAACGTTGGATATGAACTTTCCTTATACCGTAAATTCTATTTTTTATCCATGCCGTTCTAACCTGATTGTACTCCTTAATTTCTTCGACAAAGGTGTTCAATTTCAGTAAAGTTTTCTTATAACTTCTTGCTGTATGGTTATTATTATTTTTACCTCTGCCTCCTCTCTGCCATCGTGTAGTTTTTCTTTTATTAGTATAATCAATTGGATCATTATTCAGTTTAGTATAGAACTCCATATTATGTATTTTATCAAAGTTAATGGCATTCAATCCAAATGGGAAAAGCGTGCCAAATTGCTTGATATGTGTGTTTTCCCACCATAAGCGTTCGTTAATTTCAGGAACTATGTCTAGGATAGATATAGATATATTTTCAAACTCATGTTTTGAAAAATGTTGTAACTCAAAATTGTTGATACCAGAAGAATTTTCACATACTCGTTTGATCTGACTACGGTGCAAGTTAATACGGATGTTAAGGGGATTGCAGGTTTGTCCAATATAACTCATGTTACAAGTCAAACAAGTAATACAATATATGCATTGGTACACTTTACAAAATATTTTGTATCCAGGGTTTGTACCTTGAATCTGTACCTTATTTCCAATTGGACATTATTTGCAGCGTTGAGACGTGCATTTCTTGAATCTATATTGCTTCATGTTACTCATAAAATGTAAATGATCTCTTGAATCGGTCACCATAGGGAAATATGGATCGTTCGTAGCTTTATTGCATCTGTCTTCATTAATAACGATATTTTTATTCTCGGCTCTTCCACCTTGTACAGGTTTAAAATATGCCTTAATCGTATTCATATTCCAAGGTAGTTTGATTTCGATCCCACTATCACCTTGTATCACAGTGGTACCGGGCACTTGCACATTTGTTACAATATTGCCAGTCGCTAAATTCTGTATTTGTTCAGCATCATATTTTATTATCAATAGTTTAAACTCATGTTGAGGAGTATGTGACAAGTAAGATCGAAAAACTCAAAATTACTTCATAAAGCAATACAACACCTAATCTAATTCCTTGTTACATCATAAGGTTACGCAATCTATCACTTGAATGTAAACCACATTACATGTTTAAAGAGCAGAAAATGTTATTTCACAATTTTTAAGTTTTTATGTGGATGTTCTAAAATTACAACTTTCATCACATCCGATGATATTTATTTCCTTTTTATTTTTATTATTATCGTGAATAAAATTTTTTAAAAAACGATGGAACATCTAAAATATGAAACTTAAAAAGATTCAAGTCTGGTATAAAAAGACACATAAAAACATGTAAAGTAAAATATCATAAGAAAACATAGGCTTTCAGATACGTCATTACATAAAAAAGTTTTTTTAAGTCATGCAGTAAAATTAAAAAATCCGATAACGATTCAAGTCCATTTGAAATAAAAATTCATCATAAAATGTCATCATACCAAAGAGGTATACAAGGTCACATCATGAGAGCAAAGATAAAATCTAAACAACATACCGAAGACCACTGCCCAATGGCAGCCGTCCGAGATGAACCCCATATTAAATATTCCAAGATCCAACACCAAGGGACGCTGAAGATGAGGTATAGGGACGGATGAATACTTCAGTCATAACAGGACACGGAATAAATTAATAATAAAAAAATCAGAAAGGGAGTAGGCGCAACGCAGCACTATTTCCCATCCAAATATATAAGGAAAATATCTAAAAATACGATACATAAAAAAACATAATCATAACACTGCATAATACTAAGGCGCAATGCCTCACTTTCATGTTTAGCAGTTATATAAGAGTAAATACACAAACAGATTGAAAAAAGGGGAGGCATAAAGGAAGGGGGGGAAAATGGAGTGTTTACAGGAACGACAGAAAAAAGTCCGGGGGGGATAGTGGCCCCCCGTTCCCGGTTAAAGCGCTTTTACTCTAGAAACACTCCCGGTGCCTCTGTCTTCCCGAAGCACCCCTCCGTCCGATGAAATCAATGAAACATCCCGATTAATATGCGACATACGAAATAAATTTATCAAACTTACCAAGATAATTGGTGAATTGGTGATTATGCATAATCACCGGACTTATCCCTTTTACCGTGACGCACACACACACACACACACACACACACACTTATATATATATATATATATATATATATATGTGTGTGTGTGTGTGTGTTTTATATACAATTTTTGAATGGGTTACACGATGGCGCATCTTTATGTCCCATCTACACCTTCATTCGAAGTAGGTTTACGAGATCTCTCCCATTTGTATACAGAGCTCACGAACACAAATATACTAAATTGCAAGTTTATATACCATAACACGTTAAATTGAAATATAAAATATTATTTTTATATCAAAGTCATTTGTGTGAGCGCAGTTTAACGTACTTTGCACTATGTACTTGTATTTTTGTCAAAGCTTGTTTTTTCTGAATGTAAATAAAGTTATCCAAACTTAACTGTTGCAGAACAACAGTTAACCAGACTTTTCACGTATATTTTATAGGGTTATCCCTTAGAAAGGAAATATATGGAGGGCTTAAAGATGTACTATCGTATAGCCGAAGCATGAATTACTGTACATTATTATACAATTCACGTGTGTGAGATTTTACATAGGAAATATTGTCTAATAGTGGACTTAATAGTCACCACCCTATTACTAAACCTGTGTAGAAAACCATTGAACTTATTAGTAAATAAAATACATTTACTTTTGTTATAGAAAATATAGTTCTCGAAGTAATGAATACGTGCAGCAATTCGAATATCCTTAATTCAATCAAATATTTATATATAAGAATTTTCTGATTTTTTTCCTCTATAAAAATAAGCTTATGGAATGTATTTATTTTAAGAAATAGTAAAAATTTTACATTAAAAGCATTAAAATACCTTACATTTGTGAACGACTTAATTGCTGGCATTCATTTTGCAATCCACCCACCTCCAGTGATTAATGTGGATGCATTATTCTCTTCAAACCTATAAATAGTTTACCAAGGGAAAACTAAAACTTACACTAGACTATTATTGCGAAGTACTTTTTCAGTCTAAAGTAACAAATTCATTGAAAGTCGTTTATTTCCCATTCCTTAGATGCTTACGCATTGATTAGACCGTTCGTAACCGTTCATGGTGATTTCAGGACTGCTGTAATGCATTTAAGTGGCTTAATCATAGTAATGGATGATAGAAAGTACATTCTAGAAGCAAAGAATTGAAGCATTTGTGAAATGTACAAGAGACTGAAGTGATCCAATTCCAATGCACCACTAATGTATATTCTACTTTGATTTGTTAAATAAAAAGTACAGATTATCAACATAGGAAATAGCATGGTATAGAAAATATAAAATAAATGAGCAGTAAATCAGTTTCCTATATTGAGATGAAACACCTTCAAAAACATTTCCCTAAAAGTCTTTCCGGTTTATCGAGCAGAGAGAGTCTTTATTACGAAAACAGAGTAAATCATTCTGATTTACATTATCTCTCTTCAATACAGAAGATTTGTTTTTGATTTAACACTTTATTACAAAAGTACCTATATTTTTCTTAGATGTAGAGTCCATTCCTATAGTGAATTAATTCTAATTTTCTTCTTGCTGAAAAACAATCAACACACCAACCGTTCAGGCATTGTACACAGACGTAAAGGTAAAGGGTAAAATACAAATAACATTTGTATTCAACTAAACTACACTACTTCTTACCTAAATAAATAAACTACTATACATACTACTATGCATACTACTTGTACATAGGACAATATACCGAAGTCAAAAAAAGTCATTCACATGCCAGTGGTAATACTATTTGGAAAACCGATAATACTACAAGGGAAAGCCGATATGAAATCACTATATAACCAACAGGCTAATTGCCTAGGACACACTCTAACTTTTCCATAATGTGAAACCCAACAGCCCTCGACGACTTGGTAGCTGATATTGTCGTGACGAGATTTCTTAATCTCGCGTCACTTGTGTAAAATTCATAATTTATGCATTATATTTCAATCTTTATATATTTTAAACATAATTTTTATTATATTTAACCCTGTCTAATTATCCCTCTTGTCTTTTAAATATATTATATTCTACAATTATTCTGTGCTGAAAGAAATCCTTAGCGCCATTTTCATATTAATCTGTAAAGCGCATTCAGAAAGAGAAGTAATTTTCTAACCGTTAAAATTCAGGGTCATTTATATCGCTTGCATATGAACAAACAGATGTCTGAAGTAGAGGCTTTGCTCTCTGCATGTTGATATTTGTGAAAGGCAAGCAATTTTCATACAATGGTTCTGAAGAGAAAACATCTGGAATAAATCGAGACCTCGCATCGAGGCTACACCTTTTCGGGACCTCTTGACGAGGGTAGGCCTTTGACGTTTCCTATTGGATGATTTCAGTAAATAGCTTTCCAACAGGTCAGAGTTGAATTAACAAGTCGGTTTTGCAAATACCGGTATAAAAAGAGAGTATTGGAGTATTTTGCGCGCTCTTTCCTGTCTGGTTGCTGACAGCTCTAGGTCAGTCCGGACCGTATTTTATGTGTTGCCTAACCCGGAGTGCGAGATCTGACACCACGTCGATCTCTGCCTCCCGTGGGCATGGGAAAGGGTCGCCGCCATCGCCGACGGACATCGAGGAAGATCCATCTACCCCTGGTCAATCGAGGAACATCGTCACCTATAATTTCATGATAGCTTCGACGACGACGGACCAAGGTTGACCCGAGGTTTTTCTGCCGGGTCTGAATATTGGGAGAAAGAAGGAGAAAACTGATGCTGCGCCCTGACCGGGCCTATGCATTTCAAAGGCCTCTAGGTGTGCCTGTCTATCTACGAAAGGGTTTTTCCCGAGGGCATTGCGGCGGAAGTAGGTGCCTACATTCTTCTCAACAACGACTTGTTCTGAGGTAAGAGTAGACCCCTCACTACAACTAGATACACGAAATTCTTCGGAAGCATAATAGTAAAGTTCTACATAAATCTAAAGTTAATATTTGGCTTCCTATAAATATATCTGCTAGGAAAAATCTAATTAATTGTATCTTGATATTATAAATTCAAATATGGATAACTTCTCTGAGTGCGTTCCTCTCTGTTCTGAGACCATACCATTAAATTATAATGTATATTAATTATGTAAATATTGCTTGCCACTTCTCATTATATTGTTGGATAATATATTATTATTGGTTTCATTCCGTGACAGCATATGATATTAACTTTGGTCCTAGGTCCAATTGGCTTTGTTGTGCTGAAAAGGATTCAGCTTAATTTGTTCATTTAACTTCAAATCTTAATTACGATATTAAATAAAAGAGAGTAATTTATCCAATTACCTGTGTGGTTATTTAGAGTAATCTTCATCTCTTGAAATTGTACCTTAATGTGTTTTCAGGTGATGTGGCCTTACAAGGTAAGGGTTTATTTATACAAATTGTATTTGATATCTTGCTGCAGGTCATTCAGGAATTTATTCCTGGACGAGAGTCTTTCGAAATTGAACCTGGATTTTAAAAATAGAAATATCACGACTTTGCATATAATTAACGTCACACATACAATTATCTCATTTACTCCTCTTGATTACGTATCACATTATGTATGTATGTTTAATTGTTCGCACGGCAATATCTACCAAAGGTCTTACGGAAACATCCTTGTCAGAACCACACAGTTGGAACTCACCGCCGAAACGCGACCTGCCTAGAACTTTGATTCTATACTAAATAGCATTTGTATGGTCACCTAGCTGGCGCTGTAATTGGTCACTAAACCCAAAGATCTGATAGATTGTTAATTTATAGTAAAATCATAACATACATTATGTAAACACATATATACATTATGAAAATAATAACAAATAGATTATTATGACCTCAGGTAGTTCAACAAAGGCTTTCGTATTTCTAAGTTCTCTCCAACAACCTATAATAGCAGGTCCCTTTGTATTGCTATCCATGTAAATAATCATAATACTAATTGGCACTTACTTAGTTTGAGGATAGCTCGAATATAGAACGTGTTCCAATCTGAATTGGTTTTATCTCATTCAGACTCTTAATTTACTTCTTTAATTTTTAATTTGTCTTATTTTTAATATGTTTTACATTTTTTTCTTGCCAAATTTAGCATAATATCGATTCATCTGGAAAGAATAGAACGCCTGATATTTATATCAAACCCATCCACGCACGGGTCAGGAGACGTATAGGATCTGAATACGTTTTCCTATGGATGTATGCTCTCTGCGAAGCGAGCATAGAAAACAAGTGTATAGGAAATCTCTTATCAAGAACTAGAGCTCAGAGAACTCAAGAGCAGATATATATATACAATTTACTTGAATTTAGGGAATAATTTTTTCAAGGAGCAAAATTGGAGGAACAGTCCCCATATGATGTGCTCTGGTGAAAATGCATCGCGGCTCTCAGGGAAAAAAGAAATATGGAAATTAATCAATATGCAGAAATTGTTATGCCTTAACACCTACCTGGTTCTGTTGGAAAGGTCCACTTTCACCATCACGCATATATTTTAAATAAATTTGTTTATTTATAATTACGTTCTGGATTTAATTTCATGATATACAACATCTGGCACCGATTCAAACATATAGACCGAATTTTTGTCTGTTCGGTCAAAATTTTACAATTTCACATATTTTGAATATTTTTTTTCATCGTTCTCAAACCTGGAGGAATAAGATATATTATAACAATATTCACGCATCTCTAGGCAAAAAGAGGTGCTACAATCCTGGAAGCAATAAAAATTAAGCAAAAATAACATAATGTATAAATTAATTTAGCTGTTATTGCTCTTAATTTGGCAATACTTCTGTTAATGTGTCATGTGATCAGTTTTCTGATATTTTCTCGTTCTTTAAAAAAACTGATGTTATGCCCCTTTTATCCTAACTCAGAAAGCTATTTTTGTCATTAAAAACATATTTATTATATGAGGATGTAATAATGATTATTTTATTTCCTTTTGTTTTATTTGCATCATTTTTTTACACAATGAAGCAAATATGGATAGTTTTATATTAAAAAGGAATTATGCTACAAGAAATTCTGCAACACTTTCTGTTTAATTCTGCATAACCCTGCTAAAATTCTTCTATCAAAGCATTTACTGGGGAATTTTCAAGATTATTTAATTAACAGAGTCATTATAAAAGCGGAAATTACTTTGTTAAACTTAAGCACTCTTAAGCATAATTAATGTTGACCTATGCTACAAGATTTAAATGCTTTTATGAACACTAGAAGAAACCAGCTTTGCATTATAATGAAGACGAAACATTTTAGAGGTGTTAGATGTGAATGCCACCAAATTATTTAGTAGAAATAAATGCAGTGCGTTAAAATAAAGAGATATATTTGCTTTAATTCTTAAATAATAAAATATATATTTCAAAATGATTACAAAGCATGTTTTCATTGGAAGATATACTTATCTTACATATATATCCTCTTTAAGAAATTGTATGTTTCATATGTAAAGTTTAAATCCATAGAACATTACATATTAAGGTAATATCTATAAAGGGTGTACAGGAGATTTCTGGAACGATGTTTTCCCTGAATCTTTAGTATAGTAGATATATACTTCAATTATAAAAATATTTCAAATAAGGTTAAAAATCACCCCATACCAGTTTTAAATGGAAAAACGTATTTTTCTGAAAAATACGAAATCTAACTTTTTGTCTCCCAATCCAAAATTATCCAATTACTAAAAATTTCTTCTTGCATTATCATGTAAAACTAAAAAATTTGATTCTTTTACATGCAAAATTTAAATATATTTGAAACATTGAATTTTATGATTTTCCCAAGTCTGCAAATCCATCAGTTTGGGTTAGCGTCGAGGGGCCATATAAAACAAAACAAAGCATTTCAGAGTATTGTTTTGCATTTCATTTAATGGTATATCTTTAGTATTTATCAGTGTGTAACAGAAAGTCCTTCAGAACCCAATAATTTGTTTAGAAAAGGGACGCTATGAAAGCATAATATAGGGTATTTGCTGATAAATTGAATAACTCACATTAAATGTGCTTACAATCACCAATTTATCAGCAAAGAGCAGCAAAATATCGGTCAACTTTCTTTGCAAAATAATCGAACTTTAAGTTTTATATGTAAATTTATGAAACGATTTTCATAATTGGAAAATTTTGGGTTGAGGGGCCGTATAAAATATTAGATTTCTTACATTTCGATTTAAAACTGCTGTAAATACTGACTTTAGTTAAACATTTTACTTTTTCTGCAGTACATGGTGCCAACTAATTCAAAGTTTTACTTTTCTTATAAAAATGCACCTTCTTTTTATAAACTTTGATTTTAACTTATTTTTTCAGACTACTCGCTCATCTTAAACTTATTTAATTCCAACACAGTACACTCTCAAGTGTTTTTGATCACAATCTTTCTTTATTTGTAATCAACATCTGTATTAAGAAAAATTATGTTGATTACCGCCATTAAATTCTCCGTGTGAAATAAGCTGATGTCATAAACGTTACCACCATTCGCTCTCTGTTATATTCCTTCCATATTTCCATATTCAAAAACCACGGTTGCCTATACTTTGTCAAATTTCTCAGTAATTTGCCTGTAAAAGCTCCGTGACATCTCCCGGATTAAACATTTCGAACCTTCTAGAAATTTTCTGTCCCTAGAGCTGTGTATTAGATATGTTGTCAGCTCTTTCTTACCAACTAACTCCAGCTGTTTTTTTTTCAGCATATCATATCATTGCATATCATATCACATGCAAAACTGATGTAAACTGCCTATGAGTATCATTTCATAAAACTCCTTCAGTGATGTGAATGTATCCATTATGATTTATTTTGCTGTCTAATGTTACACACACACATACACACACTTTCATTCTTCGGGGACGCAGCTCAACTCGTTTAATTCTGCCTGGATGCTCCCTGACAATTACTTGATTTGTTTATTTTGCAATTCTATTTATCTAATTATGCCTGTCGATCAAGCATACGGTGTTTTATAGTCAAAAAATTATCCTCATGTTCAGAAACAAGCATTTGCTTTGGTTAAATTAGAATAGATGCTCTGTCTTGATAAAGAATATATTCTGAATTAACAGCCAACTTAAGCGTAGCGCTATTCTTCTGTTTTCGGTATGATGGCCAAGTTATTTTAGGATAATTATATATATATATATATATATATATATATATTTATATATATATATATATATATATATATATATATATATATATATATATATATATATATATATATATATAATATATATATATATGTGTGTGTGTGTGTGTGTGTTGCAATTCTTCATAGAAACACACATCTCTGTATATATCTTTATCAGAACACCCATCAAGGAATATTATTTTTTACTTATACCTGAAACCGTCCTGTCGAATATAATATAAGTTCAAGAAATTCTAGAGATTCGTTTTATGTATTTCACGGCTAGTTTCCACCGTAACTTTTATATCCGTGCAATTCACCAACGGAGCCGTTTGTTCTGGAAATCATGGAAATCATTTATACCACTGGGAAGAGCGTTAAAAAATCGTGAAATATATATGTACCAATTTCAAGCTATCAATTGAGTTGAATTTCAATGTAATTTTGGAAAATCGTTCCGAGAATATTTTAGTTTCCATCTATACAGGTAAAGTAGCACCAAACATTCTGTTTTTAAATCATTTTAGAGATAGAGAAATGCAAGTTTTCTTTCAGTCTTTGGCAATAGTTTAACCTAGATACGTTTTTTAGTCGCCAAACAAGTTCAAACACCAAATTATTTACGATGATGCATTGTAGGATGGAATGTTTATATGAAACATTTTAATTTACCTCATTTATTTTATAGAACAAATTTATAAATAAAATATTTTTTTCTAAAATTGGAAAAGCTATGATAGAAATTATTTTGTTACATATTTGTTCAACATGTACATATCTTATTAGATGTTCTTGAGTGTTCAATATTTATAAACTTTTTTATATAACATAATTGAAATTTCATGCATTAATAATTATTACAAATGAATACTGTAATGACACCAATTGAAATCAAAAGCAAAATTTTAACGCCAAATAAAAGTTGTATTTTAATCAAATAACACGAGTATTTTCAGGGGACAACAGGTGCTCAAGAAAATCTATAACAAGGGTACGACGCCATCGTAAAAGGCAATAAAAGTGAAAATTATAAGCAGCATGCTGTAAAGCTAACGGGTGCAGAACAATGTATTCAAGATCCATGGCGCCAAGACTTGACAGTATTAATGCAAACGTATTTAAATAAGCCATAACCTCAAAATCACTAGGCAACACATGGCGCAAGGCATTCGTGACAAAACGAACCAAGCACAAGTAAACCACAAAGCTGGAAAAGCCAGTAAGAGAAATAGGCGGAGCAAAGAACTCTGACACAATTCATGATTTTGAAAATAATAGAAGTTCTCTTAAAAATCTGTGATGCACTAAGTTGACTTTGGGGAGCAAGATAACTTCCAAAGATTGGTAGTTAATAGCACTTGGCAAGAAGTAGACTGGTGAGATACATGGAATTCACCCATTATTTTAACATCGCGTTTCAGTAAAGTGGGCTGATTTTTTCATACGCACCAGAATAAGTACATAATATTGTGATAAAAATACTGAGCTTACTGACTAGAGCAACCCAAAATTGTCAGAAGTATTTGTGCAGTTTTAAAACTTTGTGAGGAAATTAATGAACTTATTGAACACTAACTGATTTAGCATGAAAGTTATGATAGGTGTCATTACATCCGCTGACTAAAACCTCCCTTGCTCATTAGCTAAATGCTGATATGAATAAAATTAGAAAAATATATTCTACTGAAAATATGTAAGTGTTTGTTGATTAAAATATATTAAACAAATAAGTATTTAACGTCTACTCATTTAACTTATGGTTATTTTAACCAATTTAATGATTTTTTTAGCATTCTTTATTTTAGATGTAGCAAGCAGTAACTTCATTCAGGCAAATTTTCTTGCGGCAATTAACGCAACGCAATGGATACCATATTGATATCTTAATGCCGTAAAAATAATCATCAATACATGTAATTAAGATTTCATTCGTCTAAGTTTAAGGTAGCAATATAAGTTTTAGTTTAACTAATAAATTTAGTTTCACAAATATGGAGATCCTAGATTATTAAGCAGACATAAAGAATTTATATCTCGATTGTTGGATCTCTTCAAAAGGTTTTCTGCGTGCGACACGTACAAAAACTTCAAATATTCATAACGTCGTTTTCACATTCATACAATAGCATATCCCTGTATACAATTTAGTTTCATTCGATGGGATCGTTTTAGAGGAATACTGGTTACTACATTCCGCAGTGCAAAATGCGCATGAGCACAATGCATACAAAAATTCGACATTGTTCTTACAATCATATAACAATCCATATTTGTATATAATTTTGTTTCAGTCGGTGGAGCAATTTCCGAGATATTACAATGCCGTAAAATTTACATTTTCACACGACTTGTGAAGAAGAAAAAGAAAAGTTGATTGTTCTGTTCCTTTTTTTTTCTATCGTCTAAACGCATAAATTTCTATAAAATTTTGTTTCATTTAGTTGAGTAATTTAAGAAAATATTGGGGTTGTAGTGATTTTGTGATAGACCGATGAGACACTAAAATGTTCTTTCGTGAGGTTCACCTTTAAAAACGTGTAGAATTTCAATTTGGCAGAAAAGGTGTTTTCGATAAGAAACAATATTTTCCTTTAGAAAAGGGGGAAATGATGCTAGTGACTCAATACGATCTTTTAATTTTATTAAAAGTGTTGAAATACAAGCAAACATTTTTGTTTCCTCCTATTATATGAAATATTTGATGGGAAAATTATGTTTTTCAACGATTGCGGTGTTTTGTCGGGAGAGACACGCTTTTTAAAAAATTCGATGCAGTCTTCTGTCGGATATCTTTCGAGATAGCATTACAACTTACTGAATGAGTGAGAAAATGCATTTCACCGAAAATAACATTCTGAGGCGATAGTTAGTATAAAATAAATTGGATGTAAAAACGTTAAACGTTGTAGCATCTATCGAAATTGGTCGCCTTTATATCTCCTCGAAAAGTGTCATCTGGCTAGTCAGAGATCTGTGTCTCGATTCTCCTTTGAAGCATGAGTATTAGTTCTAGTCCCCCCATGTCTGTGATCTCTCGAGATAGTACTACAACTTACTGAATGAGGGGGAAAAATACATTTAATCGAAAATAATATTCTGATGCGTTAGTTAGTAAAAATTTCATTGGATGTAAAACTGTTAAACGTTGTAGCGCCCATCGAAATTGGTCGCTTTTATATCTCCTCGAAAAAGTGTCATCTGGCTAGTCAGAGGTCGGTAGCCCGATTCTCTTTTGGGGCATGAGTATTAGTTTCAGTCCCATGTCGGTGATATTTCGAGATAGTATTGCAATTTACTGAAAGAGGGACAAAATACATTTATTTCATCGAAAATAATATTATGAGAGTTAGTAGAAAATATATTGGATGTAAAAATGTTTAACTAAAATTTAATTAACATGTTAGCGTTTATTGAAACTAGTCGTTTTTATAGCTCCATGAAAAAGTGTCATTTAGATAGCCAGAGATCGGTGGCTTAATTCCCTTTTGTGACATGAGTATTAGTTTCAGTCTCATGTCGGTTAGCTTTCGAGATAGTATTGCAACTTACAGAATGGGTGAAAAAACGCAATAATATTCTGAGACGATAATTAGTAGAAAATAAATTGGATGTAAAAAAGTTAAACGTTATATCGTCGAATTCAAATTTTCGACCACGTCATAATATATTCCCTATACATTATGGGGAAAGTATGTATGGAAAATAATAAATTTCCTAAAGTGAACGATATTAAAATTTTCGACTGCATTTATGGGGATAATTGATATTTTCAATTTCTTAAGTTATCTGTTTTATTTTGGTAAAATTTTTTCAAACATATATATAGTGTATAGCCAATTAACTCATATATTGTGTTTGACTGTTAAACTCATATATCTTGTATTTAGCCAATTATTGAAACGGAATAAAAGTGGCACGAGTATATCTTATAATACCATTTTGGCGTTTTCAGTTTGGCATAATATATTGATTTAATAAAAGCATATATTGCAATTAATAAAGACTAGATTGATAGCTGTATAGTATCATGGAATATATTCATGGCGATAAAGCTAGCATTAACAAAATATCTACGGTAGCTATAGTACGGTAGTGTGATATGGCATGGTATATGTGTGTGTGTGTGTGTTCATAGCAAGATAAAGAAAATATTTTCCCCTTCTCATAGGACATACAAAATATTATTAATTTAAATTAAAATTATGTTATGTTATCACTATTATAAAAGCGCAGTGTCAATATGTAGAGTACAGAGTTTGAGTATGTTGCGTACAAAGTAGAGTACAGAGTTTGAGATTTTAAACTTGATAAATCCATTTGTTAAAGAACCCATAGGAGCGTAAAATAAGTGCGTCATGTTAGGAATGGTGTAGTATGTATGTTTTGATAGGGAGTCGTAAAAGAAATAGTAATAGTGAATGGGAGGGTGTGTATAGTTCGCATGTATTTCGAATGTGTTTGTGGATATTAGAAACGAATGGAATGGTCGACGGGTGTTGATGTCCACCGGTTCCTGTGGTGTACTTGAATGGACGTAGCGCAGGAAGAGTGGGCTTTGCTGATTTGAAAGTATTCAGCAATTTTACAATGTCAAATTTGATTCTTAAGTTAAAAGAAAATTAACATTAAAACATGAATCCATTTTCATTTATTCTTTCGTTCTTTCTAACCAGATCGTCTGATCTATCCAAAGGTTTAAAGTATCTTCTTGGGCGTCCATGAAAGTGTCACCCAATTTAGACCAGAATCCAATGGGGTGACAATCACAGAACCAGTACCAATCTTCCCTTAACCCATCACATTTCGAATGAACTTTTGGACCTACAGATTTATCGTATCCATAGATGTGGATAGATTTGGGTGACGTTGAGGATCCAAAGCCAGACTCCCGCGTGTAATCCTCACGCCTGAACCACCGGACTGGCTCAGACCCATTTTTCAATGCCAGATTCGCTACCTGTATGCTACGACATCGACCATTTTAATCTTAAAGGTTTTTTAATAGAAATTGATTTTCCTTTGGAACCAAACATTTTTCTTACCTAAAACAATCGAAAATACACTTGAGAGTACACTCTATAGATTAGGCTCCCAACCGGTGGGGCTCGCCTCTCTTGGGAGGCGCGAGTCAAGAGAAATTGCTTAAACTTTTAGCGACAAGCCACTAAAAATAACAATTCACGAAACCCCACTTCCAGAATTTTACCTTTCAGTTCTAATTATAAAGAACAAAATGGGCTTTGGAAGTACCCCTTCAATTTCCAACGAGCTATATTTTCGAAGCTAGATTTTCGGGAATGACTGCAGTTATAATTAAGTACAGAAATAGTCTTTATGTGGAGAATAATCTGCCTGGGGGCACACAGTTAAAACCAAACATGAATTATTTGTGAAATTCAAAACAGGTCCAAGTTTCACATTGATGCGTACCGTTTCTGAAAGCATGGAAAACATTTATTTTAATTTACATTATTATAGCTTTATTTAGGAGGATTAAACTCCTGGTTGTATACTATGTACAAGTACCACTTTATTTGTGCAAATTGTTGTAGTATACTCATATATCTCTATTTTTAGCAGTGCAGTTGTATTTTTTCTTAATATTTAAGAGAAATGAACGCCTGTGCATATGCTGGGGGAAGGAGGACGCTATTTCAAGCTAACCCCAATGGAGGAAGAGCACTATAGAAACGGTTAGGAGCCACTGCTGGAGTGCGTTACCTGATATTTTCAGCATTGTGTAGTGGATAACATATCTAACCGCTAATTAGAAGACCCTGATTCTATTTCTTTTCATTCCTGTAATTGTGATTATTTTTTTTAGAAAGTTGTTATGCAAGTCATTACTTCTTTTGCAAAATATTTATAAATAACGAGTTCAAAAACTATTATTCTTTCTAATGAAGTTACATTTTCTCATTAAATTCGAATTCTCCAAATTTGAAAGTAATACAAGTTTATTTAGAGTTTAAACAATTCGAACAAAATAATCTCCTTAAGAATCGTTAAATTCTTTCTTGAAATAAAAAGAACCGGCAAAGTGTGCCTTAATGATAACCTTTTTGCTTATCTTTTTTCACGGTTTCTTTAAAATGTTACATAAAAAATAGACTTTAGCTTTTTCATCAAGAGAAAACCTCGCGACAAATCAAACAAGTTTCTTTAAGTGAGTTATTTATTTCAATAAGAAACATCAATTTGCTCAATTGAAAAATCATCCGAGACACTATTTAAAAAGTTAAAGGTGGTAGAAGCATTTATCTTTAAAAGGAAATATTTTTACGTTTGCTATTTTTTATTAAATATTTTAAATTTAATTTTTGTAAATACGACTTCATGAATAAATTGAAGAATTAATTGTAATGCGAAAACCGTGAACTAAATGCAAAAAATCTGATGTGGGCAACACATGACTTTCCCTATCTAATGCAATGAATTTACTACTTTTACAGTTTAAAAAAATGTCATTCTTATAGTAGCTACTTATATTCTTTCCAAGATATTGAATTTTCGTCAATTAGTCGTCATTTTCATTGATTTATCGTCATTTTTATCTATTTGGCGAGATTTTTGTTAATTTGACAACAATTAAAAATATCGCTAAGTTGGCGACATTTTTAATTCTTGTCAAATTCGTCTCCAAAATCTCGCCAAGCGTTATGGACGGAGAAATAAGTAATTCTTACAGCAGATAAATGACTATTGGCATGCACATACAAAAGTATTACTCGAAGTATCTTTTTTCCAGAATAGAACGAGCTAGTTCCACGAGAATGATGTCACCAAATTTATCGCATGGTATTACATATGAAAAGTGAACATGTTTCTCAATAGGAAATATGTTTTTTTATTTAATATGACTTTTTGGTAATTTTTTGAAAAATGTGCAATATCTCAAGAACGGTTCATGTTAGCGTTTTAAAATTTATGTCAATCGTTTTCTAATGAAAAATTACATAAGAAATGTCTATTTGCGTAACTTTATTAGCGCTTTCGATTTTTTGACGATTTTTTCAAAATTTCACTCGAAAATTTAGGTGGATTCTGAACATTCGATTGCATATTAAGACAATAGGCTTCCAGTGTTTACGGATTGTGATTTTTGTACCAAATTTCGTTCGAATCGGTCCATTCGTTCGTCAGTTATCGTCTCCACAGACTCACTGACACACACTCACACACACACATACACACATCACTTCAAAAATGTTTGATTCGTGATCCGGAATACTTGAAACGTGCTCTCCCGTTGAAAACTCGAATTTGAATTTTCGACCCCGTCACAATACTTTCCTTATACAGTATCTATATAAGGAAAGTAAAAAGTTACTTTTGTACAGAACTAGACTTATTTTCACCTCAAAATAAAAATGAACCTCAACAGAGAATTGAACTCAAGTCATCTGTATTGCGGTTAGTTATGCTATAAGCTACATCACTTCGATAACTTAAAAAATCCCCTCAAATATCTTATATTTACCCGTTCTGAAACAAAGAAGTGAAGAACAGTGAGTCCAACTTACTTCCGCCATCAGTGCGTCATCTTTCAGCTCATAGGCAAATTGTGCAATGTTTGACTTAATTTCATCTTTAAATAGCATTCAGCCTGAAGAGAGAATTTAATTCTGGCTGCCTGTAATGTGCTGAATTATGCCACTGGTTACGAACTTCAGTCGTTTAAGGAATTTTCTTGAATTTTTATGGAAATTAAGATTTGTATTCATAGGCAATGCCATATAGAATACTCATAACTTCTTAAAGTCGTAATTGTAAAACACGCTTCGGAGGTTTTCTAGTAAACTGAAATTTAAAATCTTCTTTAGCAGTAAAACATATAAAAGAGACTATATTCTTATTGTTTTATACGATTGTATCATATCGAAATGCCATGGCATAACATCCCTACTGTGGCACTTACTTGGGCGTCCAAGGGGAAAAGATCACGGATCGACCCAAGCTAACTTGGAGGAAACTAATAGAACAAGAGAGATATCTGATGGGATGGGCGAGATGGTCAAAAGCAAGGACTGCGTCACAGGATCGACCAGGATGGCGACGCAAGCTGAAGGCCTTATGTGCCACTAGGCACGATGAATGATAATGATAATGATGATGATGATGAACTCAAGTCGATCGTTTAAAATGAGATTTGGTACAATTATCCCAATTAGTGAATATTGGAATTCAAACTGTTATAAATGCGGTTGAAGATTAAAAATACGAAGTGATCGAAATATTTTAAAACAGCTATTAAATATTCAAGACAGTCAATCATATTAAATAAGAAAAATATTTATACGCAATTCATCATAGAAAACGAAAGGGACACTTATTTAAGAACACTGGCATGATCCCGTTCTCAATATATTATAAGATTTTTTACAATAAATTTTTCAAAAACACTACATCAAATTGAAGAATTATTAATTATCTTTCAAAATAAGTATAGGGCAAACTATATATTTATCATGTTCCCTTTACGATGAATAACACCAATTTTGCACTCCAACGCCAATTATTTCTCCAAATTTTACTTATTTTATTTGCTGTTAATTAAATACCGATGTTATTTTGATCCAGATTTTATACGTTCGTATAAATAAATAGTTCGTATAATTTTGTGGTACAAGTTCTTAATCGTAAGCAATAATAAGATTGGAAATATATATTTTCTGAATACAGGCTTTGCCAAAAAATTCGAAGTATCCTTAAAAGTAGTCTGAGAACCAATTGATATGCAATTTTAACTCAACCAATCAAACAAATCATTATAGTTTGGTCCCCAATGAACGTCCAGGTGGTTCCCAGAATGCATTTTATATGCGCACCATACTTGGACGCCAATAGGGGAGGGCAGGGGGACACTTAATCTCCCTTCAATGACACAAAGGGGGACATCAAACTAGTCCATTTTGACGTCTAACCCTGGAGTTCACCATCCCCTGGAGAAAGTTTTATGGCCACCTAGGGCACCATACAGCCTATATAAAAGCTGCCAAACGCTTGCTGTGATTATTATGGTTGTTGTTATATTGAATTGATTTCAATACCCTCTAATAATGTCTCTTCGACGCACTTAAAAATTCTACTCTCAATTTTTGACACATCGTAGATATCTGTGAAGCATGCTAGACGTATAGATAAGCATTTCTCAAAGGTGTTTTTTCGTAACCCACTAATAAATGTTATTTACATGTGTGCCCCTATCCTCTTTATACTTTTTACTCTGTTTCAGTATTATTTCTAATTGGTTAACCCTTCAAAAAAATCTAATACAAGCACCAGAAATAAGACGCTACCATACGGCATGTGTAAGTTTTATTTTACAGGTTAAGCACGAAACATATAATTATAATAAAAAATTAAGAAAGTAAACATAATGATTATAATATAAACATCAGAAGTTTGATGATTTGAAAGTATTTTATACATGCTTAAGTAGCTATATATTAATAATATAATTAGATTTAAAAATATGAAATCCGTAATATATAGGTAATGTTGCCATTTTATTTAGTGAGATCTTTGTAGCTGATACAATAAATACCTGGTTGTTAGGGATAATAAAAGATCTTCTATGTTTAAAATATCAAGATGGTAACAAATTTTCGATAATATGTGAAAAACTCGACTGATGCCGGATTCTACTAGATAGAAAGGAAGAATTGCAATAAAAATCAATTCTTCTCCCAAACTTATTGAATCCTATTAGAAATTTTACTTCTTATCTAGATATTCTGTACAATTTCAATGAGATATTGCAGAAGTGAATTTTCGTGGTCTAGTCGGAAATTTCAGGGGCATCCCAATATTCTATATTTTATTCGTATCCACCAAGAAACCTGCAATGGCCCACTAGGAGCATATGGCCCCCTATGAAAACCGCTGGTATAGACGAATCTCTTCCCATGTTAGCCGTACTGATATTATTGTTGCAGGAGTGGTGGCGTAGGTACGCAGATATGCCACGAAGGCTCTGATTAATGTAGCTAGACAACTAACAGAGAGAACGGGCTGACAGTCAAACAAGTTCGAATTGCTCCCACAGATTCACTGTCCAGCTTTCATGCCCACTTAAATGGGCATCAACCTATAGCTTTTGCCCCATTTGGCTATTGAACGATTTTCTCATAATATCCAATTTTCGGAAAAGAGATGGGCATCTTCTATGAATGTCAGATACATCGTTCGTTTAAAAAATCACTACAAGATAATAATTTATCTTCAAATATTAATTTAAAATATAAATCTAAATAATACACTTTTGCACATAAGTAAATGAGTCAAATACATCCAAGGCAAGTATAAATAATTAACTTTTTAAATGGAAAGAGCGAGAAATATATCATCAAAATAAAGATCAAATGTATATTGTTTATTATTAAAAATATTTTTAAAATCATTAAAAATACTTTAAAAGAGATACATTTTTACACAGGGACTTTTAATGCCAGTAGTATTTCACTGTCGAAACTAAAACTTCTAACAAATTACTTAGTTTTAATGGTTTATTTAGTTTTTTAGTCTTACTCAAGGAACTCTGGTTTGGAAATAACAGCTTTACGGAAATTTCATGACGAAAACTAAATCTCAGTTGATGGTTAAATTATTATAACATCCCAGATAAGAAGCCACAGAAAAGTTGGAAGGATCAAAACAGGCATTTCAAATCATATATTTATAGCATGAATAAATTTATCATATTTTAAAAATCCGATAGAATTTACTTCCTTTTTTATGAAAGCGTATTTCAGTTTCAAAATCTAATACGGTTTATTTCCCCTTTTTATGAAAATATAATACATTTAAAAAATGCAATGCTATTTTGTTAACATTTTCATGAAAATACTATGCATTTTAAAAATTCAATACAATTTTTTCCATCTTTCATTACAATATCCATTTCATTCAAATCCATTTTCAAAATCGAAATACGTTTATCTCCATTTCTTTCGTAAAAATTAAGTGCTGCACTATAAAAATTTAATGCAGATATTTTTACTGAAAAGATATAAGCTTATAATAGTTGGATATCCACTTTAAATTGTCTCAAAATCTCAAAATGAACACTATGAATTCAAAGTAATCTGACACAGTCGAATACGAAAGCTATCAAGCATCGACAGAAGAAAAGTTAAAATATTTACTTTAGATGAACTTACATACTCCTTTTGTTTTACAAGATTGCTGGGGGAGAAATTTTTGCAATATACCATACTTACGAGCATGGATAATTGAACAACATCTTCATTTTATCACCATCACCATTATAAAATAATGGATTAATGATAAAGTTGATATAATAAGGAAATAAAACCTTTGAAAAATTGGAGTAAAACTTTAGATCCTCCTCCCCCGCATGAAAATGCCCATCACCCCCCCCCCCACACACACACACACACACACTTCAATATGGTAGATTTTTATATTTAAATTAAGTTACTCTAATTATTTAAACTTTTAAAACAAATTGTGCGAGGAATTGTTTTGAACTAACTATAGTTATTAATAAATTAAAAGTCTCAATACGAGCCATGTATGCATTTAAAAAAGTACGAAGAAATAATAATTATTCCTTTACGTTATATCAACATGCTATAACTGAATTTATCATATTCCAAATCTGAAGTTCAATTTAATACATTTACTCATTGTTCTCTCTTAGTTCAATAGAATCCACATTCAATGTTATTTGAAGAAGAGCAATTAAAACTTCTTACTTTAACGAAAGTTAGTTTATTCAGAGTCCATTTTAAGCAAATTTAATAAAATGGAAAAGCTTCTTTAAAGATTTCAGTTTGAAGTCTATGATGCACTATACAGTCATGGCATTACATCATTCTTTTCAACGGCATTTTCTTAGTTCCATTAAATGAATTCTCTTAGATTTAGCGATTTTTATTTTAAGATTAATGTTTCCTATTCTTTTAATGCGATAATAATGTACATGGAGTTTGGAAAATACATTTAATACTTTTATAATTATCGTTTTAAATTTCATTTTGCAGAATCGTGTTTTAACGATACAAATGTACTTTCATTCATCAGCAGCATCTGCTTTAACATAATTACGGAAGTCAAATAATGCAAGAGGAGCACTAATGGGAAGTTTATACATACTTCTTTAAATTTTAAATAAAAAAATAACTCATAAAATTGAAGTCTTTCTAAAATTAACAAAATATAAAATTTAATTTTTATTCATGTATTAAAAATAGAAAATCGCTTCAAAATCATCTGTTTTTCCTTTTAAATAATAAAACTTTACATTCAAATTTTGAAATTAATGCAAATTATACACAAAATAGAATTTTTTTTATAACTTGTTATTTGTTAGTTTAGATATCAGAAAAGTATATGACTATCGATTTGCTACTTTATTTTAAGAAATATGACGTATAATATCTGCACTATACAAAATATATATCCAGCTGTCTTCTAGAAAGAGAAAATACAGCTTACCTGTAGCGAGCAAACAGTTTTCTTGTTACGTAAAGAATTTAACAAGAAAACATTCTTTGATTGATACTTGGACAAAATAAAATTATAATCTCTCGCTGCTTCACTCTCCTTTTAAGCATATTAGAGCTGTTTTTAACACTTCCAACATAGTTGAAAAGTGTTTATGACTTTGTTCAATCTGTCTGTCTGCCTGTCTATCTGTCTGTCCGTTAGCACAATAACTGCCGTAAAAATCACTTTATCAAAATGAAATTTTAGTATGTTGTTCCTGTCATCAATTTTAGTATGTAGGTCTGTAGAACCTATGGGAATATAAATGCATAATATCACCCAATTAGTTTTGGATTGAAGCCGGGTGCACAAATTCAATACATTGAACACTATGGGACCTAATTTTTCAAACATTTTTTAAACAAATTTAAAATTCACAAATAACCTCCAAAATCTTAGAAAATATTTAAATTATCCCATAAAATATATAAAAAAAAATTCAGCAAAATATATTCAGTAGTTTTTTAAATAAAAATTAAAATAAAAATTACAGACTTTATATGAAGAGATCACGTGACCATTATATAAAGAGATCACGCGACTCGCTTCAAAATAAAATATGGCATACATCTTGTGTCGAAATCGTGATTTATGAAGTTCTTTTTGATTCATATTTAGTGTTGCATCCGTCTTAAAACCGCTTCATTTCTGCTTAAATTCTGTGCATCTACATACTGAAACAACGCAATTGCAATATATTTGAGTTTAAATGATCATCAAATTTTGATTATTTCTACAACGAAGCCTAATTTTCATATATGGAGAATGTAAGCACCAAAATATGTAGAATGAGTTGTATAAAAATTGTTGCATTTCTTTAATGCAAAATTATTTAGCTCATGGAGTCTGCAATATAGCTGATATGAATGAAACATTCATTGATTTTACACAGAGAAGACGATTTTTTTCGGTGAAGTTTTAAGCATAGAGTTAAATTACCTGTACCTCTATGGTTTTAAGTCTTTAAATAAAATAAATTATTATAGTATTGTGATGAATGAACGGAATGGAAAAAAATATGAGTGAAATGCTGCTTTTATAGAGACAGACAGGCGATTTATATTTCGATGACGTCAGTTGAATAAAGTTCATTTGTTTTCGATGAAGTTTTCAAATATAGTAAATTAATGTAGTCTTGTGATAATTTTAAAAATAATACCGAGGCATGTATAGCATTTTGGAGATGTTTAAATAAAATTGAATTGAAATTGGAAAGTGTTTCATAACCAATGATTTATGCATGATTGATCAATTAACTAAATGCTGATTAACTAAATACAACATTTGGAATTGAGTTCCACTATAAACATGTATGCATCCACAGATCTATCTACATGTATCAGGATTCAAACTCGCCAACTACGAGGTCAGAGAGAAAACCGATTGCCTATATGTGGACTTTACAACTCGCAAAAAGTTCCTTCTGTGCAGAATGCCGGTATTTATGACTCTATGAATTCCACTGTTAAGAGGTTTGTTTGGTTAAAATATTTTTTTGTTTTATGCAAGAAAACAGCAGCTGGATTTCCGTTATATTTCATTTTCAGTAAAAGAATGGCAAGATTTTTTTGTACAATACATCCTTGTATTATGCCGAAAATAAGAGAAATTGCGAATTTTAAGGAGATCTTAGTGCAAACAAGATATCTAATATAATGGAAGTGTCTGCATCTAGGCTATAAGACCAAATGACCAGCGCTTTCAGTCAAAACCGCGCCCGATATATATATCATCGAACAATACAGATGTCAAGAGTATCTATGGAGGTACATAAAATGGACAAATTAAGCTTTAAGGCATGCATCTGCATGCAATTTGCAAGAATATGTATATTTTAAAAGACTATAACCAAAAGAATAAATAACTAACATTTCACTTAAAATGCTGTGCAAATAAAATGTCATAAGTCTGCAATCGTTTCTAAAACACGTAGTGGATTTTCTTTGTTAGTGCTAGCAGGTCCAGTTCTCATCAACAAATGGACTAAACCACGTACAGGAAGGTATTGAAAGAAAATAAAATAATTGGAGGGGATAACACCTGAGGATAAGAAGAAGAATATATTTTTAAGATCTGATTCACAGTTGTCGACATCGGAAAACCGACCGAGTTTGTCCGAATAGTCAAGTGGAAATTGCCCCGTGTAGGAGGGGCACTCAGCGAGACCTCTGTGATAGTAGATGACGTGCAGGCGGTGTTCTAAACACTCAACCTGCCAGCAGCACTGCATCCCTTTCCTAATGATACCTATTTCGTGATGACGGAATAGCCTTTGCCTGAAGGAGACCACTTGCCTTGACTGAATTTTTCTGACTCCGCTTCCACCTGACTGCTGTTCGGCAGCAAATAAGATCCATCATTCCAAGGACAAACTTTGCACAGTGCGCTTTCCGTTAGCACTGACTGTTTCAAGGAGTGCAAGTTGCTTAAATCTACGGTGAATTGAAAACAGCTATATTTTTTATATGATGATACTGGGGTTCTCTCTCAGGTGCCTCGAAATGCCAACGGCTTGAATTCTTTGGAAGAAAAGGGAATTGGATAAAATCAGAATTCAATTCGTTAAAAAAAAAAAAAAACATGTGCTAAAAATCGTAGTGTTAGAATCCACCTAATACAATTTTTGTGTTCATTGGAAATCCGTATTCAATTTGTTTTAAAAAATCATCACAACACAATTTTATATTCAGTTCGTAAGTTAACATTCTGTTTTGAAACGCACCGAAATCCATTTATAAAATACATCACTATACAATCACCGAGCGAAAAATATTCTATCTTCCCTCTAATTTCACAATCGTCACTTGGATTCTAAGAATCTACGGACAAGAACGCCGTGGCGTAGCTGGTAAGCCGAATGTCTTGTAATCGGATGGCTGCGAGTTCGAGTCCCGTATCTGACAAGTGAGAAGTTAAATTCTTTTGGAAAAAAATGCCGATAGATGGCAGCACTTCATCAACTTTCACCAGATGGCGCTTTAACTACGTCACGCTGATAAGAACGATCACTTTGTCATTGACCAGCGTCGAGGGAGGACGTGTGCTAAGCGCTCCTGCGATTGTGCAATCGACGACATGTCTTCCATTGTACTCCGGTTAGTCAGCGACACGTCATTTCCAGATTGCGCAATCGTTGATTGCGACACGTCATTTCCAGATTGTGTAATCACTGATTGCGACATCTCTTGAAACCACTTTCGAAGTTCCTCAGGTTAAAGGTCATCCCCTCTCAAGACAATTCACTCCGAGGGTATGAGTCATCAGGCCTCCGAGAGGCATCTGGTGCTCCTCCGCCTCACCAAACTTCCTCCCAAAAGAGGGGGGCCTCCGAGAGGCATCCTCCCTCCTGGGGGGTCTAAATACCCTCTGAGAGGATCCTCTCAAAAGAGGGAAATCCCCTCCTGTGCCGCAATCCGCCGCAGAACGCCCCTTTCTTTACTACTTTCCCATTCAATTTCAGCGCTGCTATTTTGGCATATATTGCAATCAGTTACTGTCATCAGGTTCAAAGTTTACAGATGTATTGATATTTTCAATTTATACGTGTAATCTACGTATTCAGAGTATATCTTCTAATATTTGCGAATATAAGTAGTACGGGTCCCATACAATTTTAAAGCTTTTATTTTGCATATATTGATTCAATTTCATATTTTTTGTAAATTTGTTTACAAACGGAGTCAGGATGTTTTATTCTTCAAATCTGACCATGAAACTAATTTTGCATAGCGAGAACAGATATTCATAAGCTTCTTTTTAGGAGCATTAAATTAAATATTTTAAGAGAATAATATTATCTTTATATTATATACTCCGTATGAAGAACGGATGTGCTGTTAGTGCCAAATAAAAAAATAGGATGGCATCTTTGGAATTCGCAAATTTAGAAAACCTAAAAATATAAATGAAGGTGATACGATCAGCTATTTTTTCCTTCAGAATAAATATCTGCCAAACTGTTCAATCGGCTGCGAATCTGCGACAACGAAAAAGGAATAGATTTAATTTGACAAAATGACTGAAAATCGTGACTTTAAAGTACAAAAATTCATAATTTATTTGAATTAAAAAAGAATATTGCCGGGGTGCACCTTCCCGGGTTCTAAATTTCTGGGTACTGAATTTCACGACCGAACGACGTTTAGATATACTTTACAGACTGCACACACACAAATCGGCGCCAACTTAGTGGATTCGAGACACTTTTTGAACCTCCAATAATTTTATTGAGTTCCTGGAACCCTTAATATTTTTGTGCATATTAATTAATTAATTATTATAATGCAATATTAATGTAACATATTAACATAATATTAATTATTATAATGCAATATTAATGTAACATATTAACATAATATTAATTAATTAATTATTATATTAATTCTTTCAGTTTTTAATTATTCATTCCCTGTTTAATATAACGTCATGTGTATAGAAATTCCCCCCTCAGGTTATTCATTGCATTCTGAACTTAGTTAATTATTTAAAGAGACATTTTTTGAAATTTTTTCTCATTGGAAGAAATACTTAAAAATAAATTTTTCATTTTCTTATTTTTATAAAGATAATTGAGTTGGAAATTCACATAGTATCTGTATATTGTATTACAATAATGTTGCGCCTAAATAAGCAAAATAAATTGAATAAATAATTATCTAGATAAGAAAAAGAATATTTTTCGGTACTCAACCGTAATTTGCTTCATTTTACTGCATTTCAGACGTCCTGTTGGGCCAGATAATTTAACTGATATCTTTAAATTTGACCTAAATTCTTTAGAAAATGCATCTGTCATTCGATTTAAAATTTCTGGAATCCTTAATAACTTTTGAAGTTGGCGCTTATGGACACACATACACACACAGAGAGACATCACCATTCATTTAGTAACATTTCCAATTGTCCAATTATTCAAACAAAAAAGTTCCAACGTCATACGATCAGAATTACGCTATATACCATTAATTAAATTTTACAACAGATAATTGGAACCTGTATAAGACTTTAGCTAAATATAGGTATGCATAAAGGTTTTCGACTGGAATTTTTATTTAACGACATTTTTTTCACGGTCAATTTTGCATATTAGAGAACCGAGTTTTCTCTTAAAAGGGCTTTAATTGAATAAGGAATAATTTGCTAATTGGAACTTTCTTTGTAGAGCGCCCTTATGAAAGTTAAATTTTGTACTTTTTCTACTTAAACGTGTTACGTGACCAAAACTGTCGGAGAATGAATTTGAAACTTTTCTTAAATTGGAAATGCGAGTATGGTGATCAATTGTTTGAAGAGTTCCTTTAGAGAGATCAATCGTTTATGCAATCTTTTTGAAAGACCCTGCATAATAACAAGTGGCGTTTTCTAAGATACATGGAGGGTTATATAGTTAAAAGAGAGAAAATAACAAAAAGTAAATTGAGGTTAAAAATAAATAGTCTCATATTTTGTTTAAGATTTCTTTTATGTATGTATTTTCAAATTTTGTCTGCGAATTACTGGGAAAATACTAGGAAAAATACTAGGCTAATAATGTCATCGTTTAATGTTACAAGAAACATCATTTTTTTATTTTGCTTTATGATACTACGCGAAAAACTGTGCTATTTCTTTCTCATGAGAAACACTCTAGGATAATAATGTCATAGCTTATAACACAAGAAATACTGAACATATTAATGCCCTTAGATAATTATTATTTTTACATTATGATATAAAGCAAAAATCTGTTAACTTCGGCTTATGACAAAAATCCTTGGCTTAATGTCACAAAATATAAATATCATATTAATTCCCTCGGATAATTTACTTTTGCACATTTTGATAATATGCAAAAATCTGATAACTGCCCTTTTGATTCTTATGCAAAATATACTAGACTAATAAGAGATGGTTCTATTGCTAATTTCCAGAAAAATTAAAGTAATAAATTTTTTTACAGAAGGTCTGAATCATTTTGACGTAATGTAAAATTTCAATACTTCACTCTAATGTGTTGAACTGCGAGAAATAAGCTTTATCGTTAGCTTATTTAACCGAACATTTATTGTGGGGAAATAAGAGTATGCATCTGCAGTTCTGTATTTACTTTAGCATATTTCCTCAGATGGAATATCATTGCCTGGTAAAAATTATAAAATTCATAATATATAATTTTTGTAGAAATTGCATTTATTTACCTTTCTTAAATTAAATTGAGAGATAAAAAAGTTGGTATCACGTCTGATTTCAATAGCAAAAATATCAAGCACACAACTTTGATAGAAGGTCTTTATTACACTTCTTATAAGACGTACAAAAATGATAAAACCTAGAGCGCTTTCGAGCGTAAATACGCTTTTCATCAGTGGCTACATGGAAATTAAAATAATCGTTCATATATACACAAGAAAAGATGGCAAATTTGCATAAATACAATTAGTAAATGAACTTTCGATTACCAAAGGATGATTACACAAAAATCACAAAATATTTTTAACAGATTCAAAAACGAGTATATCTCAAGAAAATTACAATTAAAAATACTATTTTATTACAGGAATGCAAATTCAAAAAGGACAGTCAGGCCCAATCCCCAAGAGGATGACGTCAAAGATAACTATGAAGAGACTTGAATTGCATGGAGTCGAGAATGAGTCGCCAAGCATAACTTAAAATTTGAACGGGGTCAAAATTACAAATTGACGCGCGGTAGATATAAACAAATAGGGATTCAAAAAGGAGAATATTACGGGGGTTATTACAACTCATTAAAGGAAAAGTTTTTTCAAAAAGAGGCAGAATATTATCTTTAACAACATAATGAGCAATGGCTGTAGAAAGTTTACCACCTTTGACATCACGAGCGTATTCTGTTAAACGGATGCCAACATTGCGTTTGGTACTGCCAATATAAAATTTATAGTTACCATCAGTAGACAACAGGGGAACAACATACGTACCAGCAAAGCTTTTAAAGTCATCCATATCCCCAAGTTTATCAGACCGAACACGGCTAAATAAAGAAGTAATATTAGAGTGAGCAGGCCTGAAACCAAACTCATGACAGAACTGAATAAAGGGGCGGAGAATCTTAGGATGGTACGGAAAACTAGATTTATAAGCTAAATGATCTTTTGAAGCAACAAGTTTAGTATCAATGTGAGTAAATTTACGGCGAACATGGGCGAAAATCTTATGTATAAACTCAAAAGAATAAGCAGCCTCATGGCGAAGATTAAAGATAAAATCAATTTCATCACTCAAAGCAGAGATAGAAGAACAAACATTAAAGGCGCGATTAAAATAAGCGTTAAAACAAGTTTTTCTTTTTTTAGAGGAAATTGGAGGGTAAGAATTAGCGGGTATACAGGAATTAGTAAAAGAGCGTTTGCGGAAAACAGAAGTGTGAAATCCAACAGCAGAACGGGTAACCAGAACATCAAGAAATGGCTAGGAACAATTAGATTTGTGCTCAACAGTAAAATTAATCGAAGGGTAAAAATCATTAACCTTATACAAAAGAAGAAAGATATTATTTAAATCACTATCCCAAATAATAAAAACATCATCCACGTAACGTCACCAAAGAAAGGGGGGGGGGGATCGGCAAAACAGGCAATATCTCATTCTCGAGCTCCTGCAAAACCGCCTCGGCCAAAATACCAGATAATGGGCTACCCATAGGTGCACCACAATTTTGCAAGTAAATAGCATCACAGAAGTCAAAATAATTTGTCTCCTCAACAATATTCAAAGCGGAAGTGATTGCGTCGATAGTAGGGGTTTTAAAATTGTGATTTTCAAGTCTTTTGACAATAATTTTAATAGCGATGTCAACGGGAATGCTAGAAAATAAAGAAACAACATCAAAACTATGAAGGGTACTACTAAGATTAAATTTAGTTTTAAATAAAATATTAATGAAATATTCAGTAGAACTAATAGAAAAACTATGGTTATTAAAAAATGTTTTAAAAAAAAGGCAAGGGATGTCTATAAAAAATAAGTAGGTCCACTACATTTGGAAACTATAGGACGCATAGGATGATTAGGTTTGTGAAGTTTTATTTGGCCAAAGATTTTAGGGAGTTGATGAGAAGTACTGAAAATGGCAGAATTTACATTGGGAGGAAGATCATTACATTTTTTAAGTTTTGCGATCCTGGCATTATTCATAGTGATCGGGAATTTTCTGACCTGGCTGCATTCCAGTTCGTCAATACACTTCTGCATTGAATTTACATAATCAGTTTTATTGGCAAGAACAAGTTGCTTAGACTTGTCAGCAGATAAAATGACAAGATCGGGATTAGATCAAAGTTTCCTAATTTCAGTTTATTCTCATTTTGAAAAGCAGTAATTGACCGATACATAACAAAACGACCACGATCTCTATGGCATTGAGCCACGTTAAGAAGGGCGTCTTCCACAGGGGGAATTAAATTAATAAAACTGGAATTAGTATTAGAATAGGCAAACTTAGGGCCTCTCTCAAGGGCTGTACTCTGAATGGGGGAAATATCAATATTAGTGCAATTTACAAACGGAAAAGATAAAGGCTTTTTTAGCTGTGAAAATATTTTTGGTTTTAAAGCAAGAATTTCAAGGCGGGAATATTTAAACACAGGATGCTGAGAAGGGAGGGGGGCATCACTCACAAGGACAGCCCGACTGGCAGAAGAATTAGATACGTGTAAGGGCAAAGGTATTTTACTAGGATAGTTAAATCTTTCAAACTGGTTTTTCCAACCAAAACATTTTTTAGCATGCCGAATGTCAATGCCATTACGGACATAGATAAGCCGAGTATAAATATATTCGCAAAAAGAACATTTACAAGGGCAGGATGTGAACATGCAACAAATTCACTGTACCAATAATAGTAAGAGCGCTCACAAAAGCTAATATCAATACGGAGTTCACGCATATCCTATTTCATCTAAAAAAGCTTCTTTTAACGCTTATTTTAATCGCGCCTTTAATGTTTGTTCTTCTATCTCTGCTAGGAGTGATGAAATTGATTTTATCTTTAATCTTCGCCATGAGGCTGCCTATTCTTTTGAGTTTAAACATAAAATTTTCGCCCATGTTCGCCGTAAATTTACTCAAATTGATACTAAACTTGTTGCTTTAAAAGATCGTTTAACTTATAAATCTAGTTTTCCGTACCATCCAAAGATTTTCCGCCCCTTTATTCAGTTCTGTCATGAGTTTGGTTTCAGGCCTGCTCACTCTAATATTACTTCTTTATTTAACCGTGTTCGGTCTGATAAACTTGGGGATATGGATGACTTTAAAAGCTTTGCTGGTACGTATGTTGTTCCCCTGTTGTCCACCGATGGTAACTAGGCAGTACCAAACGCAATGTTGGCATCCGTTTAGCAGAACACGCTCAGGATATCAAAGGTGGTAAACTTTCTAAGGCCTTTGCTCATTATGTTGTTAAAGATAATTTTCTGTCTATAATTGAAAAAAATTTCCTTTTAATGCGTTGTAATAACCCCCGTAATATTTTCCTTTTTGAATCCTTTTTCATTTATATCTACCGCGCGTCGATTTGTAATTTTGACCCCGTTCAAATTTTAAGTTATGCTTGGCGACTCATTCTCGACTCCATGCAATTCAAGTCTCTTCATAGTTATCTTTGACGTCATCCTCTTGGGGATTGGTCCTGATTGTCCTTTTTGAATTTGCATTCCTGTAATAAAATAGTATTTTTAATTGTACTTTTCTTGAAATATACTCGTTTTTGAATCTGTTAAAAATATTTTATGATTTTTGTGTAATTATCCTTTGATAATCGAAAGTTCATTTACTAATTGTATTTATGCAAATTTGTCATCTTTTCTGGTCTATATATGAACGATCATTTTAATTTCCATGTAGCCACAGATGAAGAGTGTATTTACGCTCGAAAGCGCTCTGGCCTTTATATTTTTGTACGTCTTATAAGAAGTGTAATAAAGACCTCCTATCTAAGTTGAGTGCTTGATCTTTTCACTAAATTGAAAGACTTAAAGGGGGAAAAGTTCGTCGAAAAAATCTGATGTGTCCAGAAAATAACCATCACTACAGCCTTCGATGTTTTTTTTCCTTTATATATGTTAATTTTAGTTTTATGTTAGAAAATAATGCATAAAGTATATACTTATTTAAAATTGCATTAAGTTTTTGTGAAAAAAAATCGTTTTGGACGACTTGGTTTACTTTAAAATGGTATTATGTGACCCAAAATGAAGAAAATGAAATATTTCAAAAATTCATCTTGGAATAATGGGATTGGCTATATACGTTTTGCCATCAACAAATACATATAAATCAAGCATTTGAGTAATACTATTATGCATGTTTATCTTCAGTTTTAATTTTAGTCAATTTTTGTAGGAAGTTTTGAAACAAAGAACCACTTTATTTTTCCAAATGTAACAAAATCTAATAAGCACCAGAGTTTTATGCCTAACTACCGCATTCCATAATAAAACTTGGTACGATAGTTTTTGAACTAGATTTGATGCATTCTTTGCCCAGACAAATACAAAGACGAGCACACACACAGACGTCCCATTAGAAATGGTAGAGTCGCTTTTCCCAAATGCTTAAGACCATTGAAAACTCGAAATCTGACTTTTGACTCATAATTTTCTTATACATTGTGCACAGTACGGAACTAAAAAAATCATAGTTCGTTGTATTTTTTATTTATGAATTGCAGTGTCTTAATCCATTGCCTTGTATGTCCTTAACCCGTAACATTCAGTAACAGTAACAATAGATAAGCAATAGTAACAATAGATAAGCAATACCATAGTAAATTGCTTTGCAAACTAAATTGTTAAAGCCGACGATCCTATCAGAAACACCTGGGATTTACTTATTCAGTATAAACGCGCCAATAGATGAAGGCAAAATGAGCAAATGAGAACTAGTGAAAAAGCTAAAGTGTGGCAGCGGATGGGGACACTTAATGTGACAAGAAAGAAGTAAAAAAAAAATTGCGTAGCCTTCATATAATGGCAACTGGTGTGTATACTGCATTTTTGATGGTACCATTAAATAATTGTATTCTGTTTTCCATACTTACTTCGCACAGTCATATGAATTTTTCAAAATAACCTGAAGTAGTATTTCCAGAACCAGAAAAGAAAATCCTTAGTGAACCCCTAACCCTTTATGGAATTCAAAGATGATCCTATAGCCAAATAAGCTTAATCTATAGCCAATCCTGAAAAATAGATGTTTAAAAGAAAATTTTTGAACCTACCTCTTTTGGGATTAAATGTTGAATTCATATCAGTCTTCATCTAAGATCCATATATAACCTATTTGTAAAATTGCTATTTTATGAACATTTTTTAAACCAGAAGTGGAAACCAGAAGTGTGCATCCTCAGTACACCTCTCTCCCTTATTCTTCGGATTTTAAAGCTGAATCCATATCTATCATCATCTAAGCTATGTCTATAGTTGACCAATAGAAATAGATGTTTTAAGGGAAATGTAAATTTTTGAATTGGAAGTGACAACTCCAGAAAAACCTGTAAGTAGAGTCTTAATTTTATCCATAGCCAACCTTAAGAAATAGATGTTTCAAAGAAAAATTCTGATCTGAAAATTGAAAACAAACTGGAAATGAAAATTCATAGTGAAATATCTTACCTCCTTAAAAATTTGATGGTAAATCGGTATCATAGCTTTAAGTTCCGTTTATTGATAATCTTGAAAAATAAATGTTTCAATTAAAATAAAAAATTTTGAACTGAAAATTGAAAAAAATCCGGAAGTGGAAATTGTTAGTGACTCCCTACTTCCCCTATTTTCTTTCGTAATTTAATGCTACAATCAAGTCCTGTGATTCAAATTCAGTCATCTTCTGAGCTCTATCAGCATCAGATCCTGAGAAATAAATGTTTCAAGAAAAAAAAAATCGTGAAAACTATACTATGGCAAAATTTTTGCCACTAATAAGTAACAGCAAAAAATATAAATTTGAAGACTGGATGCAAGAGATAATGACACCTGTGGTGCTAGAAAAGTAACATTAAATTCCACATTTTTAACTTTTAAAATAAATATTATTTATTCACACATCTTATTGTTATGATTAAAATTACATTAATTTTAATAAACGCTTAAGGAGGAGAAAAACACCGTGTAGACTAGGTCTTATAATATTATTCCAAAAACAACAATTGACCTAATATATACGCAGACTGGCACATACCTCTGTTTTGGGGTCTGTTGCTCAACATGTTTGGAATATTTGCCGCTTCCTTTTCTGACAGTTGGAGTCTGCTAGACACAGCGAAACAAATTAATACAGGAATAGCATCGTAGATATTTCACTTTAATTTTTAGAGAATGCAATTCCAATCAATTTCCCTTTAATGAATGAAGTTTTAAATATTTCCGAAAATTATCCTGCCTGTATAATTTTATTTGGACAGCAATTTACCGTGAGGTTTCCTGAGATATTATTTGTTCGGATAAAACATTCATTAATTTTAGTTATATGCTTTTTTTCATCAAATAATATAAAAATTTTGAAAACACTTATTTTTCCTATTAAAAAAAATTCAAATTTAGTTTATCATTTACAAAATCCATATTTAAAAAAAATGTGATGTACAAATAAAAAATGTAATTTTGTTGCCGAAATGAGTATTTAAAAAAATAATTTAGCGTGTTCTTAATATATATTTATTATATACATAACAAATGTGCATATAGCTGAATATTAGATATGTACATTAAATTTATGTGTACTCCTGAACTTGCAGTTTACCATAAAATTCATTTTAACATACATATTTTTGTGCTTTGTTTCTGTGCTTTTTTTCCCAATTAATAATTAATGTATTTTCTGTAATATTGAGAAAGAATGGCATAAAATGTATATTTGTAATATGCGCACAATACATGTGATTCAAAAACTTATTTCAGTATACTAATGCAGTATAACGGAACATGATTTTAGAATTCCTGTCTACGTTATATTTGTGCATTAGAATGACAAACTGTACATAAACATTAGCAATTTTTTCATCATCAAAAAGTTTATTTTCAACTCTATCTTATCCACGTGGTACGAGGCCTGTATATATATGTCTTTAATTACCTTTAGTTGTAGAGTCCTTTTCATCTTAGTTTCAATTTTCTTTAAATATATCAGTCATTTAAAGTCCTTTTCACTTTGAATAATAAATAACATATTTTATAGTACTCTTAATAATTTCTTTCTTATGATTCAATTATTGTTAAAAAATGCATTTCGTTTAATGTAAGTGAAGTTGAAATTTTTATTATTTAATG
Organism: Amaurobius ferox; assembly: GCA_951213105.1. Lineage (NCBI taxonomy): Eukaryota > Metazoa > Arthropoda > Arachnida > Araneae > Amaurobiidae > Amaurobius > Amaurobius ferox. The sequence continues at coordinate 96,742,447 of OX578142.1, read as the reverse complement.
TGTAAACTATTAATAAAATGTGTTACAGTATTGAATTCTTCATAATTCTGAACTAGAGTCAATCAATTTATAATATTTTACTGAAATAGACGAGAAATCCAAAAATTTAACAAGGACTATATTTAAAATTTCAAATATTCATAAAAACTCGAATAGTACAAAAACAAGCTGTACGTATGTAAATATCGTTAATATTTTCTAATTCAGTCCTTAAAATTACATACTGACTAATTGTTTTCTCATTTCCACGGACTTATGTTAATGTTATTAGCACATTTGGGAGTCAATTATCAGCATATTTTATTCATGTACAAAAAGTTTCTTTGAGTACAAGACTTGAACTAGAGTTCTGATATTAAATATCCTCCAGCATAGGTCAAAAACTCCACTTTGCCTTGGAAATGAATTATAGGATAATGGCAACATCTCTCATAGACGAGTTTTAAGGTGACTTTTGAAATATTTCCTTCAAGCCCGGAAAAATATCAATTGAACCCTTTAGATATAAAATCAGAACAATCTTCGGTATACGTTCTCTCAGTATTACATGATCGAGATTGAATTTTACACTGTTCACAACTGAAATCGCAACACCATAAAGTCATAGGTGTGGCTTTGTGTACATCAGGCATTGGAAACAGCAAGGTGAGATATGCAAATGATCACAGTTTCGTTACGTATACTGACGTAACACCTTCACGGGCAGCTTAAAAGTGCCAGGTCAAGGAGGAACGATATCACAGCTAAATTATAGTGTCATTGGTTTCAGGTTGTAAAAATCACCACGTGTATGCCAAGAGTACGTCGACGTACCACATGCGTTCAGTTATCGACAACGGAACGGCAACAAATCATTGTTTTCCATGAGAGGGGATTGAACCTTCGAAGGATCACAGAACTATTGGGTCGTGATGTGAGCACAGTTCAACGGTGTGTGTTACAGTTCGTGAGAGACAACGAAACGACACGAAGATCAGGTAGGGGAGTTTCTAGGTGTACCACGTGAAGATCTTCGAAACCGTTTACCCGACGCAGGACTCCGAGGTCGACGACCTTTTCGACACCTACCGTTTCAACGTCTTCGCCAGTTAAGTTCCCTCCAGTGGTGTCAAATGAGACGCAATTGGTCGAAAGAATGGCGAAACATTCTGTTCATGGATGAATCACGATTCTGTTTTGGAATGCCAGATGGCCGTACTCGAGTATGGCGGCACTTTTAACAACGCCACCAGCAAGCTTTTTCTATCAGTCGCCACACAGCCCCCCTAAGTGTTACCATGGTTTGGGGTGGTATGACATTTGGTGGACGAACACCTTTGGTCCACGTTTCTGCCAGTATCACTGCATAACTATACGTCTCTGGCATTGTAAGACCTGTGGTACAGCCATGTCTGTCAACCAGGCCTGTACTGCTTTTTCAGCAGGATAATGTCAGGCCACATACTTCACGGGTAACTATGAATATTCTTTAAGGTTTTGATATCCTGCCTTAGCCAGCATATTCTACGGATTTGTCGCCAATTGAGCATATCAGGAACATCACGGGTCGTCGTTCAAGAGAACTCTTAATTCCAGCAAACCATGTTCAGTTACAAGCCCAATTGCATTCTATGTAGAATGTCATCCCTCAGCACACCATTGACCGTCTCATTAACGGGATGCCTCGTCCTATTCAATCCTGCATAGCTGCTCGCAGTGGACCTTTTCCATACTGATCTAATGTCAATAAAGTTCCATGCTTTCTTTTTCCAGGTATAATTTTTTTGATCATTCGCACATCTCCATGTTACAATTATATTCCGTAAATTTCATAAGGATACATCAATTTCTTCATGGTATTGCGATTTCTGTTGTAAGCATTTTATTTTCGAATTACTCTCAAAACCAAATAAAAGGTTAATAATAAAACAATGTGGGCAGCACATGACTTTACAAAAAACTCAAATTCATTTTCTCTTTATTTCTTTCATAATTCATTAAATTGAGTTTAATTGCTCAAAATGGCACGGGTAATTATTTGAAATTACATTGAATTTGAAGTTTTAATTCAGTTTTCGTTTTCATTTGGCAGCTGGACATATTTTTGAGTGTGACTTGAAAAAATGAAAAACACTAAAATATTCCGAGTCCGAGAGTATTCCGAGAGTTATGGGATTGGTTTTATTATTTTTGTAACCAAAAATTACGTATAAAATAAACATTTGATACATTAGAGCTTATTTAGTGATTTATTTTAGATTCGGGCGGTTTTTGCGGGCAATATCGCAAGAAAAAGCAGGTTTTTTTTTTCAGAATCGTACCAAAATCTAATCAGCACCAGGATAAATCACAAATGACTCTTCTACCAAATTTTATGAAATTTGGTCAATTAGTTTAGAGATAGAATGGATACATTTATTGCGCAGACACACACACACGCACACAGAGAGACTTCACGTTAAATCGGATTCTAGAGTGCTGAATACATATAGATCCGTCGAAAACTCGAGTTCTGATTTTCGGCTCGATTCCAATACTTTCCATATACATTACTATGTATTGTAGGGAAAGTGAACATTGAAAAAGCTCTGTGATAATAAATTATTTATATCAATGTGCTTCTGTAATATTATAATTATGAAAATGTGTTTTTATAAAATCTATATCATTGGACTTAATAAATTTTTAAAGTAGAAAAACTTTTAAATAAGAAATAAGAATGATTAATAGTGTACTAAAATGCTCATAGTAAATTTGTATTGGTTTTATTCTATATTAAAATATTAAAATTATTTAATCTAATTTCGATTCACATTTACCTCATATTTTACCCTTTACTCCACAGTTTAAAATATTTTTAAATGGTATGCTAAAGGTTTTGAATTAACCTTCTCGTGCTTATCCAAATCTCACTAAAAAGCCTACTTTAAATATAAACTTTATTTATGATATGTTCATTAGTTTGGTCCAAATTTACATATACGGACAATTATATGGGCTCATATAAGTTAAACGCATTCTAAAACAATTTTTCATCCTATGTCTTTGCATGCTAAATTGATAATTACATTTTTCCCATCGGTGCCTTTATAATTCATAAGCGAATAGTTTAAATAAAATAATATTAATAATTACCAGTTATTTTCTTAAAAGATTTAATTACAGTCATTTCGTTCATCATCCAGTAATTAATCTCGCTGAATCAATTTCCCAAAACGATTGAATAGTTAATCAAAGAAGAAATAAAAATTATACTAAAGCAATTACTACGTCTAAGGTCCGTTTTCAATCTTTCGCAATAAAATCTTTCAATGTCGTTTATTTCCCATTCATTACATGCTTCCGCATTGATTATGCCGTTCGTAACCGTTCACGGAGATTTCAGGACTGCTGTAATGCATTTAAGTGACTTAATCATAGTAATGGATGGTAGAAAGAGCATTCGAGGAGCAAAGAATTGAAGCAATCGTGAAAATCACAAGAGTTTGAAGCCATGTTCAATATATTATTGTATGTTTTTCAACTGGATTTGACGTAAAAGTACATGTCTGTTTTCTCATACGTATGAATAACTATTGATTTCACGAAAATTTTCAATTTTAAGATTTTGATGCCAATATATGATTTAGGACCTCCCTAATACGTTTTGGATAATTTTGGAATGATGCCTGTCCGTCTGTCTATCTAATGTCTGTGCACATGATAGCGGTCAAAATCATGATGGTATCAGTCGGAAGATTTTTTCAAGCCCTTTAAAGTGAACGGTAATATGCTATAGTTGTAATAATTTGGATCCACATTACCAATGTCTTAAATTTTTTCTTGTGAAATTTGAAAAAAAAAAATTCTGGTATAAGAAAATCGAATTAAGTCATACTCCAGCTAATTTTAATAAAGGATATAAAATGGAACTTGAAGCTAAATGACAACGAAAGTTAAAATAGGTTGCCTTTGGCTATACAGGATGATTTACAACTCCCAGTGTAAACTTTTGTTAAATATATGTATCACTAAACTAAACATTTCCCATGATTGAATCGATGGCCATAGACGTCACCCCTTTTTGCTAGAGGGTACTGTTAGTCAGCGCGATAATTGACAATTTGTGTTGCCATTCGTAACATGGAACATGGAACATTTTATAAATGCTAGGATGACTGTCGTCCAGTAATAAATGCGAGATAACCCAATGGTTAAGGCGGTAGAATCGCTCGCAGCTGTCCAGTGTTTCATCCTTAACATCGTCCAAAACTATTCGTGTGTCTACTTTAATTATGTATACGATACGTCTATGTGTTCGAAAGTCCATCTGAGAGGTGATGGGGAAGGATCAACAACCATTGAATTCCGGTCTAAAATGAATGACACTTTTTTGCTAATGGGAATGGAAAAACTGCTCTAAGTGTTCGTTAAATGCAGGAAAACTTTGAAAATGCGCAGAAATCAATGTGTTGACGATATTAAACATGCATTATTGTTAGCTATTTCTCCTTCGAGAACTACTGTAAAAGTGCTGTAAATAAAAATGCCAGTTGAAATATCGGACTTTCATTCATATACCGGTGTTCAATATTAACTTTACATACATAAAATTAAGCTGCGAAAGCTCTGTGCACGAAGTATTTTTCTCTGCGAACTGCTGCAATTTAAGATTTGATGTCGGTGTTTATAGACTCAAAACAGTTTTTTATGGTTCCAAAGTATCATTTGAAAATAATTTTTGAGGTAGCTTGCTGTTGGTCTTTTAGAAGTTGGTCAGACATTGATTATTTTGTATAAAATGCACTCATATTCGATTTTATTTTGTGTTTATGTGTTATAATGCTATGTATCACCCTCAAAAAATGCATTCAATTATAATGAACAGGTGTAGAGATATCAATGTTTTTGTACATGTAAAAATATTTTAGACACCGATGTATACCAACAGAATCATCTATCACAAAGATTGGTGTATGTGGATATACAATCATATAAAAAAATGTTTGTTTTAGTGTTCTCTATCACCCATTAAAATTTGTACAAATATACAAATAGTTTCGAATTACACATACACAGTATATATATATATATATATATATATATATATATATCAAATTTTCGACAAATTCCAATACAGATTATTAATAACAAATCCCAAAAACATCTATTTTTAGCGGGGAAAAAAAAATCGTATTTATTCTAAACTTTAACCAAAATCCATAAAACATATACACGAATATGTTCGATATATACACGAATACGTTCGATATTATACACGAATACGTTCGTGTATATGTTTTATGGATTTTGGTTAAAGTTTAGAATAAATAAGATTTCCCCCCCCCCCCCGCTGCCAATTTTTGGTACTTTTCTTTTTCTTATGCCAATTTTTGGTACTTTTCTTTTTCTTATTTCTTGTATCATATTTGATTTTCAGATTTGGACATTTCCTTTTGGATATATATATATATATATATATATATATATATATATATATATATATGTACTTGTATATATATATATAATATATAAAAATATAAAGTTTAAAATTTTTAACAATTTAAACAGGTACACATACATAAAACACTTAATGTAAATTCAACTACCAGGCGCAATGCTGCCACAGTACATAATTTAGCTATATAATATCCAAATAAGAAACATTTATAAATTCTGGAAAGAATGCAAAAAATGAAAAGTATCAATAATTGGCCGGGGAGAGTTGTGACCCCCACTCTCCGGTTTAGCATGCTTCACGCCATGGCAACACTCCCGGAAGCCGGTACTTATCAATGGATCTGCCCAATACATATAGCTTATTAAAACTCAAAAATACAAAATCATTGGAAAGAAAATTGGAAACATAACACCATAATGCCCCATTCTGAAACTTAAGAATACCGAAAAAGACCTACAGACACCAGTCGCACGCACAATCACCTAATTATCACCAATACGCCATTTCTTAAAATCACTCAGACTATTATACATATTTTCAGTTTATATCTAACTAAATTCCCCCCAAAAATACACTATAATACCTTTTTCAACATTATCATTACCTTTACTACGCATGTGAAACCTATTATGACCAACTTTCACACTCTTATTACGACGAATATCCCCTCATATGTCCTAACGTAATATGTAAGTTGCCATCAATCGCTCAGAAATCTTTTCAAACAATCAGTTTCAGTTAAACCGTAGAATCCTGCTATAATTTTGATCAGGAAACCCCTCAGATATCCTTGTTTAATAGCTTCTTTTATAAATTCCGTATCCCAATAAACTCTATCAGTAACTTTTGTATTTATACGTTTACTCCTTAATAATTGATTATAATATTCCGCATACACATACACACACACACATACACACAAAATACGCCGACAGACCTTATCGTTAATTATTTATCAAATATACATCTTACTTTCATAGTTTTATTTTTATGCGCTTGCTAATGTTGATGTAAATAATTAATACTGTTGTGCATGGCATCAATTATAATGAATAGATGTACATTTTAATTACATATTTTTAAATATGTTGCCAATCAGCATTGAAAAGATAATTGAAACAAAATTAAAATTTTGATTTTTGTTATTTTAAACTGACTAAATTCATTAAAGAAAAATAATACATTTCTTAAAGTAAGAGAAAACTATAAAAACAGACACTGCGCTTTTGAACGAGAAAAACGAACCTAAGAAAAAACTTATGAAAACAGTTATGTAACTTCCATTCAAATGCAAAATCAGAATTAAATTAGTTCTTTTAATTAAAAGTATGCCTCTGAGAAAGGTTGAAGGAAACAGAAGTTTTAACATTTTAATGATTTTCTTTTTATGCTTTTGACTAGTGAGCACTTGTGAAATGTCACGGGAAATATTGTATTCACTTAAAGATAGTAAATGTAAAAGATCCTTAAGCATGATTTTTCAATATCAAAGATATATTCAAAAAGAATAATATTAGTATACATTTTATATAGTATTATTTACCTAAGTAAAGCGACTCAAAATTATCTCATTAAATAGGATTTGGCATTATTTTCCTCAAATGACCGGATGATAATGGTGGAAGAGCTGAGTGCCGGTTAAGCCTAACTGTGCACTTCCGGTAAATCTTCGGTGTACATGTGGAACTTTACACTGAGCTTTAATTAATCAGCTAAAAGATAGAAAATAAGACAAAAATTATGTGTCTAAAGTGTAATTATTGCGAAAAGGTATTTTATAAAAAAAGCTAATAATGCAACCAAACGGAAACCGTGGAATATGTACATATGCTTGTTTGTTGCTAACGAAAATAATTAATAGCACTAGAAATTTTATTGTTTGTTTATCTACTAAAATAGTAGAGTAGTGAAAAATAAAAATATGGTTTACTCAGGAAAATAGCTAATTACAGCATTTTGTATGAAAAAAAACATGAATTAAGATTGCAGATTCCACTTCGACGAAAAGAGCTTGCAATTTCGACCCATTAGCTCAGCGGTAGAGCATTAGCTATCCAGTTCGGAGATCTAGGTTTCGATTCCCGGTTGGGAAGCAAGAATCTTTACAATGGCACCCGAGCGAATCAACCCTGTAGGTGAGTGCAAAAATGTCGGAGGTCTGAAAGTGTCCCTAGTACGATTAGGACCGATTCAGTGGACACTGGAAAACTGAGCTCCGATTTCAAATTAAGAGGATAACGACCATCACGCAAAATACTTACCTGGTTAAAAATAATAGTAGCAGGAGGCTAACAGGAGGTAAAAAAAGCAGGAGGTGGTCAAATAGATTGCCAGTCGCCTGCCAATGTGACATTAGAGGGTGGAGAATTCAGAGTCCACTTCAACGACAAGAGCTTGCAATTTCTTCCTAATAGCTCAACGGTAGAGCATCGGCTGGCCAGTCGGAGATCCAAGGTTCGATTCCCGTTTGGGGCAGCAAGGTTCTTTAAAAGTTGTGCGTTTAGACACAATACATTACTGCTTTTATAGTATCATATTTAAATTGAAACCAAAATATTGACATATTAAATAATATAACATATTATAAACTAAAACGAATTACTTCTCGTTGCCTGGATCCTAAATATGCACCCGCTACATAAATAATACAGATAACATCACCCAATTTACAAAACTCCTGTTTTGAATAGTCATAAGTTTCGCGTTCCGTTTTGTTTTCCACTCATGCACAATTACAGAATGCAATTTAATATTGAATATGTAAATGCGTCACTGTGTCCCATAGCATTGGACTCTTCACCCTCAAGTTGGACACGCCTCCCCCTCCCCCTCAAGACGTCATGAAGATGGGGAAACTTATTTTCCACTAGTGCTCGAATTAAAAATCACAACTTTTACAGGCGCACTAAAAAATTAAAAAAAAAAAACTCAGATATATATAAACATTAATTTTTTTCTAGAATGGAAAGATATTACTCAATATTCATGCCAAAAATTAGAAACATATGAATCGTTAATTGGACGTAGCGAAGAAAACTAAAACAAAATTTCTTAAAATGGAAGTATTTCTATGTATTTTCAAACAATATTTTACATATGAGTAAACTAACGGATTCGGTTCAAAGCTCGTTAGAAAAGTAATTTTGACTGTTCTGGTGGTGTTAAGATGGAAATCCTGTGATAATATTTTCGAAGGCTAAAAATCCGAAAAGTGCAGTCTTAAGGAGGAGGCAATTACGGATACTTAAAATGTTTCACAACTCTTTGATTCCTCATAAGGAAAAGACGCTTTTACAGGTCATTTCTATTTCGTGAAAGTAAGGTTTGACTGAACATGGTTCCTGAACATTTTCGTGTCCTAGGTGCTTTGATCTGATAGAACTTTCTGGATTTATCCATTGGTTTCGAGGATACGTCCTTTTTCTAGAAATTTCTTTTGAGAGTATATAAGGAAGTAACCATTCATTTGGAATGAATTGACGTAATACGAGACAAATTAAATTGTGAGATACATCAGAGTTTTGAGAACATATTCTTCTATTTTATGAGTTTGTTGAGCATTTGATTGCTCTTGTTGTACGTGACATTTGTGTTGTGGTCTGATAAGGTAGCTATAGTGATATTAGCTGTAAAATATTCATCTTTACGCTTATTAGTGCTTTTAAATAAAAGCGTTCGTTATCCAGAAATTCGGACTTATTTTTGTACCCTGAGCGTACACCCACAATTTAAGAGGATACGGTGTAACAGTATCAATTAGAATACTACTAGAACTTGTACATATTTTAAATCACGAGCAACAATGGGTAGATCTGCTAGTAGTATGACAAAAAAAAAAGAAATGGCCCCTAAATATACGAGAAAGAAAGAAAAACAGATTTCTATGAGTTAAAAATGTTTTCTACTCAAAATTTAGAGAGTAGAATGTAAGAGATGCCCTCTGCTGGTTATAGCTTCAGAGCGTAAAAATGAAAGGCCAGATAAAAAAATTCTATATTTTTAATGGTGTTATTGTTGACAATCACCATTGGCATTTTTGTTTTTACCAAATACAGCAACTTTATCTCAAGATCTGTTATAGAGAGTTTAGATGCTAACTTATGAGGATTCAGCATCTAGTTCCAGGGGCGATCGGGGAACTCACTAAGGATTTCCACTTCCAATTCTAAAATTTACACTTTCCTTGCAACCTCTATGCAACCTCTATGCAACCTCAATGCACTTTCCTTGCAACCTTAGATGATGATTGATATGGATTCAGCATCAAATTTTGAGAGTGTTGTACTGAAAAAAATATATTATTTACTTAAATAACCTTCCCTCGTCAGTACATTTAAAATTGCATACATTGCAATTTTCTTAGAACAACCCTCCCTACAGTAAGAGTCAACTCATCTAATCTGAAAAGTACATCAGTGGTCATTGACTGCAATATTTAGCTTTTAAATTATATTTATTTATGTAGCACTCAAATCACATACAATTACAAATTGTACTTCATACTAAAACAACTAATTTAGTCCTTTATGAGAGAGATCTAGGAGGAGATGCAATCGAGGAGATCGTTAGGTAATTTTAATTTATTTTTTACCCTGCTATGGGAAACACGCCTTCCTTGTGTTTGATTGGCTCTGCATTTTATGATGGCTTAGTGTCGGTCCTAATTGGACCCCCCCTTTGGGCGTAGCTTCCTATTGTCAGGCCCAAAAGCGCGGGTTACTCCCATCTAGATACAGTGACTCTCCAACATGTTGATGTCATTTCAAATTTGTGAATTTATGTGTCGCAAACCTCGTTCAACTGAAATATCAAGTCTGGTGCCTTTTCTGATGCAACTTCTTCGTGTTAGGCCCGGAAGTATGAGTTGCGCTCATGTAGACATTATATCGACATCATGTAGACAGACATTATATCATGTAGACTTTCCAACTTGCGGATTGGTGAACTTATGGGTCGTAAACCTCGTTCAACTGAAATGTCAAACATCGTGCCTATTCGTTTGAATGCTTTATTCAGTTTGTTTCACACCACAGCGTATTACTTGAAATATATATTACTTTATTTGACCTCAAAGATATTGAAGGACATATACACTTCCGCTTCTTCTACTTTCTGTTCACACATTTATTTTGAAACACATATTTCTCAAGATTGGAAATAGGTATAGTTTAGATGATGACTGATATGCATTCAGAATCACATTCCAAATGGGGTTGTTGGGTTCAATAAAATTTCCACTTTCGAATTATTATCACAATTTCCTGTTCAAAAAAATTTCCCTTTTCTTGAAAAATCAATTTCTTATAATCGACTATAATTAGAGCTTAGATGATTGCAGGTATGGATTCAACATACAATTTTGGAATGGGGTTACCTAAGGATTTTTCACTTTCGGTTCAAGATATGAAACTTCCACTTAAATAAATTAAATTTTCTTTGCATTATCTATTTCTCGGAATTTTCTATAGATAGAGGTTAAATGATGACTGATATGGATTCAGCATGGAATTTTGGAATGTGTAGAAGGGTACACTAAATATTTCCACTTACGGTTCTGGAAATGTCGCGCCCCGCTTTCCAAAACTGTGTGAAAGACTGTTGAAAGAAGTGTGTAAAGTAGCATAAGCATATTTAATAGCTCCTTCGATAATGAAGAGTATACGCCATTAACCACCATATGTAGGATTCTTCATAAATGTCTTGTCTTGTTATTAATTTTATTAAAAACTGCAGTTTCAATTCTATGAAGTCTATTTATCAAATTTAAATATTACGGAACCATAATATTAAACACATATTAAGCAAGAAATATCAATCATGCATAAAGCATTGATTAAAAAACACTTTCCAACAGAAATGCAATTTTATTTAAATATCTCTAAAATGTAATACATTCAACGCTAATATTTTTTTTAATTATCACAGTACTGCAGTAATTTATTATACTTGAAAACTTAAAACTTCATCGAAAAAGCAATTGCACAACATGAAATGTCATGCCAACGGCCGTACCGTGATGAAAACAACGGTTCTCGTTAGATCACCGTAGTCAGGCAGCATCGGGCACGGTTAGTACTTGGGTGGGTGACCACCTGGGAACACCGTGTGCTGTTGACACTTTTCGGTCGCGGTAGCCCGGTGGTTTGCGCGCTGGATTTGCACGCTGCCACAACTGCCGCCGTGTTCATGCGGAGTACGATCACGTTAAACATGTGGGTCCGTAAGTCCTTCCGAGAGGTTGGTGGTAGGGGAAGGAGGATACGGTCCCTGTGGATGCCTCCCCCACTGGGTTTCGCTCTAAATTGAGTGGCATTTCCCGGCCCTACAAACAGTTACCTTACACCTTTCTGGTAGGTCGGACGGTTTGGGTCTCAACAACAACAACAACATGAAATGTCGGTCACTCAAGTTGCTGCTCGTGCCTTAGGGCGAGTCGAGTGGTCTGGGTTTTCGACAACATGAAATGTATTTAAATAACGTAATCGAAATATAAATCGCCTGCCTCCCTATGTATATAAAATCAATGAATATTTCATTCATATCACTTATATTCCAGACTCCAGGCCTAATTAATTTTGAGTAAAAAAATTCAGCAATCCTTATGCAAATCTTTATAATCGCTTGAGTTGTTTAGATTTTGCATACGTTAAAATTAGTCTTCGTTGTAGAAATAATCAAAGTTCAGTAATCATTTAAAATCAAAACTATTGTAATTGTGTTGGCAGAATGTAGATACACAAATAATACGCAAAAATAAAGAGGTTTTATGACGGATCTAACACTAAGTATAAATTGAAACGATCATTAAACATCAATATATTTGCACAGCGGAAAAAACATGGATGCCATATAATGGATTTTGAAATGAGTCACGTGATCTTTCCATATATCATGAGTGTAATTATCCTTTAAATTTTTCTTTAAGAAACTACCTGACATATTTTGCTGAAAATTTTTTTTATATTTTATGTAATAATTTGAATATTTTCTAAAATTTTCGAAGTAATTCGTTAATTTTAACTTCGCTTAAATTTTTTTGAAAAATTAAGTCCTATAAGATTCAATGTATTTCATTTTAGTAAACGGGGTTAAATTTGACACTAATTGGGTGATATTTTTCATTTTCATCCCCATATGTGCCACAGATTGTTTCAACAACATACTAAAATTTCATTTTAATAAAGTTATTTTCACGGCAGTTATCGTGCGAACGGACAGACAGACAGAATGACTAAAGTCATAAACACTTTACAACTATGCTGGAAGTGTTAAAAAGTAATACATAATAAACATATATAAAACCGCGTATCCCATTAAAAAAATTATCTTCGCATTTTCAACAAAGCTCATCTCCGATGAATAAACTGAAACAGTTTTTGTCTTCTTGTAAAATCCTAAATTATTTTCTTCCTGCACGATCTCAAAAGCCAAAGACAAATGCATTTTAGGAATTTTTTCCCCGAGTTAAAGTTTTGAGACTCTTCAGGTCTGTGATGTTATGATAGAAAGAAAAGATGTAATCGATGATTACAGAGGTTGTATCTAAGCAACCGCTCAAGCTCCACCTATCTTTGTACCTTCACTGCTTGGAGCAATTAGAGGCACATACTCGAGGGTTGACAAAGAAAACAAAGGCTCGCCAAACACGAATTGAATTTTCTTGTTAAATAACGCAGCATTTCGTAAATAATCATTGAATTGCAAATGATATATAATATAAAAATGCAAAGAGTGGATAATTCGATTACGAAAAGAAAATATGTTCGAACATATTGCAATAATAAAAGTATAAGTAAGGAAAATAAAAACTTGAGCAGCGCATATAAGCGCAGATAATACAATACTGTTACGAACGTGTCCTCTGGAATCGTGGGTGTACACTCCGGGTACAAGAATGTGTCCAAGTTTTTTAATAACTAACACGTTTATTCACAAGCACAACGTAAACAGGAACAATATACAATCAGGCAGCACTTAATGCTCCACTAATTTCACAAAATAAATTATATTAATCTCAAAACATTTTCACAGGGAATTTTACAAAGCAAAAGCTACTATTCTCGAAACATTGACATAAAATCACAATCCAATGTAGCTCGTATCATGTCAACTGAACTGCAATGGTGAGATGATTCCCTTCTATAGGCTCTCTCTCTAGAAACTTCTGGAATTACCCAATATATCGTAGACTATTGGTTATTTCACGGTATTTCTCAAATATTATGGAAGTCGCCAAATGTCACCAAATTATCGATAAATCGTCAGCTATGGCAACCCTGTTCCTAAGTTCCGAAAGTGGGAACCTTAGCATGAAGTCATGAGAAAGAATACCTGTACCGGTGTCTTTTGAAAAAATATCTATACAGCTGTCTTTGGAGCCATTTGGTCTGCGAAAGAGACGAAAGACAAGGAATATTACACATTCGCAACAATAAGCAGCATACAGCTGTTTCGTGGATACGCTGGATCCCTTTGTCAGTGCAAGAGAACCAACAAACCCGAAGTCCATAAAAGGAATGAGGCAAACAGAAGTTAACTACTAACATTTTTGTTTTAAAAATTCTAAAGCTTTTTACTGCATTTAAAAATAAAACTAAAATATTAATTTGAAACCATCATTGGTGGCAATCAAATTTATCCTCTATGATTTTACAAAAATAATTCTTGAAACATCTATTTCTCAAGACCTACTACAGATAAAGCTTAGATGATGAATGATAAGAATTCAGCATCGAATATTAAAGTAGGTAGGAGGGTTTACTAAGGATTTGCACTTTCATTCTTTTTCCATAAATTGAATTCCATTACAATAAAAATATTTATTAGATCTATTTTAGCATTTTATATATATTATCTTAGAATTAAAGAAAATTTTATTGCCAGTGATACTAAAATTAAGGTGCGTTGTCCAATCAATGACGCTCTACACTCTAAGAAATACTGTATATTATGTATATTAAATGTCACTGCAATAATGGCTACTGCATATACTAAATACTCTTATATATTAAACTGACTAAATGAGTCAGTGAGGGGATGTTGTATCAAAATTATAGAATACTTACATTGTAGCCAGAATCTCAGTTTTAGTGTCATTTCATACGTCCCAGTTTCGAGATCAAAGGCAAGTATAAGATTTCAAAAAATCTTATTGACGGTGCAAAGAAATAATAATAAAACCCCTCAAAACACTTAATTATCGAGCACTCTAACTCTACCTAGAATCTCACTCTATCTGTCTAAGGTCTTCTATAAGTCTTTTGGTCTCACTCTATCTGTTTAAGTTTCCAGCCCAAATATCGAAAATTTTGAACATTCGAATTAGGAATGACGATACAAAGAGATTTCAAAACCGTGCACCACTTTGCTTCTCAAATACAGTAAATACACAATTTGATATTCTTCTGCTGCCAATAATTAAAGCTGGTCATCAATCACTGTGATTAAGTGCGTAGGTCATATTTAATGACCACAAGCCATTGAAAAGCGCGTGTAAAACGACTAATTTCTGTATTATTTAGATTTTGAAAACAAAATACATCATTTACAGAACGTTAACAGGTACCAGTTTTAACATATTGCACGTTTTTGACCTGAAATGGAGGGTATCTTCAAAAACCTCAAACATATGACGGTCCCTACAAATTAACAGATTTCTTTTTTATGAGAAAACAACACAAATTAGGGCTTTTTTTATTAATATATCCCGCTAAAACTTAATGGGATTATTTTTTGTTACTAAATTCCAAACATAATTCCAATAATAATATAGAATTAGTTTTATTACTTAAATGAATCTGTGGGCAAAAATCACCTGCATAGCAGTCCTCCATGGTGCTTCTGTGGCTTCCAGATATTGGGAGGCAAGAGGACTATTGGAGCGATAATCTTCGGTTATCATTTGAACTTGTGTCATGTTTTTGCATTGTTTGTTCGGTTGTCTACTTTTGTTCTTGTTCTTGTTTTTATGTTAGTATTTTTGTACTTTCGTAATTTGATTTTAAATTTTAGATGTGAAACGTGAATTAACACTCATTATCGTTCTGTAAGTTATATAATTCCTTTATAAATAAAATATTACATACAAATAACCAATTTTCGCAATAAATTTTAACACTTAATTATGTTTTCTTACTTATAACCGATAGTATCCTTTTTTTTTGTTTAAACGTTGTTTCGTCATTTGTTGTTAGTAAATGCATTTAAAATGTATTAAAATGTCCTTCATTTTAGATTCAAAGCTTGCAATACCTTAATAACGAGTATCTTAGCTTTCTCTAAGTCATGTCATTTGCTTTTGAATATCAAATTACAGTATTTTCATAACACAATTTAAATGTTTGCTTTTTATTTTAAACATTTTTAGCAATTATTACGTGTTCCTAACCTAAGTTCCCAAAAATATCCTTACCAATTACCGGCCGGACATATATTTTTTGGAATAATTGTTCTAAATGCCATTCAATTTACTTTAAGAGATAAAATGCTCTATTTAATAAAAAGAAATACAATTTCCAATATCTCTTAAACGGCTCGTAACTTCTATAAAATTGTATTTATTCATTTTGGATAAAGGTATTTACATATAGTTGGTTTAGTTGATAATAGCGAATTTATTTTACTACTCAGGAATTTTCAGAGTAAAAGCAAAATAACTCAAGAAGTGCATATTAGCGTTTTAAATATGATGATACTCGCTTTTAAATAAAGCGACATATTAAATAAATCAACCGTCAATGTTTGAAATATTGGCAGCTTGCCCTTGATCCTTTTAGCTTCTGGCATACATTGTTTAAAATAATCATGCCAAATTCCATTCAATTTTTTTCTATATTTTTAGAAATATTGTAACCTCGAACAGATTGACAGACACACAGACATCATTAAACAAATGATTGATTTGTATAGATTGATTAGAGATACAAATGATTGATTAGATTACAAATGATTGATTAGAGAGTGGATTTTCGACTCCATCACGATACTTTCCGTTTACATGTACTATGTATTGTAGGAAATAAACAATTACAGTCTAGAATCATTATTTGTGCTTGTCTAATGCCTGTTTAAATTATTTCATAATGTGACATGTTTGTCCAGTAAATAACTTCATATTTCATCCCTCTCTCATAAATATGTTTCATGCCTGCTGTGAAAATATGTATTTATGGAGCTTCTTGGAAATGTTAGCTTTTCAGAGCACAAATGTCAATTCAATTATTCATAATTATATTTAATAAAATGTGCAAAATATTGCAGTACGTTAAGACAAATACAGCAGTCAATTCATTTAAATAATCTTGGAATCAAAATATATGGAATATTGAATATTCCAATTATAGTTGTGAGTATTTGAACTTGTTAGAATTAGAACTGTGAAACCAACAAAATGATTAGAATTAAACTGCAATAACTCTTCACTTATTTTAATTTCTCTGCCCTTAAATGCTGCATAAATTACTATTAAGGAATTCTACCTAATATGTATTAATTGCGTTGAGTATATTCTGAAACATAATTAATATGAATAATAATACATAGTTTATAAAACCTTTCGAAAAGATGTTGTACTTGCAGAACTGGCAATTCCAATTGAATACAATTTATTCGTGTATGACTTGTACATGAATACATTGAATACAGTTTATTCATGTATAAATTGCACATGAAAAAATTGAATACAATTTATTCATCTATGAATTGTACATGAAAAAATTGAATACAATTTATCCATGTATAAATTGTACATGAAACAATTGAATACAATTTATTCATGAATGAATTGTACATCAATAAATTGAATACAATTTATTCATGTATGAATTGTACATCAATAAATTGGATGAAATTTATTCATGCACGAATTGTACATGAAAAAATTGAATTCAATTTATTCATATAGTTTGCAGATAAGGTAGGTAGATATAGGGTAGATTTGTAAGGAATATGCTGAAGAAAAGGAAATCATTTTATTAAGGCGTATCTTTTAGATTGAAATTGTCTATATGACTATTTCATGAGCATGGTAACAAAGTGTTATAAAACCGACTGCTTAAAATAATTTTGATCTACTATGAGCAATTAGGCATATTCAAAAATCTCCCCTCGTTCATAAGAACTGCGGATATTAAGGTCACTAGAATACTTACCATATTGTCACAAGCAGCCAGACGTCTTTCCAGTTTTTCTTTCAAGCATTCATCTGAGTTAAGAATTCCCCCGAAAGCGATCATTTGCCTCCCTGGAGCCACTTTGCTTTCAAGTCAAATGCAGGGTATCTAGAGAAGTCTGTATCAGGGGAAATTTCTGGAAGACGAAGAGAGTTATCCCTATTTTTTAATGCAGCTGTATAGGAAGCCCCTAGCGGTACACGATAAAACAACTTTTGAGGGGCCAACCCCCATTTTATGTGGGCGGGGAACTATTTTCCTCCTTTTTAGAGGAAAATCAATTTCAAAGCTGTAAACCGTTATCAAATTAATATAAAAATGTGTTTATCCTGCAGAAAAAGCTGAAAATAACCGTGAAATTAGGGAATGCACTTTAAATTGTCCATACAAAGCAACATTAATGTACTCGGACTACTGACATAGCTTGCATTGGGAAATGCTATGCGTATAATCTTTTGGCTAAACTGGCATCCCGGTTATATTTTCCAAAAACTACTTTAAAAGTGTGGGGAAGGGGATATATAATGCTTGTCAAAGTATATGATCTCGAAAAGAAATGGCCCCATCCCAGATAGTGTCCGTCTGAAGTAGTCGTCAAAATTTACAAGTTAAAATCAAGATTTCAGTTCTCTTTCACCGCCAAACCAAAAAAATGCTCATTCTTGTTTCAAATCCAGGAAGAATCTACAAAATACAGGAATTCATTTATGTAATGTATATGTTCAACATCGATCATTTTCAAAATAAATCTGGATTCAAAAACAAAATCGGGGGCAACAATAATCAAAATCTTCGACCAAAATTCTAAAAAAAATTAGAAATATAAAATACATAATTTTGCTCAATGTACGTGGTCTTTCTTGTAAAGGAATCAAAACACCTCACAGGAGACTTGCATTTTTTGTCGTAGAGTTTTATCTTATTAAATGCATAATTTCTTCTTTTGTAAAGATAAATCAAATTAGATATCAGAGCTATTCAACAGATTTCCTGCTACAGAAATATATCAACACGACATGTTTAAACACTTCATTTCTGGGATTAAATAGGGTTCTAAAACACGATATATATCATAACCTTCGGCCAAATATCTTTAAAAAATTAAGAAAAAAATGACATGACTTTGTTTCCTATACATGATGTTTCAAGGAAATGCATCATTCCAAGAGACTTTGACAAGACTGTCAAAGAACATATTATTAATAACCATTCGGCATTGTGTAAGCGTTTTAACACATAGGAAAGTGGAGTTTTATCGTGCTCGTTTTCCCCTCTCTTCTTAAGTGTTTCGTCACATATATAAAAAATATTACTGAGATAATCTCTGATGCAAAAGCTCATATTTATACCAAGCTCAGTATCGTTTATTAGTGTAGGTTTGGGAAATATTGCAATAAAGTGCAAAACATTCATGACCACTCTCTGTACAACAGCGCAAGACCCGGGCAAAAATAGCAATAAAATCATTGAGATCGTCATTGGGATTTTCACACAAAAAGTGAAGTTATTCCTACGCCAGACTCTATTCTAAAAAGCATATGAAACCTCAATTTTCAAAATAATGCATCTTTGAAATAGAAGTTACAAAGTTCCTAACTTAGTTCCTTGAACTTGATTTGTAAAGTAACACAACTAAAATTTCGGAATTAACTCAAAATAGCCTTAACGGCTAAGGCAAGCACGCAGAGACCTAGGATTTAAAATTCAACATTTTTATTAAAAGAAAATAAGTCATACAGCAGCTGGCTGTAGAAACAAAAAGGTCTGTATGACTTATTTTCTTTTAATAGAAATGTTGGATTTTAAATCCTATATCCCTGCGTACTTGCCTTAGCCATTAAGGATACTTTGAGTTAATCCCTTAATTCTACGTTGTGCGAATTTTTAAATCAAGTATTAAGAACCAAATTAGGAACTTTATAATGTTGCCCAAATAAATCAACCCATTGGGTTGGTGCAAAGATGTTGAAGGTCGAAAAGTGACCCTACTTAGATTATCACTGATTCAGTAGACTCTGGTATACTTAATGTCTATTTCAAATCGAGAAGACAACGAAAACACATGAAGTTATCCTGGAGGATAAAAATAGCAGAAGGAGGCTAATCTGAAGTAAAAATAACAGAAGGTGGCCAGTCAGATTGTTAGTTACACGTCAGTCTGACATTAGAGGATGGAAAATGCAGAATCCACTTTCACGATAAGAGGTTGCAATTCCGTCCCAGTTAATCAACAGTAGAGCGTCGGCTAGCCAGTCTGAAGATCCGTGCTTTGATTCCATAGGGGCAGCAAGGTTATTTAAAAAGTACACTAAAAGTGTAATTCATCGAAATGTAATCTAAAAAATTACTGCACTCAAAAGCTAAATGCAAGATCTTTTCGTTTAAGAGATTTGAATTTAAACACCTTACAACGACATCCCTGTGAAACCTCTGCACTCTCCTATGATACATTTATTCTCTATATGACTGAGATAGGGCAGATAATACCATGTGTAACAAATAATAATTTTTGAAATTATTTCATATGGTAGTGTTACAAAACCAACGTAGAAACATTTCAAAATTTACTTCTGTAGCAAAAACTACACTGTAAACGATAGTTACAATGCAGGTTTGCTAAATTAAGATGGAAAACGGAATATATATTTATTTGTTGTCTCTATATTTAAGCTATAGATTCTGAATAACTACTGAGGGTATCATTGTGACAAACATAATGCGTTCATAGAGTGAAAAAAAAATATTTCGACTTAATAAATAGAATGTTAGATTTATTATATGCATTTTGTGAATGTAATTCTATTAGAAATATATTCACGAGAGAATTTCTATTCGAATTATTTCTTTACTGAATATGTATGTAGGTAGTAAATAATTCTTATAAAGATTAAATATTTTACATCTATGTCTCACTAAAAACAAAATATTAGAATTAATTCCACTAAAATATTTTTGTTATTTTCTTTAAATACACTGCTCACAACTGAAATCGCAACACCATAAAGAAATTGATTATGACATTTACGGAATATAATTGTAACATAGAGATATGCAAATTATCAAAAAATTATATCTGGAAAATGAAAGCATGGAACTTTATTGACATTAGATCAGTATGGAATAGGCCCTCCGCGAGCGACTATGCAGGATTGAATACAATGAGGTGGTCAATGGTGTGCTGAGGTATTGTATTCCACACAGCATGCATTTGGGCTTGTAACTGAACATGGTTTGCTGGAATTGGGCGTTCTCTTAATCGGCGACCCATGATGTCCCAGATTTGATCAATTATCGACAAATCCGGAGAATATGCTGGACAAGGCAGGATGTCAATATTGTGAAGTATAATATATATTTGCACGTAAGGCAAATACTGTTCATGCCCCGAGTTAGCCCCAGGAATGAAAGGGGGGAGTAGTAATTACTCAAGTGTAGGCTATGGGAACGGTAAGTAATTGCTGCACGATGCCTCCTCACAGACAAGATGGGACAATTCGGTGCCATGGTTTGAATGATACAAGACAGAAATTTTAAATTTCATAAAAAGAGATATCGTAGTAAATGTTAATTTGGAAACTACAAATCTCTCGAAATTTATAGGACCTGTCAAGTGTCAGGTCACTATGGAACCCGGACGGGACATCCCGGGTGTGGGAATCCCTCCGGGCATCAATTTCTATTTGGACGCATATGAAATTAGCGTCACTACTCAATCCAATAATTTGGCCAGAATTTGCACCACCCATTCCTCACACATAAGTGATATAGCGAATGAACGGACAAGAAAACTTGCCACCCCATTGTGTTCCTTCCTCTTCAAAACCTGAAGAGACTCTACTTTGAAATGTAAAAATTAGATTCCAATTTTCTTAGAGTGAGAGAGAGAGGGTCATTTTTTTTTGTGACCCGCGCCAACTGTGGATCGAGCCGCTCCCAACTCTGGCAGCCTACAGAAATAGTGAAAATCTCAGCCCTGCTCTATCTGTAACGTTAGTCATACGAAACTATCGCAGAAAACGGACTCCGAGTCACTAGAAGTTAGATCACCATCCACTATCGTAGAGCTCGACTACCTGAAATAGGTTAATAACGCACTAGTGCATCATCCCACATAACAAACTAGATTGATCCAGACGGTTGTCATAACTATAATCGGGCAGCCGCGACAGTTAATTTGGTTTTCTTGTCACCGCACGGCCTCTTATGCAGCAGGCAACCTGGCCCTTAGCGACTTTCTGAATCGCCAGCGCGTAGCCAGGATCTGGACGCACGCCAGCATCTGTAAAAAGGAATCTGGCAGTAACCGGTAGTTGGACGGGGGATAAATAGCGGGCATCGCACCAACCTACTCACAATCTCCGCAACGTCACCTGTCACAGTAGGCACTTGTGAACTGTATATGACGCCTACCCAAACCCTCTTCTCTATTACCTGGAATTATCCATAATTAGAGTGACAAGCCATTTCATCTGGGGTGGAGGCATTGTTTTTTGTTAAGCTCAATTGTGATGTAATGTGTATTTATATATTAATCTTAATCTAAGTGTCAGTGCAAATTTAAGCTTTGGGAGATTTACCTTACTGGACAAATTGAATACTAATTAATGAGAATTTGAAGTAGCAATTATCATAACTATCCCATACACCCCGAGATCAAGCTCGGTACTTTTAAGAGTATTGCATTTGTATTATTATTGTCAATGTTTAATAATTCATGTGTTTAAATAAATGTATTAGTGGCCACAAATCGACTGGTTCTTATAGTATATACGCAATGTACTTTGATCTATTCAGATGCCACTATACCATTTTGAGGGTCAACTGGGGGGACACTATTGGTAAGCATTAGTGTTGTATTTATGTAAATTTTGCCTTATGACAATCAAAACCTTGTAGACTATTCATAGTTACCCGTGCAGTATGTGGCCTGGCATTATCCTGCTGAAAATGCAGTCCAGGTTTGGTTGACAGATATGGCTGTACCACTGGTCTCACAATGCTAGAGACGGATCGTTGTGCCGTGATACTGCCAGAAACGTGAACCAAAGGTGTTCGTCCAGCAAATGTTATGCCACCCCAAACCATGGTACCACTTAATGGGGTTGTGTGGAGACTGATAGAAAAAGCTTCTTGGTGGCGTTGTTGAAAGCGTCGCCATACGCGAGTACGGCAATCTGGCATACCAAAACCGAATCGTGATTCATCCGTGAATAGAATGTTTCTTCATTCTGTCTACCAATTGCATCCCATTTGACACCAATGGAGACGGCGTAACCAGTGAAGATGTTGAAACGGTAGGTGTCGAAAAGGTCTTCTACCACGGAGTCCTGCGCCACGCAAACGGTTTCGAATTGTTTGCGTCGAAACCACGTTACCTGTAATGTGGGATAAATGTCGTTGTAACACAGTTGCTGTGGTAAGCGGCTCCCATGGAACGCTTCTCAGAAGCATACGATCTTCACGTGGTGTGGTACACCTGAAAATTCCATAACCTGATCTTTGTGTCGTTTCGTTGTCTCTCACGAATCACGAACCGTAACACACACCGTTGAACTGTGCTAACATCTCGACTCAATAGTTCAGCGATCCTTCGAAGGTTCATTCCACCCTCACGTAAAACAATAATTAGTTGCCGTTCCGTTGATGACAACTGAACGTATGCGATACGTCGACGTACTCTTGGTATATTGTGATGAGTTTAGCAACCTGAAACCAATGACGCTACAATTTAACGGTGATATCGCTCCTCATTGACATGACGCTTTTATGCTGCTCGGCAAGGCGTTACGGCACTATGCGTAAAGAAAGTGTGATCATTTGCATATCTGGCTTTTTTGTTTCCATTGTCTGATTTTCATGAAGCTAAACCTGCAACTTTATAGTGTTTCGATTTCAGTTGTGAGCAGTGTACGTAGTATATAGTGACAAGTAGTAGCAGGTTCATGTGCCTAATACGTTCGAATCAACCTAAAAGTCGAAGCTACATCCTGTTCTTAAGTAGGGTTAAATTATTTCCTTTCATTTTATACTTTTATAAAATTGAAAGTATAAAATAAAAATTGGAGATAAGTAAATTTTCAACGTCATTTCCGTTTGAATATGCTTCCTAAACTGTAGAAAGTGTCCCAAATAATGCTGTAAGCAAATATTCTCAATATTATTTTTTTCTTATTGAAGATAAAATTATCATTTTTCATATGATTATATCTTGCATTTATCTTTATTTCGAGACATTGTAATATAATTTGCATTACTATTTCAGATAACAGCATCTCAAAATAATATCAAATTGGCGTTATTTGAAGCATAGATTATCTAATAAGACCAGAGTCTTAAGTAACCAGTGAAAGTTTAAATGGTCTGACTTAAAGGTACTTTTGTGTGAATTTGCATTTCTTCCAGATTTAGATTTTATCACATATTCTCAGAATATTTAACGTCAATCAGATATTTCGAGTCTGTTATTATTCTATAGACTGCTACCGGAACAAACACGTGACCAAGTCGTTATACCAGATTCTCAAGTATCCAGTGGACGTTCAAAAGTTCTGTCTTGAAGGTATTTCCGCATAATTTGCCTTTCTTCCAGATTTAGATTTTATCAAATATTGTCAAAATCTTAGATTTTATCAAATATTGTCAAAACCCGCGCCAACTATGGATCGAGCCTCTCCCAACTCTGGCAGCCTACAGAAATAGTGAAAATCTCAGCCCTGCTCTATCTGTAACGTTAAGTCAATCAAATATATTTTAAACCTTTTTTATTATTTTAGAGACAGCTACCCATATATACCTGCTCCCCCCCTGGGCGGCGCCACCTTAGATGTGGTGTACGGATCTTAGCTCTGATCCTCCGTATATGGGGGGGGGCATAATTATCCGGGAAACCGGCTCTCGAGGAACCGGCTGTCGTACCGGTGAGACAGTTAGGCCTCGGACTCTTCCAGGTGGCTGTGATCTCACGGACTGTGTATATTCATGACCTGAGCCTAGATCCGGCCGGCGACCGGGATCGGGCTTGGCAGGTTTTCTTCGGACCCTACCCGGTGAATGATCCCGTCGAGAACGTGGCCACCGGCTGCGGCTCTGCAGGATGGGAGATTGAAATCCCGGTCATGGAGAAATAATAGGCATAAACCTCCACGACTGTCTTCTCCATTGATCTATCTTATTCCTGCTACCGAATATAAACACGTGACAAAGTTGTTAGATGAAATTCTGAAGCATCCAGTGAAAGTTCAAATGGCCTGTCTTGAAGGTATTTCCGCAAAATTTGCATTTATTCCAGATTTAGATTTTATCACATATTCTCAAGCGCTTTAAGGTCAGTCAGATCGAGACTGCTATCAGATACACACACGTGATCAAGTACTTATACCAGATTCTTAAGTATTCAGTGAAAGTTCGAAGGATATGTTTTGTGAAGGCATTTCTGCATAATTTTAATTGGTTACAGATTTAGATTTTATCACATACTGTCAAAAGCTTATCAGATATATTTTAAATCTTATTCTAAAGCCTGCTACTGGATACAAACACTTAAATAAGTCGATAGATGAAGAAATTATTCCATTTCTAACTTCCAGTCTTCTAGTTGGACTTCAAATCTTCGGGTGGACATTATTGAAGATATGTTTAATTGGAATAGTTTGATTACTGCCCTGATTGACATAAAATCAGTTTGCAATAGAGAGTTATAGAATTTGAACCAGTTTGATGTTGCTGCACATAAATATTTATTATCCCATTCTTTCAATTTCAATTATCGTATTGCTTGTACTAAAATGTGCAGATGTATATATTAATTTATATATTATTAAAACAAAAGAATATGGTTTTGTAATAACACTAATAAAATTGCTATTACTTTCCATGTAAAAATTTGTGTGGTATTTGTATGCAGACCAGAAATGCACAGAATGCCAAAGTTCATAAGCATTATTCTGTTTATAAGAATCATATATAACCCTCTTATTGTCTTTAAAAGATATTTATATTTATTGAAAAATTATGCAGAGGCTTATCTGCATGTACTCAATGGTACATTAGTAAGTAATTTATATTTTTGCATTTAATTAACTGTAATACATTAAACGGAAGAAATTTCAGTTGTTGCATATTTAGCGAGAAACACAGTTATAAAAACTATTTACTGTTGGGATCATATGTTATTAACTGCAAATTAAAATTGAATCCACTCTTTTAATATGAATAAAAATTCCAGCAATCTCAAACAGATGAAAATAATATTTCATAAAGCGTAATTCAATGAATAACTAGAGTATAAAATAATTAATTCAAATTTTTAAGGTAATATTTTGCTAGAAACAAAGAGCAATCTGAATAAAGAAAAAATATACATCTTGTTTCTCGTTAAGGGAAACGAAATAAAATATTTAAATTCATAATTAACTTTTAACATTTAAGATTTTTTTTCGACTTACCGCAGGTCATAATTAGCAAATAAATACTACGGTCAAAAGCGGCATAATTGCAAAGGATTTTGATTGAAAAATGTTGCGTTACAAATTTAAAACACGTTTATTTCTTTAAAAATGCACAAGTCATATTTAGCAAGTTATATGTATCAGATTTATAATAGTCGGGAGTACAATGAATGTTTCACTCCAACAACTGTTAGTTCACGGTTCGAAACATGAATTTAGTGTAAATGGCTGCATGGAATCTATTTTTAAGTTTCTCACTATAAAAGGTTCTTAACGCAGTTGAATTTATCAAATTTATTAAATAATTAATCATTCAACAAAAAAATACATTAGCAGTTATAAAGAACCTCATTGTCCCAGTCAGGGGTCGAACCACGGAACTTCGTACTGACGCTCCCCCAATTGAGCTACTGGGATGTAATTGCAAGCTCATCAGCGAAGTAGACTCTGAACGTACTTGACGTGCAACTTGACAATTTAATTGATCAAATTCAGCTACTTTTGTCCCCCAGTTTAGCCTCATGATGCTATGTTTATCCTCCTGGGTAGCTTCCTACTTGGCCGTTGATCTCCTAATTTGAAATCAGAGCTCAATATCCTAGAGTCCACTGAATACGTACTAGTTGTACTAGGATCACTTTCAGACCCATGACAACAGAGTTTATTTGCCAAGGCGCCATTATAAGGAATATTGCTGTCTCAGTCAAGTACCGACGCTCTTAATATTATAGTGACCAGTCGACACTACCCAATTCAGCTACTGGGACAGAATTGCAATCTCTTATCGTAAAAATGGAGTTACAGTTCGCGGTACTCTACACAGTTTGCGGTACTCTACACAGTTCGCAGTACTCTGCACAGTTCGCGAGAAAAGTAAATGCCGCCTTTGGCGATTCATCTTTCGTCGTTCATTTCATTTTTGCGTAGTGAGAACACACAGAGGATGAAACCATCTAACGCTGATGAAGTCTGTACTTTTTGTTCTCCCCAGCATAGAATAATATCAGATGAATTGGGTATCGTTGAAACATGCATGACGTACTTTATATTTGAAATCTGAACGAAGTTCGTTTTCCTTAGTGCTCGATTTACAATTGGAAATGAAAATATTATCCAGAGGTAAAAGTCAGGAAGTTTGATTTCACAAAGGTTGGTAACAATTTAGTCAATGTTTTGAAAATCGTCATTTTTCAATAAAATCTTTTATTTCATTAAATCAGGCTAACGATGAAGTTGAAATGATGGTTATCTTGGCTTTCGACAAAACGTACTTTGATTATTACTCAATTATTTAATTTATTAATCGTGTTTATCTGTAATTAGTTAATAGTCTGTTAAATCAATGTTTCTGTTTGGTGAATTTTAAAGGATTGACAGCTGCATTATACGTATAAAAGTTTCCGCACACTTGTTAGTAAATAAGCAGACTTTAATGTGAAAGACAGTAATACGAAGTTCGCCCCCCTCTTTGCTTCTATAATAGCCTTGAGTGTTGTGGGAAAGCCCTTACAAGATTCTGAAACATTGTTGTAGGTATTGCCTATCACACTACTACAACAATTATTAGTAAGATGACGAATACTGGTGATGAGCGATTTAAACTGTTTTTCAAACACCGTTCAAATTCGTACCAAATATGTTTAGTGAAGTTGAAATGGAGATTCTGTGGAAGCCAGTCAATTTTTTCAACACCCATATTAATAAACCATTCTTACACGAACATCACTGCATGTACAGGAGCAAACTTTCTGATACACAAAAGAGCCTTTTATTTTTATTTTGAAATACAGAATAGCTTAAAATATCTCAAATTAGTTTTATAATTAATTTTTCTGAGTTATTATTTCTAACGATATTATTTCTTCTGAGTTATCAGCTTTTTGTCTGAGTTAATATTTCTAATCAGAGGAACTACAGTTTCCTACCAGAATCACGAAAAAGAACCCCAGATCATAATGCTTCCTTCACCAAACTTCAGAGTTGGCATATTCCAATCAGACATATAGATTTCTCCTGGCATTCACCAAATCCAAACTCGTCTATCAGACTTCCAAAAGATGAAACATGATTTGACATTCCATAGAAGACATTCCCACTGCTCCAATGGTGCGAGGTTTAAACCATTATATTTAGCATTTCCCTGGTTGATCATGGGCCTAGGTGTGGCTGTTCAACAATTAAAATCATGATTGTTCAATCTTGACATACAGTACTTGTGATGGCATGACTTCCAGAAGAATTTTGGAGCTTCCAAGAGAATGTTTCAACAGGGGACATTGAATTTTTCCAAACCAACTCAGATGTCTATATCTGGGATTTTTGGGCATATCAGTTAACAAAGATAATGATTTTTCTGAAAATCTCCCACATTTTTCAACCTGGAACAGAATTAGTATTTTGTGCTGAATTTCCGCTTGAATATTTTTATAGGCTTATTCCAGAACGTTACCTAGAGGATATATGTTTTCACAGTAACATGTATGCCTATCAACAAGTAAACGAAACCTTAAATCTCTCAGTTCTTGAACTGAAAGCGTTTCTGAGAATGAATCTAGTGATGACGTGCGTTATACCAGACGTTCGTTCGTTACTAAATCCCCCGTGGTCATGGAGCGCCTACGCACCACGTCCACAAGATCCCCCAGGGTATCCCATGGCGAAGGAGAGGAGATTTGCAGCGTTACTTTTATAGAGGCTCCTCTAAGGGCGGAAGTCTGACTTGGCCTCGAGATGATAACATCCATGCCCACTGGCGGGATTCGAACCCGCAAACCCGGCAATCCAGCGATCAGACGGAAACGCATGCCCCTGACCGCTCGATCACTGGATCGGCATATCTGTTAGTAATTCAGTTTTGCTGCTCCTAGATGTTTCCATTTTAAATAAAATGACTATAGATCTAGGCGGAATTGATGAGAACATAAGTATTTGGAAATTACTTGTTGCTATCCTATTATAGTGGCACATAGAAAATCACTGAGCTCTTCAGGATGGCACATCTTACATTTAATAAATATTATGACGATTACAAAACTGTACTTCAGTTCAATTGGATTGAGTCATACTTATAACATATATAGTCAATTTGACTGCTCAGAAGGGAGTGTCTGGATACTTTTTGTTAGATAATTTAGCTATGACACTCACCTAGTTCAGATATATAGTACTAGGTTCTTACTATGCCCGCATAGTGCAATCACCAGAGTTATTTTTTCAATCAAGAGGTTGGTTAGGAGTTCGAGTTCTTTCATGTCCCATATTTTATAATGGTAGTAAAATGCCATATATATAATGTGGAAATATTATTTCATTTCATGATTTACTGTATGCATATATTTTTTTAATATTAGTATAAAAATGTAGGTGAATAAAAAAAGAAAGCATTATTAATTTGGCATTCTGCACTCAAACCCTATGTCTGATATTTCGTAAAAATAATTTTAATATTTTAAATGTATGGAAGCTAAAAATGTACTACCGACATATTTTATTCATATGTAGTATCAGTATTTTTATATCAAAGGGATGATTTTCTGGAAGGTTAATTTTATGCTAATCCCAATAACTGTATTGAGAAAAATGCTATCAGAGGATTTATAAATGTTGAATATTTCTCGCCCCATTAATTTATACATTTCTTTCTAAACATATAAACAATCTTTTATATGTTTAGAAAGAAATGAGTATTTTTGTATGTTGGTGTCTGAGTTATTCTATCTTAAATAATAAAAGGCAATGTCTGTGTGTGTGTGTGTGTGTGTGTCTGTCTGTTTTATACACTATACGTTTCGCGACCGCGCGTCGGAGAGCTACGAAATTTGGCAATCGGAGACCCGGGGGGGAGGGAAGGGGACACGTGAAAACCGATTTTTAAAATTTTAATTATTTTTTTATTTATTTAATGTTTTATGCGATTTCGACCGTTTTTTGCCCTTTTTTCTCCACGATCCAGACATCGTAGAAAAAAACAAATTACACCATCGGAAAGAGCAGAAAATTTTGAGTAAAAATATATCAATTTCAAATCTGAATTTCGATTTCTAATATTTTTTAAAGATTTTAAAACAAAAGTCACTTTTTGCTCAAGAAAACGATTTTTGGTTTTTAAATTCTCGCATCGTGAAAAGTACTCATAATTTCGACTAATAATTTACATTTTCAGAAAGGTCAAACATCTGGCATTCTTACAAGTCTAATCTGGTCCAGAAATAATGAAATTTGCCTTCAGGATCGCAATTTTAAAGACGTCATGATTTTAAATTTCTCGCCGTTCCGTTCGGCGTGACGCTTCGTAATCTCCCCCGCTGAAACAGGGAAGGTGGTGGGTGGGGACGTCAAGGTGGAGGTGACGTCACGGTTCTGTATATGTATAGCGATGGGTGGGACAATAAGAAACCGAATTAGTTTTTACTTTCCGTTTCCCGCGCTTCCGATTTTAAATGAAATAAAAGCTTAACATATGCACTGTAGAAATTATTATATTTATATTTTAAATGATGGAACGATATGGATTTTTTAAATGGATATTTTAATTTTATGGATATTTTAAATGATGGAACGATGGATATTTTAATTTTATGGATATTTTAAATGATGGAACGATGGATATTTAAATTTTATGGATATTTTAAATGATGGAACAATGGAATGAGGATGATGGAATTAAGAGCTTAGAGAGCATATGGTCATTTTAAATTGTAAATTAGCGCGCGGGAAGTTAGCGGTAGGCCCGGGTACGATTCCCGCCACTGCCAAAACTGCCGAAGTGTTCACGCGGAATACGATCACGTTAAACATGTGGGCCCGTAAGTCCTTCCGAGAGGTTGGTGGTAGGGGAAGGAGGGTACGGTCCCTGTGGATGCCTCCTTCACAGGGTTCCCGTCTAAATTGGGTGAATATAAAGAAAGTTGCGGAGGGCGAGGCAGCCCAGTGGTTAGCGCTCAGGAATTGCACTCGGTAGGCCCGGGTTCGATTCCCGCCACTTCCAAAACTGCCGCCGTGTTCACGCGGAGTACGATCACGATAAACATGTGGGTCCGGAAGTCCTTCCGAGAGGTTGGTGGTAGGGGAAGGAGGGTACGGTCCCTGTGGATGCCTCCCTCACAGGGTTCCCGTCTAAATTGGGTGAATATAAAGAAAGTTGCGGAGGGCGAGGCAGCCCAGTGGTTAGCGCTCAGGAATTGCACTCGGTAGGCCCGGGTTCGATTCCCGCCACTTCCAAAACTGCCGCCGTGTTCACGCGGAGTACGATCACGATAAACATGTGGGTCCGGAAGTCCTTCCGAGAGGTTGGTGGTAGGGGAAGGAGGGTACGGTCCCTGTGGATGCCTCCCTCACAGGGTTCCCGTCTAAATTGGGTGAATATAAAGAAAGTTGCGGAGGGCGAGGCAGCCCAGTGGTTAGCGCTCAGGAATTGCACTCGGTAGGCCCGGGTTCGATTCCCGCCACTTCCAAAACTGCCGCCGTGTTCACGCGGAGTACGATCACGATAAACATGTGGGTCCGGAAGTCCTTCCGAGAGGTTGGTGGTAGGGGAAGGAGGGTACGGTCCCTGTGGATGCCTCTCCCACTGGGTTCCGTTCTAAATTGGGTAAATAAAAAGAATGTTATGGAGATAGTCGCTGGGGGCGAAGAAGCCCAGTGGTTAGCGCGCGGGAATTGCACTCAGTAGGCCCGGGTTCGATTCCCAAAATTGCCGCCGTGTTTACGCGGAGTACGATCACGTTAAACATGTGGGTCCGTGAGTCCTTCCGAGAAGTTGGTGGTAGGGGAAGGAGGGTACGGTCTAAATTGGATGAATAAAAAGAGAGTTATGGAGATTGTCGCGTAGGGCAAAGTAGCCCAATGGTTAGCGCGCGGAAATTGCACTCGGTAGGCCCGGGTTCGATTCCCAAAATTGCCGCCGTGTTTACGCGGAGTACGATCACGTTAAACATGTGGGTCTGTAAGTCCTTCCGAGAGGTTGGTGGTAGGGGAAGAAGGGTACGGTCCCTGTGGATGCTTCTCCCACTTGGTTCCGGTCTAAATTGGGTGAATAAAAAGAAAGTTATGAAGAATATCGCGGAGGGTGAAGTACCCCAGTGGTTAGTGCGCGGGATTTGCACTTGGTAGGCCCGGGTTCGATTCCCAAAATTGCCGAATAAAAATAAAGTTATGGAGATTGTCGCGGATGGCACGGTAGCCCAGTGGTTAGCGCGCGGGAATTTCACTCGGTAGGCCCGGGTTCGATTCCCGCCATTGCCAAAACTGCAGCCGTGTTCACGCGGAGTACGATCACGTTAAACGTGTGGGACTGCAAGTCCTTCCGAGAGGTTTGTGGTAGGGGAAGGAGGGTACGGTCTCTTTGGATGCCTCCCCCATTGGGTTCCGGTCTAAATTGTGTGGCACTTCCTGGCCTTCCAAGCAGTTACCTTACACCTTTCTGGTAGGTCGCGCCAACGAGTTTGCCACGGTCAGAATTTTCAAGGGTAGCGAACAGGCTGGTCGCCAAAGGCGGCTAGTAGAAAATAAATCAAATCAGAAAACTGAATTCTTTCAAGAGTTGAAAAAAGGTAAGAACATTATTAGTTGATCAAATAGAACTGAAACGAATTTTCTCTTTCAATTGAACGATTTTACTAAAAGTAAAAGATACATTCCACCGTTTATTTTAATTGAAAATGCTGGGTAGTTTTTTTTTTTCTGTTGAGAGAATGTAATAAAATTGACTAAATAAAATCACGAAAAGATTTTGTTCTACAAGCATATATGCAAATTTCATGGTATATAAACGTATTTTGTTAATAAAATGAATGTGTGGGATTTCTATATTTTAATTTTAACTTTTAAATACTTCTTATGAAAGTGTTAAAACTTCCTACAATAATATCAGTGGAGTAAAAGTTTCTTCTCAGATTTCTCATACATTCATGTCCCAATCAGCAACAAATTTAAAAATATGGTCTTTTAAAAGCTTTTGTCTAAAAAATGCTTTAATATTTTTTAATTCTTTAAAAAAATCTGATGTGGAAAGTACAAGACTTTGCCTATATAATGGAATTAATTTACTTCTTTCGCTGTAAAGTAATAATGTATAAGATCTATGGCACAATGTTTTTAATGTTGAATTGCAACATGCAAAACCATTTCGAAGTACACAATTAACTTATGTTTCGCGCAACTTTAAATCAACAATTACCAATAGTTAGTACCCGCAATAAGCAATATAGTACACATTTTAAAATATTTTAATAAATAATTTAGCCTTTTAGTGCTATTTTTGTAATTTCAACAATATTTTCATTAGTCTGAAGTGAAATTTTGCTAAGTTGGCTAAATTAGTCGCCAATATCGCCAAATTTATCACAACCGTTACAGACAAATGGAGAGAAGAGCATTTATTATATATAAATGACTGTTGGCGAATTGTTAGGCGTTAAGATACAAAACCTTTACATAAAATGAATGGAACTCTCGTGAATAGAATGGACTAGATCTGGGGCAATGGCATTAATACATTTATTACATAATATTACATATAAATAGTGAACATATTTCACAATAGTTAATACATTTTGTTATTTTATGTGATTTAATTAATATATTTATTTGAAACAGTACAATATCTGAAGAACGGTTCCAGTTAGCGTTATAAAATTTATGTCAGTATTTTTCTACTGAAAAATTACATAATATTTGATACTTTATGCAACATTATTAAAAGTTCGGTTTTTTGATGATTTTTTCTAAATTTCATTTAAAAATTGGGTGTCTTCCGAACATTTTATCGCGTTTAAAATCAGACTTCCAATATTCATGGATTGTAATATTTGTCCCAAATTTCGTTTGAAATACTCTGTTTGTTCGTCAGTAATCGTCTCCACAGCCTCATGGACACACTTTGATCTGTCACCTCAAAAACGATCGATTTGAGTTCAGGACTGCTTGAAACGTGCTCTTTCGTCGCAAATCGACAACAAATCTTAGCATTTTCGAACCCGTCACAATATTGTCCCTATATATTACGCCATGTAAATATATAGGAAAAGTAAAAATATGTTGACAAGTAAGTAAATCTGAAGGATTCTAGGCATTCATCCAATATGTGTAATCACATAGAATTTTGATAACTTTTACAAACCTAAAAAATTTTAAACTATAATTTTCCTGCACTGCTTGACTGCTATAAGCATTATTTGACTACTACCATGCACTACTTGACAATTGCTATCCACTACTAATCTGTGCTACTACTGTCATGCGTTACTATACTGCACAACCTTTACTGCTATCATTTTCTTATAAATTATTAGGAAAGATGACATGAAAATCGTGAAATTTTAATAATTCGTTGTTTAATCATGCAGATTACAAAATTTCTAGTTCCAGGTATTCACATAATGTGACCATACATAAAATTCCATAGTTCTTCGTCGTTGAACCGTATCCGCACCGACATACATGCAAATATACACCCATACACACATACCCATATTCACACTATAGACACCTTTCTGATCAGGTGTTTTGTGCAATCATCATCATCATCATCATAATCATCATCATCATCATCATCATCATTCATCCTGCCTAGTGGCACATAAGGCCTTCAGCTTGCGTCGTCACCTGGTCGATCCTGTGCCGCAGTCCTTGCTTCTGGCCAGCTCGCCCATTCCATCAAATTCCTCTCCTGTTCTACCAGTCTCCTCCAAGTTAGCTTGGGTCGACCCCGAGATTTTTTTTCTTCAGGCACCCAAGTAAATGCCACAGCAGGGATATTATGCTGCGGCAAAACACTGCGGTTTTGTATAATACACTGTATATAAATTGAACATGAAAAAAATATTTAAGATAAATTGCAGAACCTGCTACATAATACATACATTAATAATTACGTATTACATATATTTTAAATTTAATCAGCTGACAATGGCATTACAAATACTAAAACATTTATCACAATTCAAGAGATTTGAAATAAAAGTATTTTAAAAAAACTTTTATTTCATGCTTTTTTACTTCAAGATGAACAAATAAGTAAAAAATCTTCAGTACTCCAAAAATTGCCATACACGCATGACTAAAAATAATAGAGTGGGCGATTATTTTAATTAAATTTTATTACTGTTATCGAAAGTTTTTTTGTAAGCATTTTTTGTAACAAGGAAATAAATTGCTATAATGCTGTGCAAAAGGGAAAATAATTAGTGGGAATGTCATATTATAATTTGTGTAGCAACAAACCTTTTTGTCAAATTACACGTTACATTTATATATTGTTTAAAATATTCTGCTGAATATTTTATCTTTATGTCTCAAGTGCAGATGTGTATATTTTTGGAAACTCATTGTGGACTATTCATTACTGTTACAAAATAACTCCTTCATATTAAATTTCAGAACTTCTAAGTTTATTACATAGAAGCCAACAATGATATTTTACTTAATATTAGTTAAAATTTTAGTAGTTAAAGGAAGAGATAAAAAAACGCCTCCGCTTTTATTCATAGTCATGTGGGCGGCATGAAAATTTTATAGGTATTGAAGAAAAATTTATTTTCTACTTTTTAGTGCCTTTTGTAAAAAGCTAGTGCCTTTAAAAAGTTTTTTAATATATTTATATTTTGTGCTTTCTAGTCTTTAAGGCGTCATCAACTGGAGCTGAAAGTAGCAGAAATACTAGGGGGAAGGCGTCAACTCAAATTTGATAGAATATTCTATTATCATCAGGAATCCAAGCATACATAGTAAGTATGCAAAGTTTCAAGTTAATAAAACATCGAAAGTTGGATTAAAAGTCAATCACAAGATTTCAATGTAAAAGAGCAAGC
This sequence comes from Amaurobius ferox, assembly GCA_951213105.1. Lineage (NCBI taxonomy): Eukaryota > Metazoa > Arthropoda > Arachnida > Araneae > Amaurobiidae > Amaurobius > Amaurobius ferox. The sequence goes on along the minus strand of OX578142.1, from coordinate 96,706,602 downwards.
TAAATAAAAGCATATAAAAAGACAAAATCATGTACATCTTTAATTGAGATTTAATATTGAATGATTTCATAAACTGTCGTGATTTTATTCGTGCAAGGATAAATCCCCCCCCCCCCCCCATGTATTTCTTCTTCTCCACAGACTTTTCAAAGCAGTTCTGTAATAAGCCGAATACAGTGTTCTATTGCATAGGAATGGCTATAAAAGTTAGCATGTATTAAATAAGTTTTGTCATGCGCAGTGAATCCATATCTAGCGAACGTCGTCAACCAACTCTTAAAACAGTCTGCATATACCTGGAATAACTTGCCAATCTCCACAGATGGAGTGATCCTTCAGTTAGAAGAAATTCTTCAGAATAGATTTCACCTTGATATGAATCCATCCAGACTGGGGGACCGATATATATACGACAAGGATTACAAGGCTGTCTCAAGGATATTCTGAGAATACGTATAACCTCAGAGTTTCGGCTTGCAGTCGTTAGTGCAACCCAAAACTACTGTGCCGAAAAAGACGTCTGGGATGACGTTTTATTTGAACCCGGTACATTTCATCTGATTTATGACACCAAGTGCTTTATACACTTAAATAATATATTTCATTTACATTTCGATTTATAAAGTATGTATCTGATTTTTATTTTACATTTTCATTGTTCTATTTCGTCATTTTTATATCCTGAGCAATATTTGTGGAAACATCATTTTTACTGGAAATTCCTTGCTCATGATTATTCAACCTCGGTTATATTTCTTGCAAAGATAATAATTCTCAAGAGTTTTCATTAAGTAAACTGCGCAAAACAGCCGAAAAAGGTAATGTGAGAAAAGCTCTCACCTGGACCACTGACGTTGCTTAAATTGTAGCGACCCACGACAGGTTAAGTTAGATTTTCCGACTAAAATTGTTAAATTAAAATATTTTTATACGCGCATTTTAAAAGCATCTCAATTTTTCCAGTTTTGACCCCCTTGTGGGCGATCAAAATATTATTCCAAAAATGTAAAAATTTTTAAGGCGATATCTCATATTAACACGCAACTTTTGCGGGCTCCCTCTAATAAAATTAAAAGTAATTTTTCGTTCTATCATGCTAGTATACAATGATATGAGGCAGTCTAAGCCTGTAGCAAATACTCATAAGGCAATATTAAATACCTTGATCTAGAGACATATTTAACTCAACGCTACGATGCTGAATTACGGATCACGCTTTAGTCACCGGATTATGCACGGGCAGTGCTTAGTTGAGGATTTCATCTTTTCTCTACATTGAGGACTTTGGACGAGCATGAAGTGTCATTAGATTTATTATTTACAGTTATTAAGCTTTTTGACAATTATATATACATTGTAAAATTGTACTTTCTGTAATCTCCATGAGATTACATCAAGAAGGCAGTTGAATAAAAGATTAAAATAAATTCTCTGCCCTTTCTTCATTGGACACGTGATTGGCAACACAATTCGGACTGCGGGTTCATTATGGCCTGATGATTGTTCCATTCCTTCAACTTCAAGCTCGCAGGCCATCTGTGCAATCCAACAACATCTTCGTTCAACCGAGAATTCAGTGGAAGAGAGAGTACTATAACGAAAGCTTATAAGGCTGTTTTATATATCTTGAACTTGAGACGTCTGTAGCTTAATGCTATGATGGTGGTCTACCACCTTTGTATCACATAAAATTGGAGTCAGCGGATTGCTTTTTAGATTTCTTTGAATTTTCTCATTTTAATAAAAACTCCAGTAATCTAGTTAATGATTTGTCAATGACTCCGTATTTCTCCGAGCTTTGGGACGACCATGCCTAATTATTTATTTCTTTGAATTCATATTCTCTGACTTTTATTTTTCTCTTGTTTTCGTCTCATGTTCATATATCCTTGTTTCCTATTTTTATTGTTTTATATTTCCTTTCGTGCTACTAGGTGGCGTCCCTATATTGGGATGTCGATTAGCCATTTCAATTTGGCCAACATTGTCTTGCGGCCAACATTGTAGGCGTTTAGATCCAGATATTTTGCACTGATAAAGGGAACCTAGTTGATTTCTGAAACATACATGCGCTTATTTATCTTGATTTGCGCTGTATTTTGCGTTGTCAACCAGTTTATTATTAAGCGAATTTGGTTTCTAATCTTTAAAATTAAGATGTTTGTCAACGCAATTCTATCGTTTTACCTTTTTATTCATCTGTTAGCTATAAGGTCGCCAATATTCTATCGGTAATAATTAAATGTTTTTCGTCATTTTATACGATCCTATACACTCAGGGTCCAAAATCTTATTAGTTTTACTTTTCAGAATGGTTCTGTAAAAGCACACAATCAAAATAAGTAAATTCAAACCACTAAAGCATTTTTAACTTGAAAGTACTTAAAGAAAACTTGATAAAATCTCATTTTCTAGTGAACCTTCCAATTACATGCAAAAGTTTAGGGAGAAAACTATATTTACTTCTAGGCTGTATGAACTTTTAATGAAAGGAAAAATACATACAGGATATTACAAGAAAATTGTTTAAGCACGAAACGTGACTCTGTGCATTACAAGAAATAAAAAAAGCACAACGTGGATTGGTTTTACAGCATATAGTGCAGTGGTGCCATCTAATGTGACAAAAGAAAAGTAAAATGAAAAATAGCAATAAAATGCAGAAAATATAAACGCAAAGTGTGGTTCTGAAAACGAATGAGGTGGAGGGACAAAAACTAACATGGCCATATCATAACTCGAGAAATATTTTGTCCAGACAAATCATTAACTATAGATCATTGAAATTTTTACTCATATAAAAAGTTTAAAAGGAATCCAAATCGAAAACCGATGACCACTTTTGAATATTAGAGATAGGAAAAAAAATCTGTCCGATGATTAGTTATCTAAAAAAACAAAAGAAATATTCAACAGGTAACTAGTTATCTAAAAGTGATTAGCAATAGAATATTAATTTCTTGATTTTTATATAAATTTATTTACGGAAGCGATACTTTAAGGCATGTTTAGTTGGATCAATATATGAGAGTTCACATTAACAAGAAATTTAATAAATTCTCCAATTTTTCAGCTTCCACTAGGATTTTTAAACGAAAAACATATTACTGTTAAAAGAGAAAACCACTCAGTTGTATCAATTTTGTGAATAATGTTTGGGTAGAATGGAAAGAAAACAATTTTTGCATTTGTATTTAGTAATTTTTGTTACGGTTGCTTTATATATTGCAGTAGTCTATCCGCTAAAAATGTGGACTCAACTAAAATTAATTTGAAAAGAGGTTTAATATATTTTTACATCCGACCGCAATTGCACAATTTGCATTACAGACAAAAATGGAATATATCATTTGATAGGGATTTATGTCTTCTACAAATAGAGATATTTAAAATTTCCCTTAGGAGCCGTCTTCATAGCTAAATTGACACTAACTCCAAAATCTTCAAGGGCAACCCCATTGATCATTACATATTCAAATTCTATATAATATTTTAAGCGAATTAAAAAATGCTTACCATTTTTAAACGGTTTTCATATATTTGTAAGTGTTTGAAATTTGCTGATCAAAAGATTAAATGGGATTTCCAATTTTTGGAATATGCATTACAGACAGTTATTCGCGAAAATCAATTTTTCAAGAAATTTGTTACTGCCTACTTAGTTACTAAATTTTCCCAAAATTCATATAAATGTTAACATTCAAACATATTTGAAATAATTATTATTAATTATTAAATTAATATTCATAAAAATTATGAATATAAATAGCTATTAATCTTGACACCATTTGATGCAGCTGCATCAGAAACATTGGTATACAAGAGTTCAGTTTTATCCGTGCAATATTGGGCATGCTATCAAATTTTATTATACATTCGCAGATTTTTACGCTTGTCGGAGACCATTCCCAAAGTTATTGGAAGAAAATATCGGATAGTTTTTGAAAACCATCTGTGATTAAACACATCGAACACCGCACCTAATTTATAGATGTTTAAAATACAACTATCTAAGTGTAACACTAAAAAAACATAGGTGAAAGCATCAATACATTACATACTGATGAAACCAGACTATTAGATTAATATTCGCCCTTTCTGCTGCAGAGTTCAACGTTTAGACGCATCCTGAATGAATTGTAAGGATTTTTTCTGTCAATTTTGGGCCTTTTTTGATTTTTTTTAATGAAAGTTTTCGGTAAATCCAAATATATAATGATCAATGGGCGTTGCTCTTGATTTCGCAGTTGGTACCAAAATAACTATGAAGACGGCTCCTTGTGCAAATTTTAAATATTGATACTTGTAGAAGAAATTAATCCCTGTCAAATGATATCTTCCATTTTGTTCCGCAATATAAATTGTGCAATTGCTGTCGGGTTTATTTTTTTAATTACGGCTGTACATACTCTACTAATTTAAATTACGTATCTTCTGTAAAATAAATGGATGGATTATATTACTGCTGAGAAAAAGACTTCTTATTAAAAATGGCATAATATCTTATGTACACATTTGATCCATATATACAGGGTTTTCATAATTCACGTTCAGGGGTTTATTTATCTCGTCAGAGGTTGCTCACCAGGCTGATAACTCCAATTCAATAAATCATCAGCAAGGACTATAGCATTATGTCGTGACATTTTTCTGCAAGGGAGTCGTATTAGCGGAAAAATAGGGGATTTAAATTTTCATATTGTCCCCCTACAAAAAAGGATCAGTTAGAAATAGTTACGCATTGAACTCATTAGTACAATAAAACCGATCTCCACCTTTCTAACTTAAACACTCAATGAAATATTAAGATAATAATTTTCGAAATGTTGAACATTTCACACTTGTTGAAAAGTCATCCCGCACCCCCGATCAGTTTCTGTCAGTCTACTGATAATACCAATGTTTGCATCGATAATCTTAATTTTCAACAATTATGAATTTTCTTGAATTACATACTTTTTTGTTCGTGGATAAGTAATTTAATACAATTAAACTGTACCCCAACAATCGATTCGCTTAACCGGATGTTAAGTATTATATCCGGATATGCGAAAAAGTATATGATATAAAATACGTAATGCTTTTTCAACACTTTACAACATAGTTGAAAAGTGTTCATGACTTTGTTCATTCTGTCTGTATGTCCGTTAGCACGATAACTGTCGTAAAAATGACTTTACAAAATGAAATTTTAGTACGTTGTTCAGACGGTCAGCGGGACCTATGGAAATATAAATGAATAATATCACCCAATTAGTTTTAGACTGAACCCGCGTTGAAAAAATGAAATACATTGATCCCTATGAAGCCTAATTTTTCAAACATTTTTTAAGAAAATTTAAAATTCACAAATTGCATCGAAAGTGTTAGGAAATATTCAAATTATCCCATAAAAATATGAAAAAATTTCAGAAAAATATATTCGTAATTTTTTTAATTAAAAATTAAAATAATAATTACACCCATATTATATGAAGAGATTACATGACCCACTTCAAAATAAAATACGGCATCCATCTTGAGTCAAAATCGCGATTTTTAAAGTTCTTTTTATATTATATTTAGTGTTGTATCCGTCCTAAAACCGCTTTATTTTTGCTGATTTTCTGTGCATCTATCTACATTGTGAAACAACGCAATTACAATATATTTGAGTTAAATGATCATCAAACTCTGATTATTTCTACAACGAAACCTAATTTTCACTTATGGAGAATGTAAACACATAAAGATGTAGGATGAGTTGTATAAGAATTGCTGAATTTCTTTAATGCAAAATTATGTAGCTCTTTGAGTCTGAAATATAGCTGATGTGAACGAAACATTCATTGATTTTACGTAGAGACGCAGCCGATTTTATAGCAGACTTTTTCGATGAAGTTTTAAGCATAGAGTTGAATTATGTTTACATCCATGTTTTACAGTTTTTAAATAAAATAAATTATTGTAGTATTGTGATTAATGAAAGGAATGGAATAAAAGTGTATGAATGAAATATTTACAGCTTTTACATGGAGAGCCAGGCGATTTATATTTCAATGACGTCATTTGAAGAAAATTCCTTTTTTTCATGAAGTTTTAAGTTTTCGAATGTAATAAATTATTTTATTATTGTGATAATTTTAAAAATATTACAGCTAGATGTATCGCATTTTAGAAATGTTAAAACCAGGTGAATCATATTTCAATAACTTCGTTTGAATAAAGTTCATTTCTTTCGATGAAGTTTTAAGTTTTCAAATATAATAAATCAATGTGATATTGTGATAATTTTAAAAATATTATCGATGAATGTATCGCATTTTAGAGATGTTTAAATAAAATTGCATTTCAGTTGAAAAGTGTTTCATACTCAATACTTTATGCATGCTTGATCTTTCTTGTTTATCTCTTTCGGTTAATCAAGTATACATTTTACAACCGATTAATGTAATCGTCTAACGGTTTACCGGATAATTGCATATGAACTAATTCATGCGCTAAAATCCTTCCTTCAAGAAATTTCATAATCATAGAAAATCAAGATATGTCAATGCAAATATTTCAATTTGCAATCGACCCCTAATTTATAGAATCTTCTTGGCGAGAAAACGGCCTTTATGCAAGCATGAAATGCTCAACATTTTGAAAATTATCTTCTTAATATCTCAGCGAGATTTTAAGGTAGAAAGATAGGCTCGCTTTTATTGAACTAATGAGTTTGAGGCGCAACTTTTTTTGATTGAACTTTTTTCAATCAGGGACCGTATAAAAATGTAGGTCCCCTTTTTTCTTACGACCACTCACTTTTGTTAAAATTCCACAAAATAATGCTACTGTTCTTTCTGATGAATTTTTTAATCGGAAGTATGGGGTCTGCAAGAAACCACCAACAAAATAAATCCTTGAAAAAAATTATGAAGCATCGTGTATACACATTATAATTACATATCCGTTATTTATTCTCTTTCGGCTGTCTCAACTTTCACATCGTAGATAAAAAATGTTTATTAATATATTCATTTTAAAAGGCTTTCTTTGGTGTTTGCTAAAGAATAATGAAAGTTCGTAGTTTGTTTTTTAGAGAGCGGATCGAACTTCTTTATTTCCAAAATTTATTTATTTTTCATTTAAACTTCGTCTTTTATGCAATTTTATTTTACTTTTATATGTTTATCTTAAATTATTTTCGAGTTGAGTAACTGAATATAGGATGTTGTTTTTCCACCCCATCTTTAGAATTTTGGTGGCTAAGATCATACATGGATTGCCGGAATTAACTTTAAAAATGCTTTTATCTTGCATATAGAAAAAACTCATTATTTTAGTTTCGCCCGAAAATATTTATATTTAATTTAAACTGGATAAATATTTGAGGCATTTTTATGTTAACTACTTATTGATGTGCTGTTATAATACAAAAAGCACAGATAAGGTAATGAATAACGTGACAGATAAGGTAATGTATAAAACCAATTAATTGTCGAAATTTTGATTTTGTAAATTTTAAAATATATGTTATTATAATATATTATATGTTCTTTAAAATACATGTTTGATTTTGTAAATTTTAAAATATATGTTTAAAATATATGTCCTCAACTCTTACTCAAGCCGGGGATATTCAGCAGTCTATACGAGATTATATTAATTGATCTATGGCCCATTTTCTTATTTTTACTTTCTCATACTATATAATATAGTGAGAGAAAGTATATTGTTTTAGAGAAAATTTTCGAATTTGAAATTTTGATATCAACATATGTTTTAGGACCTCCTGATCACGTTTTGACTATTTTAGGAGTGATGTCCGTCTGTCTGTACGTGACCGATTTCTTGTGTGTACACGATAGCGGCCACAAATAATAATGGATTTTCACGAAACTTTATATCCGGTTTTGTTATTAAAATATCAAGAACTAGATAGAATTTTTATTTAAAGTCGAGTTTAAACTTCGAAATTTATTCGAAAATTTATATATTTTACGTATAGCAGCATAAGATGCTCAATGATCACAAGACGTAATAGTTTCAATCATTGTTGTGAAAAATAGCTGTGATTTAATTGTTTTATTCGTGACGTCATTAAACTACCTCGGGTGTAATTCCCTCCTCGTCCGGGGGTTACATTGTCAAGTATAGTATCAATCGAAAGATTTTATCAAACCCTTTTAAGGGACGGGTAACACGATATAGCTGTAATCATTTGGACCCACAATACCGATTTCTCAAATTTTTTCTTGTAAAATTTGAAACACAAAACAGAATTCTTGTATAAGAATGTTGCGTTGAGCTGCACTCTAGTTACTTTCTACAGGTAATGATTAAGCAATGGAATTGCGCGCAAGTTACTGTACGATGCAGAATATAGCTGTTCGGAGAATATTTCGTTTCTGTTGTAAGTGCTATATAGACCAACTATAATAAGGTAAAGTTGTTGGGTGGAGCATGTAAACTCCTGGTTCTCAAGCCGGAGAGACAAATACACAAAATATAAATAAACACACTTTTCTCAATTGACCAATTTATTTAATATTTAAGTTATAGATATCCATTTTTGTCTTGATTATTAATACTATTCATAAATCCATTATTATAATATATCTAGCACTGACAATATTTCATTAATAAACATATTTACACACATAATATAATTGACATATATATTTCGACACTTTCTTTTAATCTACCGAAACTCAAAATAGTTCTATTAGTTTAAAATACAAGAACTCGTTATTACAACAGAGACTCGTACGAACAGATTGTTCATTATTCGAATAACGGCTAAACATGTGCCTTCCGTGCTAATTAGTGACAAGTGAAACATATAAATACCTCTTCTCTCTTACATTCAACACTTATTCGCGCAATCACTATGCTGTAAGGTACTATTGCACATCACATATCTGAGCCACGCTTTCTTTTTGCGTGCTCACTGTAGATATGTTTTGCACAAAACCAAAAGACATGTTGTTAGTTCGTTCGAAAATTCAAGTCTTCTGAACTCTCTGGAACAAACTTTTGGGGCACTTTTTTATTTCCCCCCTTTGGTTTCATACCACTTCTTCCATTTGTCGTTGATGCAGAAGGGAATGACCACTGTTTATCTATGATTGTGTTGTAATTGGTTCCCTCTGCTGCATTTTGATAGCTCATTATCTTTCTTGGCATTTGTAATTGGGAGTGCAACATGTTGTACAAATATTGTACCACACCAAAAAACTTGAAATCAAAAATATAAGATGTCACGAATAGAATAAACAGTTCATATATTTTTGACGGTGGAGCTACACCAATTTTAAACTTGAAAGCAAGGTAGAATGCTGAGGCTACCTGGAAGAACCAATCAGAAAGCTGAACGGAAATAGCCAAATCAATTTTAAGCGTAGAACAGAGCGTAGAACACAGACGTTCCAAATCACAGCAGAAATGCCCCCAACAAGACAAGGCAAGTCCATACATTACAAAGGCAAAAAAATTGGAACAATTATAAAAAAAAACTTTGAAAATATTGTTCCACCGTACAAAGTTGTGATTATGCTTATACCCTCTATTTCTTTTATAAACACTTTCAACAAATTTGAAAAGTGTTTATGACTTTGTTCATTCTGTCTGTCTGTCTGTCTGTCCGTTAGCACGATAACTGCCGTAAAAATGACTTAATCAAAATGAAATTTTAGTATGTTGTTCAGACGGTCTGTAGAACCTATGGGAATATAAATGAATAATATTAACCAATTAGTTTTGGATTGAACCCGGGTCGAAAAAATGAAATACATTGAGCCCTATGGGACCTAATTTTTCAAACATTTTTTAAGCGGATTTAAAATTCACAAATTGCTTCGAAAATTTTAGGCAATATTCAAATTGTTCCATAAAATATATAAAAAAAAATTCAGGGAAATATATTCAGCAGTTTTTTAAATAAAAATTAAAATAATAATTACACCTCTTATATGAAACGATCACGTGACCATGAAATGAAACGATCACATGACCCACTTCAAAATGATATATGGCATCCATCTTGTTTCAAATTCGTGATTTTTTAAGTTCTTTTAAATTCATATTGAGTGTTGTATCCGTCCTAAAACTACTTTATTTTTGCTTAAATTCTGTGCATCTACATACTGAAACAACGCAATGACAATATATTTGAGTTTAAATGATCATCCAGATTTGATTATTTCTACTACTAAGCCTATTTTTCACCTATGTAGAATGTAAACAGCAAAATATATAGAATGAGTTGTATTAGAATTGCTGTATTTTTTTAAGACAAAATGATTTAGTCCATGGAGTCTGCATGGCTGATATGAATGAAATATTCATTGATTTTACAAAGAGAAGGACGATTTTTTTCGATGAAGTTTTAATCATAGAGTTTAATTACTTGTAGCTCCAGGGTCTTAATTTTTAAATAAAATACATTACACTATAGTATTGTGATGAATGAAATTAATGGGAAAATGTTATGAATGAAATGCTGGTTTTATAGAGAGATCCAGGCGTGTTATTTTTTCTATGACGTCATTTGAATGAATTTCAGTTGCTTTCGATGAAGTTTTCAAATATAATAAATTATCGTAGTGTTATGATAGTTTTACAAATATTTCCGAGGAATGTATCGCATTTTAGAGAACCAGGCAATTTTTAAACCAGGCAATTTATATTTCAGTGCCAACATTTGAATAAAGTTCATTTTTTTCGATGAAGGTTTAAGTTTTCAAATATAATAATTAATGTAGTATTGTGATAAGTTTTGAAATATTACCGAGGAATGCATTGCATTTTAGACTTGTTTAAATAAAATTGCATTGAAGTTGGAAAGCGTTTCATAATCAATGCTTTAAGCATGATTGATCTTTCTTGTTTATACTCATTTTATCCATTTGACTTCAGGTTTTTTGGTTGGCTTAGCACTGACGATAGGGATCAACGTATCCTTGAAACAGCTGTGTGCTGCGTTAAATATTAATGTATGTTTAATGACGTTGCTTAATTTGTTCTTTGCACAAAGTGTTTATTTTTTATTTCATAGTTGAGGTCAGTCCAAATTCTCCTCAAGATTTTCTATGAAGCTTTATATCTATTACCTATGAAGCAGTGACGCTTTAGATTCCTCATTAGCATACATTTTTTATGCAGGTTAGCACCCAGTTTGTCGTGTTACTCATGACGCAAAAATGTCATAAACTATAAGAACATTGAAAAAATCGAAACTCAATTTTTTTAGACCTCAGTTATCCATTGCACTTATTCTGTGCGATTTAAATCTGATGTGGTAACCGGGATTCGGAAAACGGATTTCTCGGCTGGCCATACGACGCACAATCTATTAAAGCTACTGGAACGATAATCTATTTTTCTTTCTCAACATACATATTATAAAGTATATGATAAGTATTGAAACGGGGGCAAAAATATGTCCACCGTATTTTGATGTATGTTCAGACTTTGAGAATCCTTAATAATGAATCACACTATTTTCAACAATCCCCAATATTTTCAAATGAGACCTCACATAGTTGTATATATTAGAAGAATGGACTTACGTATTTTTCTTTCACAAAAATATCTAACGGTATTTGAAAAGTGATATAATTTTTTATTAGATGCGATTACTCTGATTACGATAAATTCAATAACATTATTTAATATATTTTCACTAAGTACTCAATGAAAGTCTTTATAGAAAATATGAAAGTTATTTATATCAGGTAGAATAAATAATGAAAATACTATTGAAATAATTAATAAATGATATGAAATGCAAATTACGTTCACCCTTCAAGACAGACAGAAAATAAATATTCACTAAATTAAAAAAGATATATTTACTTATATATAATTCTTACAAACGACTTATAAAATTTTCTAATTGTGAGTATTTATTTTAAAGTTTATTCAGTGCAATTTTAGTGCACAGTCTTAGCGCTGGTAATATTTATCTAAGTATACATGTAATCAAAGTCATCCAAACAGCAATGATGCTGTACAGTCGGAACAAAACACCTGTTCCTTATGTCATACAGTACAACCAAATGTATCTTAGACTCGTAATACTGTCTTCTGTAAATTATGTATTCTATGAATAAATTGGCATCTTCATATTGAACGTTGCACTAACTAGAATTTTTCAAATTTGCATACTTAGGAGTTCATGTGGTTAATTGTACAACAGATTTGGGCAATCTCATTACAAATAGAATTAGTAATATAATGTTTTTAATTACTTTCTATATTTTAATTCTATTTCCAAGGCATAACGATGACTATTGGAAACTTTATTTTATAAAAATGTTATGTTCTGTAGCTATGTTTGAAGATAAACAATTCTATAAAATGCTAGTGAGAGTTAGTTTTGAAGATTCCCCAAAGTTGCGTGGGAATTACATTAGTAGAATACCGATTTTAATAGATTTTTATGCACATCTTGATTTTAATAGATTTTTATGCACATCTTGATTTTTATGCCGCAACTCATCCAGGAAGTTCTTGACAGGAACGGCTATATTACTTGCGTCTCATTGAGTTGTAATGTTCTATGTATACATTAGCGATTATAGTAAGCTGTATTTAATTAAATAGTATTGAGCTTCTCTGAAAGAGAAAAAAATGTGCTAATGTTGTTTAATATTTAAATGCAATACGCATTTGTGTGCTAGAAAAAATGTCGATTTTCAATAAAGCATATAGAATTTCTAATTAAATCTGTTTAAGTAGAAATTAAAAATAAATTTTTGCATGATTCGAAAAGAATGCCAATGACTTCACAACTTCGTGAAAGAAATTAATTTGTGGCCCGAAAGTCATTAAATTTTGTTGCTTTATGAGCGTTTGATATTAACTTATTGATGGTTAGAAATATTATATATGCTGCATCTAACATTCGCGAGCTCTGGACGAGTCTTTGGATAAGATGCTTTTGTAGAGATACTTTTGTAAATTTCTGGATAAAACAATCTTATTAAAATTGATAAGATGATTTGATAAGATGCTTTTGTAAATGTGACATATCAACGAAATAGAAAAGGTATACCTGCACAGTATGCATGGTCTTCATTTTACTACCTGAAACATAGAAACGGACCCCGAATTTTTTTAATGTATGCCAGCTAATTATGGTCGGAATCGCACATTTTTATACTTAGCATAGTGCTGATATGGGAAATCGTATGATGACATAAAAAATGAAGAGTCAAATATGAAGACGACGCCATATTCAAATGAGATGCATATATATTTATAGTATACATTATTCCGAGTCTAATGATACTTTTGGTTTGGCTGCACGACCCGAAAAGCCGGATTAACGATCAGTGTTCGGCTTTTTTTGGTCGACTAGACAAGTTAATATCTTAGCTTACATTCACTCATAATGAGCTACAATTTGTTATTTTTCATACCGCAGGACACAGAATGCCCAGAAAAAGGCTTTATACACTCACGGACAATGAAAGTTGCGCACCAAGAAGAAAACATGGTATAACCGCGAAATGATGCAACTAGAGAGCGGGCTGGTATGCAAATGATCCCAGTCTGGTGTGATTTCGCATAACCGTACACCCGTGAGTGGCGCTGCAAGCATGAGTCAACGGCATTATAAACCGGCGTGTAATCGACGCCCCATCAATACGAGAAGTTTCGGCCGACGCAAGCACGAGTACGGTGTGAAAAGAATTTTGGGTAGACGCCAGAAACGTCGATATACGCAACTGACGGACTTTGAGCGAAGCCTGATCATCGGGCTGAAAACAGCAGGGTGGTCAGCGCTCCGGATAGCCCGTCACGTGGATCATTCGGACAATAACGTTCGACAGTGTTGGGAGAACTGGTCATGGGACGCCACTCAGACTCGGAGGACCGTCTCTGGACGGACTAGGCATACCACGAGTAAAGAGGATCGAATAATCGTGCGGCATGCACGTATAGATCCCACGACGACCCGATCCGCGATACAGGCACACGTAGAGGCTCCTGTGTGCCCGACTACTTCGAATTTCGACTACTACGAATTTCGACTACTTTTACTGGCCTGCAAAGTGACGCTCATTTCTTATGCGTCCCAATAAAAATATGACGACCGGAGGGGTTCCCATAACCGGGAGGTCCTAGACAGGGCCTCGATGTGATCCACACCTGACAGGGGCAATAATTTTCTAGAGATTTGTAGTTTTGCACTTTGACATTTGTTACAAACTCTTTTATGAACATTTACAACCGGTGTCAATGTGCATTCAAACCATGGCGCCACATCAGTCCCATCCTGTCTGCGAGGAGGCATCGCTATAGAACATATACCATACACATTTATATTGGTAATTGCTACTCCCGCCGCCTTTCATTCCTGGGCTAACGCGGTGCATAAAATATACTTGCATTAAGTGCCAAATATATGTCATGCATCATGACACTCATTCAAAAATCCCGGCTTTTGAGGAGAAATTCGATATCCGTTACTCATTTAGAAAGCAGCTGTGAAACAAAAACATAATTTTGAAAATCGGTTCTATAAATCCTGAAAAAAGTTAATGAAAATAAAACGCTATGTGTCTTTATTATATAAATAGATAGATAGCAAATAGGCGAAATATAATTTATTTTTCCAAAACAATTTTATTCGAGCGAAATGTAAAACAGCATCAAGTGATCTCTCAACTTAAGACGGATATGTTTGAAACATCTGTTTTACTGCTAGGCGACAGAAACCTTATCGAAAATGTGTAGCAGAAAAGTACAAGCATTTAGTGAATTTTCTAATAAGCCTATTTAAAAATCTGGGGCTTAGAGGAGAATTTCGATACCCTTTACCAATCTCGGATGTAATCGGCTGACAAATAAAAAAGTAACGTTTGAAAGTTGATTCGATCGATCCTCAGAAATTGTACGACAAAAAACTGTTTGCGTTTGAAATATAAAGGCGGAGAAAGTTGCAAAATAGTGTAGAAAAAGAACGGAGGTTTCTATTTCACTGGACTGTTTATATATTGGTAAATGCTGGGAATATTCGCTAGTAATATTATACATGTACAAATAGCATATAATAGATGGTGTATAATTAATAACTACTGTAAATATAAAGTGTATGTATTTATATAAATTTTTATTAACGTTTAGTATACATAACGGTGGTACTTTTTGAAAGATTTGAATTGTAACATAGTTGTGTTAAAAATTTAGTAAAATGTGCCTTCGAACTAACTGTCGGAGGATATAAGGTCTAAAGTTCCTTCATTTCCTGTTGAGTTCCCTATTTTTTATAAATGTTCGTAAAATGTTAATATTGCAGCTGGTTTGAACGACTCCTGTACCTTACGAAACCATTTTGTTTCGTTTTTAACACTTTACAACAAAGTTGAAAAGTGTTTATGACTTTGTTCATTCTCTCTGTCTGTCTGTCTGTCTGTCCGTTAGCACGATAACTGCCGTAAAAATGACTTAATCAAAATGAAATTTTAGTTTGTTGTTCAGACGGTCTATAGGACCTATGGGAATATAAATGAATAATATCACCCAATTAGTTTTGGATTGAACCCGGGTTGAAAAATGGAATGCATTGAGCCCTATGGGACCTAATTTTTCAAGCATTTTTTAAGCGGATTTGAAATTCACAAATTGCTTCGAAAATTTTAGGCAATATTCAAATTGTTCCATAAAATATATTAAAAAAAATTCAGCGAAATATATTCAGTTGTTTTTTAAATAAAAATTAAAATAATAATAACACCTCTTATACGAAGCGATCACGTGTCCATGGTATGAAACGATCACATGACCCACTTCAAAATGATATATGGCATCCATCTTGAGTCAAAATCGTGATTTTTAAAGTTCTTTTTAAAATTCATATTGAGTGTTGCATCCGTCCTAAAACTACTTTATTTTTGCCTAAATTCTGTGCATCTACATACTGAAACAACGCAATGACAATATATTTCAGTTTAAATGCTCTTCCAAATTTGATTATTTCTACTATTAAGCCTATTTTTCACCTATGTAAAATGTAAACAGCAAAATATGTAGAATGAGTTGTATTAGAATCGCTGTAATTCTTTAACACAAAATCATTTAGTCCATGGAGTATGCTTAGCTGATGTGAATCAAATATTCATTGATTTCAGAAAGAGACGGACGATATTTTTCGATGAAGTTTTACGCATAGAGTTTACTTACTTGTAGCTCAATGGTCTTAATTTTTAAATAAAATAAATTATTATAGTATTGTGATGAATGAAATGAATGGGGGAATTATTTATGAATGAAATGTTGCTTTTATAGAGAGAGCCAGGCGTGTTATTTTTTTAGGACTTCATTTGAATGAATTTCAGTTGTTTTCGATGAAGTTTTCAAATATAATAAATTATCGTAGTATTATGATAATTCTAAAATTATTACCGAGGAATGTATCACATTTTAGAGATGTTTAAACCAGGCAATTTATACTTTAATGCCGTCATTTGAATGAAGTTAATTTTTTTCGATGAAGGTTTAAGGTTTCAAATATAATAAATTAATGTAGTATTGTGATAAGTTTTAAAATATTACCGAGGAATGTATTGCATTTTAGACATGTTTAAATAAAATTGCATTGAAGTTGGAAAGTGTTTCATAATCAATGCTTTAAGCATGATCGATCTTTCTTGTTATTAATATTAGAGCGCAAATGTTTACAATTTTACTCACTACTCACGTACTGTGAATCTTATTGCGTTTCCTTGAGGTTTTAATTTGTCCTCGCTTTCTACCCTTCAATCTTTCTTTCTTTCGACCTGCACTGTCTAATCTACGCAAAAGTGTAAGGTATATGTTTGGACGTCCGGGACAGAGCCACTCAATTTAGATGGGAACCCAGTTTACCATTCATTCGTAGTAGCGATTTTTCCTTCTCGATCTACTTACTCAAAGGTGTAAGGTATCTGTTTGGACGCCCGGGACAGTACCACCTAATTTAGACCGGAACCCAATTTACCCTTCATTCGTAGTATCGTCTTTTTCTTCTTGATCTACTCAAAGGTGTAAGGCATCTGTTTGACGTCCGGGACAGTGCTACCCAATTTAGACCAGAACTCAGCTTACCCTTCATTCGTAGTAGCGTTTTTTTATTCCCGATCTACTAAAAGGTGTAAGGTATCTGTTTGAACGTCCGGGACACTGCTACCCAATTTTGACCGGAACCCAATTTATCCTTCATTCGTAGTAGCGTTTATTTTTCTTCCCAATCTACTCAAAGGTGTTGAATACCCTGACCGTCCGACTTATCCAGCGGACAGGAGCAACTAATTGGACGGCCGGGCTACTCAAAGGTGTGAGATATCTGGTTGGACGTCCGGGACAGTGCTACCCAATTTGTACCGGAACCCAGTTTATTCTTCATACGTAGTAGCGCTTTTTTCTTCCCGATTTACTCGAAGGTGTAAGGTATCTGTTTGACCACTCGGGACAGTGCCACCCAATTCAAACCGGAGCCCAGTTAACCCTTCATTCGTAGTAGCGTGCTACTCATTTCTTCTCTAGTGGTTTTTACCTCCATTTTTCTCCTGACACTATTGTCAACACTTTTCCAACTTGATCCCCATTTGATATTCTATTGACAGATACCGATCTTGATCTTGTGAGTGTAGGTCACGATTCTTGTTAGTCCTGACGAAAAAAATTTCCTTTTCTTCGAAACTGGTTGAAACCATTTTGTGTGTGTTATGCTGTTTTATAAGCATTGAAACTGCTTATAATACCGGTCATAATCTCATTCAAATTAAATTTAAATCTGTATAATACGAGAATACCACGTTTGACAATTTTATTGCAACATTATCCCCAATCAAACCAAAACATG
This sequence comes from Amaurobius ferox, assembly GCA_951213105.1. NCBI lineage: Eukaryota > Metazoa > Arthropoda > Arachnida > Araneae > Amaurobiidae > Amaurobius > Amaurobius ferox. The sequence continues at coordinate 96,688,787 of OX578142.1, read as the reverse complement.
TATTATCAAAACGTATTTGCACCCAATGGTTAGTATGTAATAACTTGAACCAAATGGTTCAATTTTACATTTACAAGCAAAATACCGTTACCCAGCGGAGTAATATAATTTTTCTGTAATCAAAAAAGATATTGCAAATTCATAAACCTTGGCATTACTTTTAATGGTAAGCCATTACCTTGTAATCTCTTTATTGATTAAACATCCCATTAGGAGTGAAATTCTAAAAATAGTTTAATTACTTTTATAAACTCTTGGAATTTTAAAAACGTAAAGAAGCTGATTTGTAATGTTTTTATAGTTTAATGAGCTTCATATAATGATTATAATTGTCAATTATTAATACATATATTAATACATATTTATATACGCAGCCATAATTAATATGGTATATTTTAAACTAATTGTCATTAATTGTAATAATTGTAATTAAACTAATCTTTCATCTGCTGCGTCAAACTGAATAGGAGAAGGAAAATGATTTTATACATTCCACGAAGTTTAACAATTGTATAAAGATTATGCTGACCAAAATTTGATAGAACTGCAAAACGGATTTTTTTATAAAAATTTCTATACTTTCTTAAAGAAAGCAAGCATATAAAAATTAAGTGACTGGAATTGTTTAGTTTCATAGCCCTCTTTTTCAGGACAAAAAGTAGAAATATCTTCTCTTAATAACCACTCTCAACAACTGTTCTGTGGTTGGCAAAAAATACACTGTATTTTGACTTGAAGAAGAGGGCTATAAAATGCCCTCGAAACAATTGTAATCACCTAATATTTATATGACTGCTTTCTTTAAGGAAGTACTGAAAGTTTTATTCCTACAAATAGCAGTTCTATCTATTGGGACATATGTTTTAATTTGTTACATTATAAAAAGAAATGCGAAGTATCCAGTACAACCCTACGGTGGATTAAATATTGAATACTTGTTAGTAATTAAAGCTTGTTATAGAATTAAAAACTTGGTAGTACTTAAAAAAATTATGTAAAGTGTAAAAATATACACAATCTTTATATATAGAGTGCTCGGCATGGTGCCCTTCTTAATTATCAAATAATATTTAAGCCTCTAAATGACAGAAAAACTAGCACTCTTATAAAAAAATAGTTACAACGCCATTTTAATTATTTTTTTGTTTAAAATATATGGCTCTTACAGTCGAAAATCCGATTCTGTTAGGTCCTTTATAGTGGTCAGTATTGTAGTATAATGGTCAGCCTTCTAAGTTTTCGGGGAGGGAGGTTCCTTGGATAATCCATAAAGATTTTTCAAACCCACCTCACCTTTTACTTCCCCAGAGGGGAAACAGAAAATAAAACTCCGTTAAATTTTCACCTCTGGTCTATAAAATAAGTGTACAAAGATTCAACCTTCTGTGTCACCTAGAGCGCTTCTGGGAAACTTGGAAAGTATTTTTAAAAACATTTTCTTCACTCCTGGTGAGAGAAATAAAAATCCGCCTCTGTTTGTTTATTTTCCATATTTTATAATTCATGTGTTTAAATATTGAGTCTTTTAGTTCTTCGGGGATATTAGTAGTGTCAGGATGAAAATAAACACGTTAATAAAGATAGTCGTGGAAATCCCCCCCCAACCCCAAATAACAATAGCAGTAAATTGAGATGGGCATTATATTTAAATAGCTAATTTTGGTTGCAAAATCCGCATATGAATACAAATCCTCATCTTCTGAATTACTGCAAGTTTCTTGAGTTCACCTGAGGTATTTAACGTACTGAATTCCCCGGCCGTCCAAATTGCTGCTCTCAGTGTTCGGACGAGTCGGTCGGCCTGGGCTTTCGACGTACTGAATCCGGTCCAGAACCGCCAACGAGAAGTACCGAAAATGGTTGTCTAACTATACATATAATTTACAGCTGATTATATAAATATCACAACACAATACATAAAAATTGTTTCTATGTAGTAGATTTCTTGAAGGATTGTTCCAATAGTGAGATAAGCATCAATATGAACTTGCAAATGCGTCACATTACATCAATTGAAAGATGCCAATATGAGAATTGGCTGGCCAATAGGAAGATCCGTGGTTTGAGATCCGGCAGGGACAGCAATATTATTTACCATGGCATTCAAACAAATTAACCCATAGGTTAGTACAATGATGTCGAGGGTCTAAAATGAGCCAAAGAAGAACTAGCACGGATTCAGTGGACTCTGGGATATTGAGAGCCGATTTCAAATCGGAAGGTCAACGATCACCCAGGACGCTAATCGGGAGGATAAAAATAGCAGCAGGAGGTTAACTGGGTGTTGTTGTTGAGATTCAGACCGTCCGACCTACCATAAAGGTGTAAGGTAACCGTTTGGACGGCAGGGAAGTGCCACCCAATTTAGACCGGAACCCAGTGGGGGAGGCATCCACAGGGACCGTACCCTCCTTCCCCTACCACCAACCTCTCGGAAGGTTAACTGGGTGTAAAAATAGCAAGAAGAGTTTGCCAAGCCAAACGTCAATCTGACCTTAGAAGGGAGTAGAATGCAGAGTACGCTTTTGACGACAATTCTAACCCAGTTGTTTATTTGAGAGAGGATCGTCTGGCCAGTGCAAATATCCAGGATATAAAACATTTTATACAGCCCTTGAAGATGGATTGAAAATTATGGAATTTATAGAGATGTAGCCTTAGAACAACTAGCACTAGAACGTTAGAAATGAGCCATAGAACAACTAGCACGGATTCCGTGGACTCTGAAATATTAAGCACCGATCTCAAATTGGGAGATCAACGACCACGCAGGAAGCTAATCGGGAGGATAAAAATTGCATCAGAAGGTCAACTGTGTGTAAAAATGGCAAGAGAAGTTTGTCAAGTTAAATGTCAATCTGACCTTAGAAGGGAGTGGAATGCAAAGTACGGTTTGAGGACAATTCCAACCCAATAACTTATTTCAGAGAGTATAGGCTGACCAGTACAAATATCGAACATATAAAACATTTTTATACAGCCCATGAAGATGGATTGAAAATTATGGAATTTATAGAGATATAGCCTTAGAACAACTAGCACTAGAACATTAGAAATGAGCCATAGAACAACTAGCACTAGAACATTAGAAATGAGCCATAGAACAACTAGCACGGATTCCGTGGACTCTGAAATATTAAGCACCGATCTCAAATTGGGAGATCAACGACCACGCAGGAAGCTAATCGGGAGGATAAAAATTGCATCAGAAGGTCAACTGTGTGTAGAAATAGCAAGAGAAGTTTGTCAAGTTAAATGTCAATCTGACCTTAGAAGGGAGTGGAATGCAGAGTACGCTTTGAGGACAATTCCAGCCCAATAACTTATTTCAGAGAGTATAGGCTGACCAGTACAAATATCGAACATATAAAACATTTTTATACAGCCCATGAAGATGGATTGAAAAAGATGAAATATATAAAGATATAGCAGATAAGCAGAGATTAGTATATGAAATCGTTAACTATACAGCGTCTTCCACAGATTAAATGATAACTAGGTGTAAGAACTTCGTATTATATTTGAAACTAGGTGGAATTTAAAAAAGGACAGCAGCACTTTACAGCAACACTGAAACATTTCAGAATGGTTTCAAATGTAAGAAAAGTGCCAAGCTTTTCGGATAAAAATTGGAATGTTTAAAACTATATGCTAATATAGGTTGAAAATGCAGGCTGTAATCGATAATGCTTCTATTTTTTTCTTCCTAAACTAGGGGGCTCTGCCCACAGCTAGCGCAATCCCCTTAGGGAGGCTTCGTCTCCAACTCGCTGTGCTCGCAGAGCTCACTTCATATCTCTTTCCTGAAAATTCTACTTTCAAAAATATATTTTCTATCCCTGCCTATTTTCCGCAGGAGGGAAAAGTAGGGATTTTTCTTTGTCCAAGGATTCCAAAAACTGAATTCTTTGATCACGTGTTCGCTTCGCTAGCTATTTCATGCCAAACTAAAGTTTAAATCGATAAACAGTTTATTTCATCGTATTACTCTATTATTTCTCTATAAATGTACCAAATTTCATATTTTTGTACGCTATAGTTTTTACAGTACGAGACAGATAAATCGCTAGACCTGCCGATACGAAAAACAAAGTTCATTTCAGAAGTGCATAAAAAATAAAATATCTCAAAAACTACATCGAAATTGAAAAAAGGGGCTCCATCCTACAAAATTTGACACATGTAGGTACCTGCTTGCAAAAATTCGTAGTCTCGTTATTGTTAGTCTATCCAGGACGCGAACTCGCAGCTCAAAAATTTTGTCTTTGATTTTGACATTCAATATTTCTTAAACTACAATATATATCAAAAAACGGTTTATTTCAGCGTATTTACCAAAGTTTTTCCTACAAGTGTAGCAAGTTTCATATTTTTATATGTAATAGTTTTTGCAGTACGAAGCAAAGAATCTCGAGAAACGAGATATTTGCCAAACTGCTGCAGCTGCTGCGGTAGCTGCAGCTACTTTTTTTAATATAGAGAGAAACAAATTTAGAAATGTTTAATACATTTGATTCTATTCGTAACATTTAAGAATATTGAATGTATTCATTTACTAACTGAAATACTTCAACACCGCAGAAATATTTCTCATAGAACCGGAAAATATTGGGATGGATCTTAAAATGCTTCTATCATCCTCATGGATTAATTTCTGGCCGCCGCCCAGGCGGTGAAGTGGATAGCGTCTTCGGCTGCTGTCTTGTGGGCTCGGGTTCGAATCCCGAATAAGACATGGATGTTTCTCGAAGATAAAGTCAGTCTTCCGCCTTCTGGGTCCTCGTCTAAAAGTGAAGCTGCACCCCCTCCGACCTTCGTCAGTGATACGTTCTTGTAATAAACTTTGTTGTCGCGCCTTGTGTCTTTCTTCGTTCTTTCCTGTTTCCAACGTCAATGCTCCGCCAAAACAGGAGGTCATCAGTAACAACAACAACACTTTCTGGGCTTACTTGTCTGGTAACGCCAGAACTGTATGCAGCAGAAGGACGTATTTCAAATATATGTCATTTTACCGTAACAAGGCTGGTTGATTTTCTTTTAATGGGTTAATGCTATAATATTTTTGGTGAAGGTGTATCTAAGTAGATATTAGAATGCAAGTATGACGTACGTTAAAATCTACAGTCTCTCTGGTTACGCGAGAATGCCGTATATAAACTTAAGTCACTTTGTCATGACAGGTTAGTCCTCATATTTCAAACATATTTCTCTCAGCTAATACAACATGGCGACGGGAAAATTACGCTATTTTACTTTTTGTTGGCAAATTTCGTCACAGCTGATAATATGAAAAATTTGTAAACATTATATAAAAATGTGAAACTTTCATAAATTATAATAAACAAGAAATTTCTGAATGAGCATACATATGTTGGCAAGTGGTATGTTCACTTCATTTTAGATGGAACAACTAAGCATTTTTATACTATTTTGCAAACTTTTTATACAGTTATGCCAATTTTTAGGAATACCAATTTTTAGAAGGGACATCTCCAGAACCGGAATTGGAAGTCCTTAGAAAACCTGCTTACCTCCTCCAAAATCCGATGCCGTGAAATTCAGTCATCATCTAAACTCCATCTATATCCTATCCTGAAAAATAGGTGTTGCAAAGAATACATAAAATTTTTAAACGGTAAAACCGGTAGTGGAAATCCTTATACCCTTACTCCCACTAGAACCTATATAATTAGACTAACTATAGCTGATTCTGAAATAAAAATAGATACTTCAAGAAAAAATTTTGAACCGGAATTAGAAAAAAACGAAAGTTAAAATCCTTAATTATTTCCCATACTTCCTCAGAAACTTGGCACACATCAATTATCATCTAAGCTGTATCTATAACCGATCCTCAAAAATAGATGTTTCAAGGAAAATGCAAATTTCTGAACAGAGATTTGAAAAAACCGGAAGTGGAAATCCTCTGTTGACCCCCAACCCTCTCTAGAATTCGATGTTGAATCCATATTGCTTGCTCATTATCTAAGCTTTATCTATAGTCAATCTTGAGAAATAGATGTTTGAAAGAAAATTTTTGGACCAAACGTGGAAAAAATTGAAGGTATAAATCCTTAGCGAACACCCAAACTCCTATGAAATTTGATGCTCAACCCATATCAGTTGTCATCTAAGCTCAATCTATAGTCATTTCTGAAAAATAGATGTTGCAAAGAAAAGTGTAACTTTTCGAATAAAAAGAGACAAAACCAGAAGTGGAAATCCTTCTTGAGTCCCGTTCAAAATGTAATGCTAAATCCATACCGGTCGTTATCTAAGCTCTATCTACAGCCAATCTTGAAAAATTAGGTGTTTCAAGGACTTGGATCAGAAGTGAAAAAGGAACTGAAAGTACAAATGGAACCGGGAATGGGAATTGTTAGTGAACCACGTCAGCTCCACCTAAATTTGATGCTGAATACAAATTAGTTAACATTTAACGACAGTTTGGTTAACATTTAACGACGGTGAACATTCCGACGGTTTGGGTCTGTTTAGGTTATTCGCTTTAAGAAATTGTGCTAAAGTACCTTTTTTGCAATAATAACGCATTATACACAATATTTTTGTCTTATTTAAAAACTTTCAGCTGACTCATTAAATATCGATCCAGAATAGAAGTCCTGTATGTTCACCGAAAATTTTCCGTAAGCATACAGTTAGGCCTAACCGACCGTTAGCGCTTATGCTCCTGGTCATTTGAGAAAGGAAATATCAAAAATGATTTAATGAGATAATTTGAAGTCGTTTAACTAAGGTAAATAACAATATATAAAATTTATACTAA
>OX578142.1:96447000-96677000 GCA_951213105.1 Amaurobius ferox | reverse complement strand
AACGAAGTATTAAATAGCAAATCTTCAATCACATGGTAAAAAATGCAAATTTCCAGTCATCAAGCTAAATATAATCAACAAATATCAATGGTATGGGATCGATAATAGAAAAACAAATAAAATCCAGGAATTTATGCTATACACGTGGACAAGGACTAGGCCTAAATAATGAATTTGTTCATTTCGACAAAACTCTTCATCGGGTCCAAATATTTTATCACAATGAACTCAAAATATGTATGTTTCTAAAGAAATAGATGGATTATATCTATAAACTATTTCTACTTGGACAACCTACATAAAGATGGAAAAATAAAGGAAACAAGTATACCTGAGAAAAATTCTGCATATGCCCGAACCATTGGAAACCAGAATGAAGAGACCAGTGTTGTCATTTGAAAAGGATAAAAGAAAAGATCCACTGTTGCCAATCGTAAGAAATAAATAACAGTAATGCGAAAAGGCATTAAAAGGTAATATTATACAGTAAGAGCAACAAAATAGTGAGAACTACAAAATAGTGGGGTTTATAGTAAGGCTAATGTTTAAGTGGATGTAAATATAAAGTATTATTAATACAAGAGAATGTTGATGTCTGGCTAATATAAGATATTATGCAGAGAATTCATGAAAATTCAGCTAATCTAAACTTTTTAGCTATACCATTTACTAATTAAGCTGGATATTTATATAATTTTCTGGTAATTTTTATATTATTTATATGAATAGCATGGAATTTTTTAGCGGATAATCTATAAATTCTAAAAAGCTGATTAAGTACAATATTTCTAAACAATTGAATCGAGTTGCAGGAATTAAATAGTAATATTTTATTAATGTAAAATTAAAATAGTCTTTTTTATCATATAAATTTGCAACAATTCCATTAGTAGATTCAATAAAAAGGTTTAAATCCATAGAAATAATATTATTACTAATAGTGGCTTCATTAGGAATTAATTCCAAATTGTCTGGATAGAAATCTAGATCTACGGCACAATTTTTAGTATATGTATGTGTGTGTGTGTGTGAGTGTGTGTGTGTGTGTATATATAAAAAAAGATAATTTAAATTTTAATATCAATAAATTTTTACCATTTAACTAATGTAATTCAATTCAATTAGTTTGAAATATAATAATAAAATAGCTATTTAAAATATATTAATTATATAATAAAAATGTCATAATATGCATAATAATAACCTTAAAAATACAAGTGAATTATATAATTATCCAGTATATTCAGTGATTAGTATTGTAAATAAGTTTAAATTAACTAAACATTTTTAGATGCATGATCTCATTCCCTAATGCTTTATTGGCACTATCATTATCTTTATATACTAATTGCCAAGTGTCCGTCCGTCTGTCTGTCACACTTTTTAGGCACTTCCCATATAGATAGACTTGCAATTCGGTACACGGTTTAATCGTTCGGTGAAAACCTCTAGAAAAATCGAATTTGTTAGAAATGCTTAATAGAGGGGGGGGGGGGGTGCTCCATGCCAAAACATTCGGAAAGTGAAAAAATAGTGAAGCCTGTTTCGGGTTGAGATAGACACTCAAAATTTAATGTATGGATATGTGGTTCGAAAGGAAGAAAATGCTAAATTTCAATTTTCCAATATATGCTATTTTAGGGGTGGCGTACACCAAAATATTCGATTTAACATAAAAATTAAATACCCTTTCTTTTAAGTGAGATTGATACCAGCAATTAGGTATGCGGTTAATCGTTCAATAAAACCTCTATAAAAATTACATTTTAGAGAAAGGGTGCTTCACTCCAAACTGTTCAAAAAATGAAATAATAGAAAAGTAATAACATTATTTGTTTATTTTTATTTTAAAGAGACCTATGCATTAACCCCCATGTATCACGCAGCGACAGAGGAAGTTAGAGCAACGAGCAAAAAACAGAACAAGAGTCGAGCTGCTTCATGAACTCTCTAGCATCAGTTGGTAGACTTCCCCAGGTTGGTAACCTTCATGTTTTAAACCAACGATTTTCAATCTATTTAGTATGGGGGAAACATGGAGTTAGAGAGGAAATAAAATCCCATAGAAAGTTTGTTTTTCGTTATTATCTCAACAACCGCTAGTCCTAAAATTTCGAAACATAGAGTAAATTTTAAGTGGTACCATTCACGGCTACCTACAAGTTTTCATGATATTCGCTGCAGTCGTTCTCCAGTGATGATGAGAGACACACACACACATTTTATTTATATAGATTTATTATTTTCAATTTTATTTATTGTGAGACCAGAAATAGTTTTCGCATTTGATGAGACACTTTTATGTGTGAAATTTATGGCAGCCGAAACTGCAGACAAATCTTGTAGTCTGGCTGGCACCAAAGTTTATTACGACCTGAACCTAAAGGTCAGAAGACTATAAATTTAGGGGTTCCATACTAGAGGGGCTGAGCTGGGCATTGCTAAATGAGGAATGATGCCATTAGTTAAGGAGTAACCAATAAGCTCCAAAAAGAAGTAAAGGCGGAGTTACCCCCCCCCCCACACACACACACACACACACCGAGGGAACCACAGCCTGTGACCCGAGAACGAGAAAAAGAAAAGATAAAGATGTCGGCTTAAGAGCATACCAAGAGACAACCATGGAATTTTGACTTAGAAGCATGCCAGCAGGAATAATCACGATTTTGACTTACGAGCACGACTAGAGAAGAATGAAATACCCAACAGATTTGTAGAGTGTCCCGTAGAAGTTCCAAATAATGGAGATAGATCAATGTGTGAGTGCATTCAGAGTACGAGGAGGAGCCACACACCAAAGAGTTATGGCAGTACTAAGACTGATGCAAGCCTTTGAGATATGATACAAAGCCCAAGACTAATTGGAAGGTATGTGCTCAGCAATAATCACAGGTCCTAGACACGATAGTAATTTTAATAATTCTGGTCGCATATGTCCCCTCCGCTTGCAATAAGTAATGAAAATAAATGTTGTTAATAAATGTTTTATTGTTTAAGTTTAAATGGTGTGATCAATTTAGCATTTTATTAATTAATTATTCCTTTACATGGCTCGCACGAAAGGTAAAATAATTGGAGGGTTTATAGCGGCACAACAAAGCAATGTACGATTCAAATATTAATTCCACTAAATATGAATTTACGACCATATCATCATCTAAATGAATTTAATATTAAAATAATAATTACTAAATGAATTTAATAGTTAAAACTTTAACTTAAGCTTATATTTTTATACGGTTGCCACATTTATATAAACATTTTATTTTCTGGAAAAGTAAAAAGTTCCATTTATTCTTGAAATTTAGTCAAATTATTATTTTATTTTTCGATACCCATTTACCCTTTTCTATTCGATATTTTTCCTTGAATAAAAGGCAAAAGAGATTATTCTACTCTAGCAAAATCTCAGATCATTGAATTTCAAGTATCGAAGCATTTCTTCGATTCCTTCTTTCTGATATATGTATACTTTGTTTCTTTTCGAATAAAGAAGTTCATAAATATCAGTAGAAGTGTCTTTGCTCGATTGGCCTGCTTATAAAACGATTTTCAAGATCAATACAAATACAGAATAGTTTGCAATTATTATATATCAACTCTTAGTTTAAAGCTTAAGTTACATCAAAATCGTGCAAAAGGACGAGAGAAATGAAATAAATCACATGCTAGCAATCTTTGAACATTTATCCTTTTCGTTCAAAGCATCTGATGTATTGTAAATGAGGTTGTAGCAATGCAGGGTAATCGAAAAAACCGTTGACATAATACAAACTCACAATAGAAATAATATATCTAATGTGTCCAATATATGAATTTCTCTACAAATTAAAAAAATGTAGTTTTTGCAAAACAATAACACAAATTAGAGTTCTTGTAAACAAATATTTCTTAAAATGAAAAGAGTTTATTTTTGTTACCGATTAAAGTAAGAATATCACATTCCATATGATCGGTATTTAGGACGGTCTGCGTCTCAACAACAACAACATTCCATATGATTCGCTTTATATTTTTTCAAGACATATCCGGCTCCCTATGGAAATGTAGTATTTTTCATACTTTGGGAATGGTTTGCGATATAGCTAATAAGCAATTGTATCGGTTTATATCTGGTTAAATACAAATTCAAAGAATTAACACTTTCGATAATAATGATTGTGAAAATAGTACTTATTATTTTTTGTTCCATTTTAAATCAAAAGTGTGCAAGAATTCAAAATTGGCGTATGCTATTGTCCTTTAAATTATGACATGTGTTGTTTCTAAATTAAAAATTACCTACGAAATGATAATTTTTGCTACAAATCTTACCGCAAAACATTTGTAATTATTTTCCATTTTATTAAAAACAATGTTCGAAAATTGAAAGCTTCTTGAATATAAATAGTCCTTTGTGCCTCTTGAATATAAATAGTCCTCAGATGTTATGTTTATTAATTGTATTAATCCTATAATATAACATTTGATTTGATCAATTTGTTCTAGGCGCCTTCTATGTAGAAAATGAATTTTCAAGTATCTCAAAAACGGTTCGTGATAATTATTAAACAATTGTATCTATATATTTACGATAAAAATAACACTGCATACAATTGTAACGTTTTAGTGCATATTCCCCAAAGCCAGATGGCCACCAGTTACCAAATTTCACGGATGGATACGGAATGCCCTTTGCTGTATGTGATCTGCATGGAACACAGATAAAAAGCTATATAAATGGTATTGGCCAGATATGCTATGCATCGGCGCTCATAGGGGAGAACAAGGAATAACCCCCCCCCCCCATGGTCACAGAGACGGGCACTAAACTAATCGATGTCGTACATCTTATTCTTGAGTTTGCATCCCCCTTGGAAAATGTTGCCCATGCTCATGTGATCAATACCAAATGCATTCATTGAGTTTCTACTGGTACCCTTGAGATTCATACATGTGAATATTATAAACTGTTCATATCATCTACAAATGGTACAAACTGTATGATATCGACACAAAATCACTGTAAATTGCGACAGGAGTTTAGAGAATTGCTTTCTGAGAATTGTCATATTTCGGATAATTTTGATGACTATTTTTATTAACATATTTGATAAAAGTAAAATATCTAATGATATAATACCGTAACCATGATATTTAAGGCTTAATTTTTATACAATTTTGAATAATAAAGAAGAGGATAAAGAACATTAGAAACGGTAATATTAGTACCACACGCCGAAGCAGTATAATAAATATTGTCGAATTTATAAGAGAAATGGTTCCTTTCATTTTAGTCATTTTAATGAGAAAATTAGAAATACTTTGCAAACGCAATACATTACGAAACAGCTTTGGTCAATGATTAAACTAGGAAACTGTTTGGTTGCGGAATAACCGTATTTCGGAATTAATTTCAGATTGGGTATAGATAGAGCTTAAATAGTAATTGATATAGATTACTGAAGGTGGCGGAATGAAAACGAATGCATCTTTTGATAAAAATAACAAGCTTATCCTTAAACTGTATAAAATCTTAAAATAAACAAGTTTTACCGTAATTTACAAATAATAAATCAGAATGTACATGGTCCACCCTTTCTACCGTCCTTTCTACTGTCCGCTGCAGCCACTCACACCACATTCTAACTCGTGCTTCGCGCTACGCATTTTAAGTACCTGGTTGCCAGCTCTCCCTTCCGTCCGCAATCTACGCGGCTGCTATTTACATTTAGACTCTTCCTTCCTAGGAGAAGACACTGCTTGAAAAAAAAAGAAATGTTAATCCTTACAGATTTTACATTAAATTCTGGAGGAAGTAAGGGGGTTCAATAAGAATGATCATCTCCTGTTACTTTTCCACTACTGGTTAAAATTTTCTTTGAAATATGGGTTTTCCAGGATTGTCGATAGATACAGATTAAATAATTACTGATATAGATTCAACATCAAATTATGGAATAGGTAAATTTACACGCTAATAATTTCCAGTTCCGGTTATGAAGATATAAATTCCAATTCAAAAAATTAAATTTTCTTTGAGACATATATTTTTCGGGATCTGCTATAGAATAATTTTAGATGATGTCTGATATGAATTCAGCATCAAATTCCGTAGGAGACTGGGGGATTCACTAAATATTTCCACTCTCTGTTCGTTTTTCATTACGTAATATGAATTCAACATTAAATTTTGGAAGAAGTCAAGAGGTTTACAAAAGATATCCATTTCCGGTTTTTTCATTTCCTGTTCACAATGCTTCTTTGAAAAATGTACTTCTCAGGATTGGCTATAAATAGAGATTATCTGATGCCTGATATAGATTCTACATTGAATTCTAAAGGGGTAGAGGACTCACTTGGGATTTTCAATTTAGATTTTGGAAATGTAACTTCAAGTTTTTTTTTTCTGAAATTTCATATAACTACAAAATAAATATTCAAGAATATATATTCAAGAAAATATCTATATTAAAAAAAGTAGCTAACGCAGACGCCGCTGTTTAACACATTTCTCGTTCATCGGGTTTCTCTGCTTCGTCACGCAAAATCTATGGCTTACAAAAATATAAAATTTGGTACACTTGTAAAGACGAGATTGGGGAATACGCTGAAATAAACCGTTTTCTGATATATATTGTAGTTTGAGAAATATTTAATGTCAAAAACAAAATATTTCAGCTGCGAGTTCGCGTCTTGGATGGCCTAACAATAGCAAGGCCACACATTTTTGCAGGCAGGTATCTACATAGTTGAATTTTTGCAGGACGGAACACTTTTTTAATTTCGATGTAGTTTACGACATATTTTATTTTTTATACACTTCTGAAATGAAAAATGTTTTTTCTAATCAGCACTTCCATTAATTTTCTCTGCCGCGTACCGCCAAAAATATAGCATACAAAAATATGAAATTTGGTATATTTACAGAGAAAAAATAATAGGATAACACGAGGAAATAAATTTTTTACCGATTTAAACTTTAGTTTGGTTTGACGTAGTTCGCGAAGCGAGCTCTGCGAACGCAGCGTGTAGGAGCCGACGTCTCTCGACTCTCGAAGCGAGTTACGGGGGGGGGGGAAGGGGTTGGCGAAATGTAGCGAGCAAGGAGCAGAGTCCCCCACCCCTAGTGTTTTAAAGTTTCGTCAAAAATAAATTGTATCCACCATTTGCCACCATATGAAGGCTCCGTCATAAATGTATTCTTTATATTACAATATAATGTTGGCAAATCGTCAAGAATGTATATTTTTATATTTATATATGTATGTATATGATAAAATTAAGCAAGAAAGATCAATCATGATAAGGCATTGATTATGAAACAATTTCCAACTGCAATGCAATTTTCTTTAAACATCTCTAAAATGCGATACATTATACTGTAATATTTTTTAAATTCTCACAGTACTACAGAAATTAATTATATTTGAAAACTTAAAACTTCATTTAAAAGAATGAACTTTATTCAAATGACATCATTGAAATATAAATCGCCTGGTAAGCAGAAAATACTTCATTCATACACTTTTATTTCATTCCTTTCATTCATAACATTGCTACAATAATTTGTTTTGCTTAAAAACTTAAAACCAGGGGGGTAAAATAATTTAACTGAATGCTTAAAACTTCATCGGACACGTCTGCTATAAAATCGTCTGCTTCTCTATGTAAAAGCAATAAAAGTTTCATTTATATCAGCTATATTGCAGACTCCAGAGCTAACTAATTTTGCGTTAAAGAAATTCAACAATACTTATAGAACTCACCTTACAACTTGATGTGCTTACATTCTCCATAAGTTAAAATTAGGCTTCGTAGTAGAAATACAAAGCTTGATGATCATTTAAACCCAAATATATTGCAATTGCGTTGCTTCAGAATAAAGACGCACAGAAATTACACGATTTTAGGACAGATACAACACTAAATATAAATTAAACAAGAAAGATCAATCATGCTTAAAGCATTGATTATGAAACACTTTCCAACTTCAATGCAATTATATTTAAAAAAGTCGAAAATGCAATACATTCCTCGGTAATATTTTAAAATTTATCACAATACTACATTGATTTATTATATTTGAAAACTTAAACCTTCATTGAAAAAAATGAAATTCATTCAAATGACGGCATTGAAATATAAATTGCCTGGTATAAATATCTCTAAAATGCAATACATTCCACGGTAATATTTTTAAAACTATCATAATACTACGATAATTTATTATATTTGAAAGCTTCATCGAAAACACCTGAAATAAATTCAAATGACGTCATAGAAAAAATAACACGCCTGGATCTCTCTATAAAAGCAGGATTTCATTCATAACTTTCTCCCACTCATTTCATTCATCACAATACTATAATAATTTATTTTATTTAAAAATTAAGACCATGGAGCTACAATTCATAAACTCTATGCTTAAAACTTCATCGAAAAAAATCGACCTTCTGTTTATAAAATCAATTAATATTTCATTCATATCAACCATGCAGACTCCATGGACTGAATTATTTTGTGTTAAAGAAATACAGTAATTCTAATACAACTCATTCTACATATTTTGCTGTTTACATTTTACATAGGTGAAAAATAGGCTTAGTTGTAGAAATAATCAAATTTGAATGAGAATTTAAACTCAAATATATTGTCATTGTGTTGTTTTAGTATATAGATGCACAGAATTTAAGCAAAAATAAAGTAGTTTTAGGACGGATACAACACTCAATATGAATTAAAAAGAACTTTAAAAAATCACGATTTTGAAACAAGATGGTTGCCATATATCATTTTGAAGTGGACCATGTGATCGTTTCATATCATGGTCACCTGATCGTTTCATATAAGTTGTGTAATTATTATTTTAATTTTTATTTAAAAAAACTACTGAATATATTTCGCTGATTTTTTTTTTTATATATTTTATGGAACAATTTGACTATTACCTAAAATTTTCGAAGCAATTTGTGAATTTTAAATCCGCTTATAAAATGTTTGAAAAATTAGGTACCATAGGGCTCAATGTATTTCATTTTTTCAACCCGGGTTCAATCCAAAACTAATTGGGTGATATTATTCATTTATATTTCCATAGGTCCTACAGACCGTCTGAAAAACATACTAAAATTTCATTTTGATTAAGTCATTTTTACGGCAGTTATCGTGCTAACGGACAGACAGAAAGACAGACAGACCGACAGACAGACAGACAGACAGACAGACAGAATGAACAAAGTCATAAACACTTTTCAACTTTGTTGTAAAGTGTTAAAATTTTAAAAATTACGATTTTGACACAAGATGGATGACATATTTTATTTAAGTGAGTTACATGATCTCTTCATATGATATAAATGTAATTATTATTTTAAGTTTTATTTAAAAAACTACCGAATATATTTTGCAGAAAATTTTTTTAATATTTTTATGGGATTATTTGAATATTTCCTAAAACTTTCGAAGCAATTTGTGAGTGTTAAATGTTTGAAAAGTTAGGTCCCATAGGGTTCAATATATTTCATTTCAACCTGAGTTCAATTCAAAACTAATTGGGTGATATTATTCATTTATATTCCCATAGGTCTCACAGACCGTCTGAACAACATACAAAAATTTCATTTTGATGAAGTCATTTATACGGCAGTTATCGTGCGAACGGGCAAACGGACAGACTGACAGAGAATGAACAAAGTCATAAACACTTTTCAAATATGTTGTAAAGTGTTAAAAACGTAAAGCAACTTTCATACCCAATGAATATCAAATCAGATAAAAGTTGATATTTCCGATCAAAACTTATAGGATATAATCATATAAAAAGAAGAATACAGTTGTATTTCAGATGTTTCAAGAACAATCTATATAAATAAAATTGAAAATCTGTCTGTCTGTCTATATGTCTGTCTATATGTCTGTCTATATGTCTGTCTGTCTTTTTGTCCCATCATCACGGAAGAACGACTGAACCGAATTTTATGAAATTTTGTGCGAAGCCTGGCAATAGCCCCACTTAAAAATTAGTCTATGTTTGGAGTTTCTACGACTAGTGGTTCTCAAGATATTAGTAAAAAACAAAACTTTTGTTTGTCTCATCATCACGGGAGAACGGCTGAATCGAATTTAATGAAATTTTGTGGATAGCCTTGAAAGAGTTCGTCATAAACTTAGTCTAAGCTTGGAGTTTCTAAGACCAGGGGTTGTCGAGATATTAATGAAAAACGAAACAGTTTCCTAGGAGTTCTACTCTCGAACTCCCTGCCTTATCCAAACGAAAAGGTTGAAAATCATTTCAAAGTGAATTAAAACTTTATCTCTGAATTTGGTGGGAGATTTTTTTGCGCTAATTACTCACTTTCTGAAATCATGAATTGTTTGAAACATGAATTTAAATGGAAAATCTATCTCCATATTTCATTTCTCACAAGCTTTTACTCAACAATGAAAAGTATAAAGAAATCAAAATGGATATTTAATTTCGCAGTTTATGAGAAAGATTCTATGTTATATCATGTTGCTCAGAAACGCAATAAATTAAATCTATCTGTTAATTTTAATTATAATTTTTTCGATTTTAATAATAAATAAATGGATATAAAATATATTTCAAAAAAGATCGGTTTGATTTTTCGTTTAATTGTATTAATTGCGAACTGGGTACATCACTTTCATATATTTTGGCAAAGAGTTTTTAAGCTTTTATATTGTGTTTATATTGTGCTTCTAATAAACTCATATATTGTGTTTACCCAATAAATTCATTTATCCGATTGTTAAAACACAAAAAGAGTAGAACGGGAATATATTCTAATACAATTTTAGTGTTTCATTTAGTATATAAAAACGGGATCAGGATGTTTTATTCTTCAGATCTGCAAATTCAGAGCTACGAATTTGACGGAATATTGCTAACTTGGCAACTTTTCTTAAACTTCAACAAATAAACGGAAAAGTCGCCAAATTGATAAAAACGACGCAAATCAATGAAATTAAATTTGTTTTTTTAGAAGAGAGTACTGAAATTATGTTTCTGTAGCATTTGTCGGTCAGTCTATCCATCCTACTTAGTGATACATTTAGAGAATTTTTCAAATATCACCAAATTGATAAAAATATTTCTAAATCCATAAAAATATCATGAATTTGATAACATTGAGCTTAATAAATGAAATTAATTGTGTTTTGTTAGGGAATAGTACTGTGATGAAGTTTCGTCAATTTGTCGCAAAATGGCACTATCAGTTCTACAGTCCCACTTGGCGATAAATTTGGCGATTTTTTGAATTACTGCTAAATTGATGAAAATATCGCTAATCTTTCATTGAGACCGCATTATCCATACGATATGATTGCCGTCAATTTTTTTGAAGCAAATGATATCATGTCGTTTAACAACGCATGTAAATCCAATGTGTTATGCGGCATACGATTTTTGTTAAATTTTTTCTGATTTGAATAATAAAGATAAGTATATAAAATAAATTTCATTGACATTGCATTTTTAACTGGATAATATCAATTACGGTCTTCAGGTTTAAACATTATTATTATTGATATTTTCGGGGATTATTGATTCAGGGATTAATTCAGGCAAAAATTGTTTAAACTCATATATTGTACGTTGTACGAGTAATCTTCTACAAATGCACTGGTATATCTTCTACGAGAATATAAATAGTACAGGTATATTGACATATATTTTGATATACATTGGTATATTGGTTTTCTGATTTGAATAATAAAGATAAGTATATAAAATAAATTTCATTGACATTGCATTTTTGACTGGATAATATCAATTACGGTCTTCAGGTTTAAACATTATTATTATTGATATTTTCGGGGATTATTGATTCAGGGATTAATTCAGGCAAAAATTGTTTAAACTCATATATTGTACGTTGTACGAGTAATCTTCTACAAATGCACTGGTATATCTTCTACGAGAATATAAATAGTACAGGTATATTGACATATATTTTGATATACATTGGTATATATTGGAATCAATTAGGACTTTCTGGTATAAAGATAACGGAAAATTATTAATATTTTCAATTTATTACGTCATCTGCTTTATTTTGGCAAAGATTTTTGAGACTCATAATGTAATACGGGTAATCTTTTTCTAACACCCTGGTATATTTTCTAGTCTGCGAAAATATAAGTAGTACGCGGATATATATATATATATATATATATATATATATCCCCATATATATTATATATATATATCCTCATATATATTATATATATATACATATATATATATATATATATATATATATATATATATATATATATATATATATATATATATATATATATCCCCATACAATTTTGATGCTCTTTCATTTTGCATATATTGATTCAATTCTTTTTTTTTTTTTTTTTTTTTGTACATTTGCTTACAAAAGGGACCAATATGTTTTATTCTTCAGATATGCCTGTAGCGATAAATTTGTATAGCGAGAACAGATATTCTTAAACTTCTTTTTAGGAGCATTGTATTAAGTATTTTAACAGAATATTTTAATTAGAAACGTCATTTAGTATACTATAGGCATTTGCACATGATTATGAATTTTAAGTTTCTACATATTATTGTACTCCCTACGAAGAACGGGTATGAAGCTAGTCTATATAAATAAAATTGAAAATCTATCTGACTGTCCAATTTTCCCGTCTGCACGGGAGAACGGCTGAACAGAATTTGATGAAATTTTGTGGGTAGCCTTGAAATAGTTCCACTTGAAATTTAGTCCATGTTTCGAGTTTCTACGTCCAGTAGTTCTCGAGATAATAGTGAAAAACGAAATTTTCGTTTGTCTCATCATCACGGGAGAACGGCTGATCCGAATTTATTGAAATATTATGGGTAGCCTTGAAATAGCCCCCCTTAAATTTAGTTCCAAAGTTTTGAGATTCTAAAGCTAGGGGTTGTCGAGATATTAATTGAAAACGAAACTTTTACCTAGGAGTTCTACTCTCAAACTCCCTGGTTCTTCCAAACGAAAAGGTTGAAATCCGTTTGTTTAAAACGTGAAAAGAATTAAAATTTTATCTCTAAGTTTGGTGGCAGATTTTTGCTTTAAATAGTCGCTTTCTAAAATCATGAATTGTTTGAAAACATGAATTTAAATTGAAAATCTATCACGATGGTTTATTTTTCACAAGATTTTACTCAACGATGAAAGTATTAAGAAATCAAAATAGTTAATTAATTTTTAGAATTTTATGAGGATATATCATGTTGCTCAACTTCGCAATTAAATTAAATGTGTTTGTTAATGTTTATTATTATTTTTTCGATTTGAATAATAAATAAATGGGTATAAAAATATACTATCTTATAAATAAATTGTGGACTGCGTACATCACTTTCATTTATTTTGGCAAAGATTGTTGGTTAGTTTGGCCAAGCTTATATATTGTGTTTAGCTAACAAATTTATATATTGTATTTAGCCAATAAATTCATTTAGCCGATTGTTGAAACTGAAAAATAGTAGAACGGGTATATCTTCTATTACAATTTTAGCGTTTTCATTTAGTATATACAAAAGGGATCTGGATGTTTTATTCAGATCTGAAAATTCAGAGCTACGAATTTGGCGGGATAACGCTAACTTGGCAACTTTTCTTTTCTGCCAAATTGACGGAAATATAGCCAATTGTTAAAAACGACGCAATTCAAAGAAATGTATTTTGCTGTGTTAGAAGAAAGTACTGAAATGATGTTTCGTTAGAATTTGTCTGTCAATTCAACCATCCTACTTAGTAACACATTTAGCGATTTTTTAAAACGCCACCAAATTGATAAAAATGTTTGTAAATCCATAAAAATATCTTGAAATTGATAAAATTGCGCTAAATTAAGGAAATTAATTATGTTTTGTTATTGGATAGTTTTGTGATGATGTTTTGTCAATTTGTCGCTAAGTGGGACTACAGTCCCACTTGGCGATAAATTTGGCGATTTTTTAAAATGTCGCTAAATTGACGAAAATTTCGCCAAACCTTCCGTAGAGATAGCATTATTCAGATGATATTTTGCCACCAATTTATTTGAAGCAAATGATATCATATCGCCTAAGAAGGGATTTAAATCTAATGTGTTTATGCGGCAGACGATTGTTATTCAATCGTTTCCGATTTGAATAATAAAGATATGTACAAAAAATAAATTTCATTGACATTGCATTTTTGACTGGATAATATCAGTTACGGTCTTCAGGTTTGTATTACATTAATTCTGTTTTGTGAACATTATTATCATTGATATTTTCGGGGATTATTGATTCAGAGATTATCGATATTTTGAAGTTATTATGTCATTGTTTTATTGCGGTAAAAATTATTGAAACTCATATATTGTACGTTGTACGAGAAATCTTCTAGAAATGCACGGGTATATCTTCTAATCTACGAGAATATACGTAGTACAGGTATATTGGTATATATTTTGGCATATATTGGCATATATTGGAAACAATTACGGCCTTCTGGTATGAAGATTACGGGGATTATTGATATTTTCAATTTAAAACTTCATCTGTTTTATTTTGGCAGAGATTTTTGAGACTCATATTGTAATACGGGTAATATCTTCTACTAACACTCGGACATATCTTCTAATCTACGACATTATAAGTAGCACGGGTATATCTTCCCATATAATTTTAGCACTTTCATTTTGGCATATATTGGAATAAATTCTTGCCTTCAGTTTTAAAGGTAACGGGTTTATTGAAATTTGTAATTTATGCATGTAATCTACTAATACAGGTTACATCTTCTAATATTCGCGTATATAAGTAGTACGGGTGCTATACAATTTTAACGCTTTTTTATTTTGCAGATATTGTATCAATTCGATATTTTTTGTTAATTTGCCTAGAAAAGGGGCCAGGATGTTTTATTCTTCGGAGATGACCGTGAAGATAATTTTGGATAGCGTGAACTTCTTTTTAGGAGCATTTAATATTTTAACAGAATATTTTGATTAAAAATGCCATGTAGTATACTATAGGAATTTGCACATGATTGTGAATTTTTATTTTCTTTATATTATAAACTCCGTACGACGAACAGGTATGCTGCTAGCAATCAATAAGAAAGGTAATATTTGAAGAAATACTATTCATTATAACATTGTTTGCTTATGGGGCTTAATTCTTCTCTCTCTGAGCTTTCGCTAATAGAAACCATTTAACGATCAGAAAGAGATGGTATGTAATTCCACAAGTCATAAAATCATAGTTCTAAAGTGCCAGGAATGCATTTGATTTACTTTGTTTGTCTATTTGCACTTTGGATATCTACGTGATTGGTAATATATTTAATCCAGAGTATATAAATAAAATTTGTTTCTAAATAAGAGTATGAGTATTATTTGAGGAAACTTTTTTATTTAAAAAAGACCTATGGCATGCATTTAGAAATATGGTATGCATCTCTTAAACTATCATAAACGCTGATAATAAGAGGGAACCTCATTAATTGCTAG
This sequence comes from Amaurobius ferox, assembly GCA_951213105.1. Taxonomy (NCBI): domain Eukaryota; kingdom Metazoa; phylum Arthropoda; class Arachnida; order Araneae; family Amaurobiidae; genus Amaurobius; species Amaurobius ferox. The sequence goes on along the minus strand of OX578142.1, from coordinate 96,661,508 downwards.
TATGGTTTTGGATCTCTCTCTCTCTCTTTCTCTCTCTCTCTTTCTCTCTCGCTCTCTCTCTCTCTTTCTCTCTCGCTCTCTCTCTCTCTCTACAACAATCCATTCCCCCTGGCCTCAATTGACTAAGGTATGAATTTTAATACTCCTCTGGTTTTTATAATTCGCTTTGCTTCTCTCCTTCTAATATATCTGGAAAAATCCCTAGCTCTTTTAAATAACGCAGTTCCCTCAGTTTGCTAAACATATGACACCCGGCCAAAATTAGTTTCGAGTCAATTTCGCCCTTTGCAGCTTGTTTGCCAGTGTTAAAGCGGAACCGTGTCCCTTATTTAGAATTTGGAAGATACACACAAGCACCAGCACCACCATTACAAACCCGTGATCGAATAGACCGCAAATAACCCACTTGGGTTCACCCTCCTGTCCGTAAAAGTAAGAAAGTACAGAAGAACCAAAATACTTAAAACTTAAACCCTTACCTTTAAGAAACATCATCTTCTTCAGCAAAATATATTAATTATAACAAACCAATATAACAGTATCAAATAAAAACAAAATAAACGCACGTAATGAAGTTAAACAAATGCCATTTATTATAGACGTTAAACCTTGGAGTATAAAAATACAGTAGCTGAACACTTATCAGCAACACCACTGGACCCAGGCCCTCAAAGACCTTAGTAAGACCACAAGCTTCCATAAGCTTCAAACAGTAGTTATCAAATATATTAAATCAGTGGCAAACATTCATTAATAATTATTTTAATTTACGGTATGGTCAAATAAATTCGAAAGGGATTCAAATATAATTGTTGATTTCTAATATAAATTTTTGTAGATAATCAATTTTTCTCCTTTAAATAATTAAATAAACAAATGTAATGAAATTTGCGAGCCGGCATTTGATGCATTTCAAGTTAGACTCACCATTCAACTGAGTCAACATCTGGAGATAGAATACAGTTTGAGAAAGCCGGGGAACGAGATATAATTTAATGGCTTACCTCGAGCCACGTAGAAATCGTGAAATCATCTCATCCGGAGGCGAAAAATCCAGAGAAGTTAAGAATATCAGTAGTGTACCCAAACGGGGTTATTTCCCGGTTTTCGTGAAGAAAGGGTCGGCACACTTCCTGCTGACGCTGCGCTAGACATGGGACCGCTTTGGGCATATCGCGTCATCCGGGTTCTCTCTCAGTGCTCCGTCAGGCACGGAGTCGGACCCGACATTGCCTCGGCTCAATCTCACAGAACCACCGGAAGCGTCGTTGTCACTCTTCGATCCGGCGGGCCTCGGATCATCCAGGACGTCAGAAGGGTCACATTTCCCTAGGCAGCAACATTTCCCTAGGCTCACATTTCCCTAGGCTCACGAACCCTAAGGAACCCGCACTTAGGCCTAATTCCCGAGGCCTGTAGTGAGTTTTGGAAAGACCGAAGCCGAAGCCCAGACTGCTGCAGAGTAGTCAGGCAATCAAAGGGGGGAAATGCGCGCCGCAAAAACGTGCACACGCCTTGAACGCAGAGAAAGCTACTCAATTCAAACATCTCAACTGGCATTCCCACGTCACACAGTCGCGACTCAAAAAACGGGAAATTCCCGCCGAGATGAACCTTTACATTCTTTTCCAGCAGATACATATACATCGCATACGAAATTAAACTTAGAACTTCCTGTTTCACCCGCCAACAGTGAGCTCGAATTCAACGGAACGAAAATCGTTCGAATGCTCGGAAGAAATAATACTTTAAAAATGAATCCCAATTAGACACAGATTATGGTTTCAGGTGCAGAAATGTTCTAAAATATAAATTACATACATGAATGACTAGAGGGAAAGTTCAAAACAAAATAAGTCAAATAACTTTAAATAGATTGAATGGCATAAAATACACTAGAAGAATTTATACAGTTTACACAAAAGTAATGCGGGTTCGAATCCCGACAGTACACCTGGTTTCTTGTAAGGCAATACTGCTTAACTTTTAGGCTTTGTGTCTGGTCAATATCCAGACAGGTGTGTCTTAAAGACTCAGAGCAAGAATTTTCATTTACCTCTAAGGACTATCTCCATAATTGTTGAAGTTAATCCCATAATGAGAGTGTTACAACGGAATCTCAAAATTTCATGTAAATATTTTAGTCGGACATTTTTATTCTATGCGTGGAAAACCATTGAAAACATCGACTATCACAAGGAAATTTAAAGTTGAACAAAAATACTAGCTTTATCGTTCGTTCAAGATATTAGTGGACTGACCAAGTTTAAATTATGGAATCATTAAAATGTCAGTGATTCCAGCAAAACATTGAATATTCATATAAATTTTGAATGCAAAGAAACTGTGTTACGGTATATCTGCTGAAACTATTACAACTGCATTGCTTCCAAATGGTGAGATTGACTGTAATCTTTCAGAGTTTACTAATTAAAATTTAAGGAAGTTGAAATGTTCTGTCAGAAATCAAAGGTGGCTAAATTTCTAGATTACTTATTGGGAGAAATTTTGTAAAAATTTAATTTGAACTGAGTATCTTCTATCATACTGCAGTTTCCTTTAGTCCTTCAATTATCGAATGATTTCTGTATTAACAGGATTTACTTAGTAAATACTGTGTGAAGACCTAAATTAAGATAATTTGCATTTAACGTAGAATCATATTGAAATTAGAAACACGCCGTTCAATGTATCATGCATTGCATATTATTTCCTTTCTAAGGCTGTATAGAAGCATAATCACCCTTCGACTAAATATTGATGTTGGCGACAAACCTTCAATAATTACTATCAATACTATGCCACATAATGCTTCACTGTTTAAGGAAATTAGAAAGTGTTGCATTACATTGTAATTATGATGATCAAATAATTTTAACTTCAAACTATCACATATATTCCCATAGCTGTGCCATTTTGTGTCTAATAGGAATTAAAGTAAAAACAATTCAGATTGGATACCAAAGTTACCATGCGTTGCATATATCTCATTATTAAAGGTAGAAGAAAAAATCTATCCGATTAATGGCTACTACTACAATAAGAAAGTTGATAGCAGCCAGCACCGTGGAGCGTAAACAACATTGCAAAGGACTCTATGCCCGGGTATCATGAGTTTATGTCCCTTTGACAGCGAAGATCAAAAGAATATGATTAATGGAGTGACGTCACCATTCGACCTAGAGCTCCTCTACTACAGGCTGACTTATCAAGCATATTGAAGCCCATAGGGTTCCATACTACAGTTACAGAAATTATAAAACATGTGTTTAAAATAAATACTTTATATGAAAAAAGGCGTTTCAATTAGAATATTGAAGAACTTAGTTCGCACAAGTATGCTCCACTATCGGGTATCCAATTATTTATTAGCCATTGTTTTCTTCTTTCTTCGTTTCTAGAAAAGCGAAATAGCCTAAAACCCTTTTTAGAATGATTAGAGCAGTTCGGTGCAGAACAACCACCCATAATTAGTTCAATTATACTTCCTAAATTAAAAATACGAATAGAGTTAATGCTAATGGGTTGCGCATCCAGCTATGGTGGGCTTCAATATGCTTGATGAGTCAGCTCGTATATAGAGGAGCCTTAATGCGACCTGTACAACTGTCCTATGCACTATTCGGGGATGTGGCAGGATTTGCTCTATATTCAGACAATACACGTGTAAGGGCCTGGGAAGACGAAAATATGCAATCAGTCCAATAACATAGTGGTAACATTGCCAAGCTGCGATAATGCTATGGCAAAGGTTGGAGCATCGCACCGAACTGCACGTGTTACCAACGGATATTATGACGACAGAAAGGTATCCGGATCAACTATTTTAACCCTTCTTGAGAATCTAAGTCTACAAAAGTGGGTCCAGTTTTTACGCTCATCTGCACAGACTAGGGCTAGTGGACGAGTACCTTGCAAGACAAGGCATTGCTCGTACTGGTCAGCGTATTTAATCCCATCCAAAATATTTGGAATGCCCTCGTAAGATCTTTACCGCTCTACCCCCTCCAAACTGCTCTCCAAGTGTTGAAAATTGTATTTCTACAGAAATAACAGTTATTGCCCTTAGCTGTATCACATGATTGGAGGAATGAAGGGCTTATGCAAAGCTGTATCAAAGTCAGGAGTAATCACTTCTCATAGTAAGGCTTGTTTAGCTTGTTTGTCCAACAAACAAAATCTCCTCCAAATGTCATTATACAAGTCTACCAATATAAATACCAAGGCTCTCAATTGGCGAAAAATATACCTAATTACATTTTGCTTAATTTTATTATTATTCTCATATATATTACTCAATTGACTACCTGCTTGTGAAATTGGGGTCAATCAAAGCAGAACTGGTTTAGTAATGTCGGATTTACAACTGCGTGCTTAACTTTTCGAAGGAAGTATATTATTAATTTTATAGTAAATACAATAATATAACCATCTTATTTATTTTTAATATAATCTTTTAAAGTACAGAAATATTAATTCCATTGAATAACCATTTTTAGATGCATACCATACGTCATTCATCTTTCTCAAATAATATTCATACTCTTATTTGGAAACAAATAGTATTTGTACTTTGGATTAAACATATTACCAATTACGAAGATAGCTCCAGGGAAGCGATGAGTTATTCCCAAGTGCAAAGAGACAAACTACGCAAGTCAAATGCATTGCATGCTCTTAAGAACCATAATTATATGGTTTGTGGAATTGCGTTTCATCTCTTTTCGACCGTTAAATGGTTTCTAAGAGTCGAAAGCTCAGAATGTAGCAGAAGAATTAAATCCCATAAGCAAACAGTTTTATAATGAATAGCCTTTCTTCAAATATTTATTTTCCCATTGAGTGAATTACAAAGATTATTCTTGAAACATCTGAAAGATAACTGTATTCTTCTTTTTATATGATTACATCCTATGACTTAGAATGTCATGCAATAATATAATTTTTATCTGATTTGACATCCTTTCGGTTCAAAAATTGACTTACGTTTCCTAATGCAGCAAATGCCTACAACATTAAATAAAAAGATTAATTGCTTATGCTTTGCCAATTATATGTTGCACTCTCAATTGCAATAAATTCTGAACATTTATTTATTTCATGCCATAAAAATTCCGGTTACATTATTCGAAAGTAATTAGCGACGTAGAATTGATTAACAAGACAAGTGTTATTAAATCAATTACGGACACTACTTTGCAACCAAGCAGTTTTAGAATTTAATCTTTCATCGAAGTCGTGTCTTAATGTATTGGGTCTTTAAAGTATTTCTAATTTTCTTAATATAATGCGTAATAATGAAATAATGCAGTTCTCTTATAAATTCGAAAATATTGGTTTGACCCCTTTGGAGTGCGGTACTAATTTATCCGTTCTTAATGTTCTTTATCATCTTCTATATGAGAAATGATATAAAAATTGAAGCAAAAATTGCATGGCTGTAATCAACTATTATTAATTATTTTACATTAAAAATATGGCAATAAAAATTGTGAGGAAGGCATTCCTCCTGCAAATAAAACTATCCATGGACAGGCTTCTCTCTTATACGCTCATCAGCATGGAATTACATTTAACTGCAATGGCAGCACGAAAACTTACAATTCGCCGCAATTCTGTTATCTTCGGTGGGAACTGACAATTTCAATTCTTCCACGTAGCCATCATAATTTTTTTTCATAATTGAGCTCGGGTACATGAAGTTACAAAGACCAAATTCAAAATCACAAGAACCCTACAGAAAGGGGCGTTCCTAAAAATAAGGACTGCACTCTGGTCCTTCTTGCAATGGAAGTGACAGCCTTATTTTACGAAATTCCTATTTTTAATAATAAAGGAAGATGTCTGTGTGTGTGCATGTGTATGTGTGTGTGTGTGTGTGTGTATGTGTGTATGTCTGTGCAGTCAGTAACGAGAAATCTAAGCGTCGTACGACCATGACAATTGGTTATCAGGTATTTCAGGACTCTAATTGATGCATTTATTATTAAAATATTTTAATATATGTACTATATTGCTCATTGACGATGCTATAGATATTGGTAATTGTTAATTTAAAGTTGCGGGAAATATAAGTTAATTAGGTTCGAAATAATTTTACATGTTGTCCTCCGGAAAAGCTCAAAATATACAATTTAACGTTAAAAACGATGTGCCCTGGATCTTATACGTCCTTTTCTTCATTTTTAAAGAAGTGAATTTATTGCATTATATAAAGAAAATCATGTGCAGCCTGTATCAGATGTTTTTATTTTGGGCTGGAAAAACATTTTAAATAGATCATTTGTTTGCCTGCTTAAAAGGGTCCTTTAAGAGGAGCCCATTTAAGCAGGTAAAGAAGTGCGTAAAATGAAAATCTCGTTATACCTCTTTACTTTACCTCTAATACTTTAGGGTGTGATTACATATTTATTTAAAATTATTATTTCGCAACAATGATCAAACTAGGCCACCTAAAGTCCGATGAACAACGCAAATTGTATATCTTATGATTAAAAATCCCCATTAAAAGTTATTCATAAACGGTATAAATACCTAGTAACATGAATGTATTTCTCATGTTTATTGAAAGAACAGTTACACATTCTGTGGAGTAATAAAAAAACAAGTTATCATTAATAATTAGCAATGGTTTTACAATAGCACGCTGCCGACATAACCTACCATAATTTTTGGATTTCTTATATAGTAGTGATTGGTACAAGTGGCCGCAAAACCCACCATATTAATATATTGTGTTGACAGGTGTTTCTTCTGAAAAACGAATTGATTAATACTATGAATTTCACTTATCCAATAAACGTCCATCGTGGTTCCTCTTATGCTGTCATACTTCATTTTTACTCGTAAATAACTTGTCGATGCTTTATTTATTACTCGCAAATAAATTGTCTAAATTATCCGTCCATTATAAAATTAGGCATCGCCTTGTCGCCAAGTCATATCTGGAATATGAAACTATAACAAGTGTATCACTACACATTCATTTATTAGAGCTAGATTCCTGCATGTATTCGTAATATGTATATATTTTAACGGTTATGTATATATTCAACGGTTTCATACATACAGATTTTCCATAGTTATCAACTAATAGTCATATGCACAGTGATAAACACTTTCAGAAACAGTCATATTCTTTCAATTCATAATATTTTGCAGAGTGATTAATCAGCGGACTTTTACAGAGGCGTACAGATAGATCTACCAAGTGCCTCTATCATACAAAAAATATGATTAAAACACACGAAAACCTGAGATTGCTGTCACAAGAATGCCGCTTTTAAACATGAACATTTCAAGTTAATTAGGTAACTACATCTACAAATATATTCCGCTTTATAGGTACTGCATTTAAAAAAATAAATAAGAAATACATACCTCAAGATCAATACATTAGAGACGTACAATTTTGGGATAGAAAATAGTTTTATCCCCCCCCTCCCGCTGAGCATCTTTTAGGGAAATAACTCGAGAACTAGAGCAACTAGAAGACTCAAATTTTAATATCGTTGTCTTTCTTAGATTTTCCAATTCTTTGGATTTTGGATCGGTCTAACCAGTCTTGGGTACGCCGAAGAAAGATACAAGTTTTGGAGGAATAACTCGAGAACCGTAGTAGCTGAAAATCTTAAAATTTTTAGTAATATATTTTAATTCTTTGAATTTTGAAACCCCGACTGTCAAGCCCGTTCTCAGCCCGCCATAGACGGGTACACGTTATTTTGTGAATAACTCAAGAATCAGAGCCGTTAGAAAGTTCAAATTTGAATCATCGTTGTATTTAGTAGTATATACTCATTCTTTGGATTTTGAACGTTGTCGTTTCAGCCCATCTTGGGCTCGCAGTAGAAACATACACGCTTTGGGGGAATAAATTGTACAGAATGTAGCGTAAAATTAAACGTATTGACTGGTCACGGGTACCAAATGTGCTGAAGAGATATATAATTATTTACTTAAATACATTTTCCTCGTGTGTATAGTTATAAATGCGTACATTGCATGTGTTCAGAGAGTAACCCTCCAAATTTTTCTCTGCAGTAAGAGTCAACGTAACAAATCTGTAAAGTACTGTTGGTCATTGACTACAATATTTAGGTTTTAAATTATACTATTTATTTATGTAGCACTCAAAAATTATAACATACATTTACAAATAATATTTATACTAAAACAACTAATTTAATTTTTTATGAAAGAGACGTAAGATTAGATGTGAGACCAAGCAATGTTTAACGAAATATCCAAAAAGGCGCTCTGTCTGATTGTCACAATATATGGGCCAACTTGACGACTTTTTAAATGTTGTCAAATTGTCGAAAATGTCTCCAAATTGATAAAAAGAACGCTAAATCAATGAAAATGACAACTAATTGATGAAAATTCAATATCTTGTAAGACACATAAGAATCTACTATAAGAATAACCCATATCTCCGTACATCCCTCTGCAACGCTTGGCAAAATGTTTGTCAACGAATTTGGAGGGATGTCTCCAAACGGATGAAAATGTCGCTAAATGTGAGGTAATGTTTTGTAAATTTTGAGTTACGTTATATGACGAACCTACCTTCTAGTATATAACAAATGCTCTTCTCTCCTTTTGTCTGTTATGCTTGGCAATACATTTAACGAACTTGGCGAAAATATAGTCGAAATTTGACGTTAAGTTAATGAAAATGACGCCAAATTGATGAATTAATTATTTAAATATTTTAATATATGGATTCTATTGCTTATTGAGGATGCTATCAATATTGGTAATTGTTAATTTATAATTGCGTGGAATATAATTTAACTGGGTACGTCAAAATAATTTTACATGTTGTCATTCAGAGAAGCGCCAAAACTACAATTCAACGTTAAAGACACGTTCCATCATTATACATAATTTTTTCACTTTTAAATAAGTAAATTAATTGCATTATATAAGGAAAGTCATGTGCTGCCTACATCAGATTATTTTATACTGTAGAGACAGTACTCTATCTAAAGCCGATCAGCAGATATAACTCAGCTTATATAAATCTCCTCTAACATTCATTTAGAAGAAAAGCATGCATGCTGGACTTCTTACAACATACTTTTTTAATATTTAAATGCGGATAAATTCCGATAAGCCAGAGCAGAAATGTAAAAATAAATAAAACGATTTATAAACCAGCGTTCAAAATGGCTAAATAACCGGCTTATAGTCCAAGCTAGGATGTATTTTGTGATAAACTAAGATTTATTCAGAAAAGAGTAAGATTTTGGGATTTTTCTCTGGAAAAAAACGACTGTGTCAGCATTTTCAAAGAAACAACCGAGATACTTTGATACTTAGACCTTTGCAACGCTAAATAAATTATTCTGTCATAGGCTAAGAGGTGTTATAGTGGAATGGAGAAAATAGCAAAATTAATAGATTGCAATTTTGAAAAAAAATAAAGCTTGCACAGGGTATATTTATACTTCATTTCCGCTTGTAATGTTCTTCTTTTTTTTAATATAAACATATTTCACTTCATATAAACATATTTCATTTTGTAAAGAAAAATGAAATTTCTATTTCGGAGATTTTAGAATCATCGAATTTTACAATACCGTTGGTTCTAAAAATTCATCAAATGGAATTAAAAATTAATAAAAATTAAAAATTATGTCCCATTATAGAACTTATGTCCCATAGGAGAATTGAATCACCTATCTACGGCTAACTATCTAACATTCTAACAATCTAAAAATTAGGCGTTTATTGTTTTTTCTACACATAAGTCGGTCACTACGAACTTTGAAAAATTTATTAACATATTGTCTTGTTATTGTAGAAATATTTAGATATTTAGCTGCTTATTCATTTATGTTATTTATGCCCATTTATATATGTCATTCACTTACGTCCATTCATTTATGTCATTCATTTATGTCAATTCATTTATGTAATTCATTTATGTCCATTCATTTAAATGTCTCAATATCTTTTAAAAGAAATCTGATATGGGCAACACATGACATTCCTTATATAATGCAATACATTTACTCCTTTTATAGACAAAAAATAATGTAAAAGATCCACGGTACTATGTTTTTAACTTTGAATTGTTCATTTGGCGATTTTCTGGATGAGGACATGTAATACTGTTTCAAAGCACCAAATTAACTTATATTTCACACAGCTCTATATAAACAATTATCAATATTGCTAGCATCCTCAATAAGCGATATAGTTCATATATTAAAATATTTTAACAATTAATTCATCAATTAGGTGTCATTTTTATTAATTTAGCGTCATTTTTACAATTTTGACAAAATTTTCGGCAATCTGGGGCAAATATCGCCAAGTTAACGATACTTTGCTAGATTATTCGGAGGAAGTTTGCCAAATGCATCTCCAAGTGTTACAGACAAACGAAGAGCATTTCTTATATACTAGAATATATACCCGTCATATGACGGAAATCAGAATTTTCGAAATATTACTCCTCATTTGGCTTCATTTTTATGTCACTTTGGCACTTTGTCATTTATGTCACTTTGGCAACATTTTAAAAGTCGCCAAGTTGCCGACATCCCGCTACATTTCTGGCCAAGCGTTACAGATGGACGGACGGACAGAGAAATGGGTTATTCTTATAGTCTATTCTTATGTTCTATCCAAGATATAGAACTTTCATCAATTAGTCGTCATTTCACTGATTAAGCGTCAGTTTCATCAATTTGGCCCATTTTTATCCATTGGGTGACATTTACGCTAACTTGGCAACATTTAAAAAGTCACCAAGTTGGAGATAATCCGACAAATTCGTCACTAAAATTTTATCCAAGCGTTACGGACGGAAAAATAGGTCATTCTAATAGTACTAGTAAATTCTTATATTCTTTCCAAGATATTGAAATTTCGTCAATTACTCATCATTTTCAATAGTTTAGTGTCATTTTGGTCAATTTAACGATATTTTATTTAATTTGGCAATATTTAAAAGTCTTCAAGTTGGCGACATTCCACCAAATTCGTCACCAAAATCTCGCTAATGTTATAGGCGGAGAAGCAAGTTATACTTATAGCAGATAAATGACTATTGGCATCCAACTACAAAAGTACTACCCAAAGTATATTTTTCCATGAATGTAACGAGCTGGATACACGATAATGATGTCACCAAATTTATCGCATGATATTACATATGAAAAGTATACATATTCCCCAGTAGTTAATATGCTTTTTAATTTATGATTTTTTGATAAATTTATTTGAAAAATGTGCCATATCTCGAGAATGATTCATACTAGCGTTCTAACATTTATGTCAATCGTTTTCTAATGAAAAATTGTATAAGAAATGACTATTTACATAACTAAATGAAAGGTTTTGATTTTTTAATGATTTTTTCAAAATTTCACTCGAAAATTTAGAGGGGTTTTGAACATTCAATTGCGTTTAAAAACAATAAGCTTCCAGTATTCACGAATTGTAACTTTTGTACCAAATTTCGTTCGAATTTCTATTCATTCGTGAGACATCGTCTTCACAGACTCACTGACACACACACATACACACGCACGCACGCACACGCACAGATGCACACTCACACACATGCAGACATCACCTCAAAACTGTTAGATTCGTGTTCAGGGATTCTTGAAACGTGATCTCTCGTAGAGAACTGGAATTCGAATTTTCGACCCCGTCACAATACTTCCCTTATACATTATACTATGTATATAAGGAAAGAAATAAATAGTTAATATTCTGTTCAAGTATGTGATCAGTCAGAAGGCTTTAATTTTCGAAGAAATAAAACTGTACAATTTCTGGATTCCAATTAAAGAGTTTTAATGCTTCGTTCCAACTTCGAATAACTTTTTAAGAAATGCACATCCAATCGATACTTTTCATTAAACTGCAACATAAATCTAAAAGATATAAGACAAGTTGTGAAACTTTATAAGTACAGTTTTTAGAAAGTAGCGACTCAATGCAAATTGAATGTTGCATTAGAATATCTGCATATTCCGAAATAAATGTTATTTCTTCTTTTATATATTCTTATAGTATAATACACAGAACTATTTGCTTGAAAAGTCCCAGAAGATTTTCTGAATTAATGGTTTGAGTAAAGAAATCGCAACATAAATTCCCGCGGAGATAATTTTAAATAGCAAGCGGCCGTTGCGGCAGCGTTTGTGTTTCTTTCTTCATAAAGTCAATTCCGAACGCTAAATGAAAGCAGGTTGTTGTTGAGACCCAGACCGTCCGACCTACCAGAAAGGTGTGTATGAATTTTCGGTAGATATATGAATTTTTCATAAAAGCATGGTGCTCTCTCAAGAAGCACCTCCTCTACTGATTTGTTCTGAGTTAAAATCTGTATGGCTTGAATTGAGGTAATTTTAACTAGATTGGGGTAGATTTGAGAAGATTTGGGGTAGTTAATCAACCTCAAAGCTTGGTTATGGAAAATCTCCTATTTCTTTAGATTCGTGTTTGAGACAAAGATCAGGGGTTTACAGCAATATGTAAAGAGTGGTTTTACTATACATGATGTACTGGACCACACCTAATGGAGTATATTTTGTTATATTTTATCTGGATGGAAGGATAAATTCTCCCAGAACCCTCCCCAAATCCTCGAAGACATAAAAGGCTGAAATTTGACCACGAATAACGTGACCAATTGATACAATTTTCCTTTTAAACAACTATTTTCGACGCTAAGCACCATACACTGTTTAGCAAAATAAAACCTATTTAAATTTCTGCAGCTTAATTTTTAAGAGTGTTAGTTTTGCTATCTTTGACAGGCTTAAATACTATTTATAACGATCAGTCTTCCCAAAATATTTTTCATCTTTACGGAAGCAAGCTTGAGTGATAGCTTTAGTGCAAACATTTTCACATATGGTAAACAAAATAATGAACAGATTACGACTAATTACAAAAGGAAGCAATAATTTTATGCAGTTCAGGCAGGTATAGTTGTATTTTTTTAATTTTTGTAATCAATTAGGATCGACTGCTGAGGAATGATAGACGAAGTTTCGCTAATAAAGCATCTGCAACTACGATTTTTTTGCTTACTTTTCTAATCGCACTGCAAATTGAAAAATAAAAGAAAGCCATTTACGCGGTTTGTCAGATACGGTAAAATGATTTTTTTACATGGGTGCACAGAAAAATGCCAGAAGAACATATATGTTTGCTATAAATATTGTTACGAACGTGTAACAATACTTACAAATGCCTTTACTGGAATCCCTTTTGAAAACCAGATGGAGAAAACACCTTTAAAGGCAACCATTCCTGTGACGTGAATTTAGGATTGTCATATGCTGAAGCTCAGAAGGTTTGCCAGATTTGGCGATTTATCGCCAATTTGGTGACCGTTGGCGATTTTTCAGATGGTCGAGAATCTTCTCGATATAACGAATATTCTACGAGCTACGAACCCCTTCTGGAAGTTTTTACAGAGTGTATATAAAAGAAGTCATCGCTCAGTTGAAGTGGTATGCGCTACATTGAATTGTGAAATACGCCAATGTTTTGAATACAGTAGTTGCTGTTTTGTAAAATGAGTTACGTCAATGTTTAGAGAACAGTAGCTACTGTAATGAGAAATTAGTGAAGCATTTAATTACTGTTTTGCTGCGCCTGACAGTTGTTTTCTGCTCTTATCAGATAGTTATCGAGCTATTTGCTGTATATTGTTCGTTGTTTACGCTGAACTTCTGAATAAACGTGTTAGTTATTCAAACATTTGGACTTATTCCAGTTTTCTGAGCGTTCACCCACTTTTTATTCTTTTTGTTATCGTTGTTTTCCTCTCTTTTCTTTTTTTCAGTTCATATTTTCAGACAGAAATGCTCATAAAAATGTGTTTAAATGTTTTTATTTATATAATTTTCTTACAATTTTCTCTCTATTTGTTCTTAATTTTTCCAGTGTTACTCTGTGACAATAATATTTATCTAAGTATACATGCCAGTCAATTGACCAAAGCATTCAGTGCTACATTTTTTGAGGTTCCGCCAGCGGCAATTGCTCGTATCACATGCGATAACAAAACATACTTTCTGAAGGAAGTATTTCCCATTTTTTCTGTATGGGTGATAGGAGATAGTGGAGATAGTGATTGTGACTTGCACCACTTTTCTTGATAGTTATGCTTTCAGCATGTATTCCACATAAAAAATTCGAATTTATTATGAAAACATGGTAAGTTCAAATTCCTGTTTGCGTACAGAAAGCAATTTTAATTATTTCGTCCATACCTTAAGAATTTAAGAGCTCTCGTTAAATTTTATTGTCCAATAAATTTAATTAGTTTATAATCCCTTATTGGGCAATAAAAATACATTTCACTTGTTTTATATTGAATCTGCTTGCACATAATTTCTCCAAAACTAATTGCTGTGTTCTTCCTTGATGAATTTTATAAAAGTTATATATGCTATTATATAGTTATATTTGAAAATATGCTATTGACTGGCACAAGTACATTTAATTTTTCTTTATAATAACGCAATCTTATTTAATTTCAAGCTATATCAGTATTAATTAACCAGCCGACTCAAGTCCTGATTCAATGAGAGAATACAATAGCTAAATAGTTAGTAAGCTAACACTCAATTGAAAGAGAATTACCGTAAAGAATAAAAGTTATTGCTATTCAATTGATTATGTTTTAACTATTCAATTTATCAATAAACGTATTAGTATTTAGTAGTTTAGCTTATTATTTAGCATTAAAGCTAAGTATTAAAGCATTAAAGCTATGCATTAAAGTCCGGTTCAAATTGCTTGCTACAATAACTGGAACGTCTTCCATTAGACTGTATTCAAATTAGGGTTATTAATTTTAAGTATTTTTGCTTTCCTGGGCCTGAACTGAAGGAAAGTATGGAGATAGTGATTGTGACTTGTACCACTTTTCTTAATAGATATGATTTCAGCAATAGATTAAGTAACATTTTTACTTAAAAGCATATATAGCGTAAAAAGTACGGTGATCGTGATTTAATCGCAAGTTGATTTTTCAGTGCAAATACATTGATGGGGTGTTTAGATATCAGAAATGACTTTGGTAGGTCTGTGTGGGGGGAGGGGATCAAATCGTTGAACCTTCGTAATCTGAAAAATCACTGAAGCGATTTGGACCAAAGTTGGGTAGCCTTATATATTATGCAGATGTGAACTAAAATAAAAAAGACTCCGATAAATGCATATAGTTTAGCTATAAAACGGGATTTTTCAAAAAATGTGGTCCTTTATAAACTCACAAACAGCTGGAACGAATCGCACTAAATTCGGGTGGTATACTATATACAGGGTGTCCAGTGCTATCGGTGCCTAATGGCTATTTCCTCAACCGTTAGTCACAGAGATATACTTCCAATTGCAAAAATGTTTTAAATTTTAAAATCTATTATCTTAGAAAAGTTTAAATCAATAAATATATTTCTGAAAGAAATACGAAATATAAATATTTATACGGTCCCCCGGTCCTACCAATTATATTTCGGAAAATTATCCTCATACAATTTTATGCCAAATAAAAAAAAATCTTCCTTTTACGACCAAAATTCACCGATTTATGAAGCATTAAACTTTATGACTTAAGTCGCTTTTCCACGCATAAAAATGTCCCGTTTCAGGCAACCAACTAATCAGGGACCTTGTAGACCATTTCTCCAGGCAACAAACCAATCAGGGACCATATTGATCATTTCTCAGCGCAAAAAGTGCTCCAATTTTAAACAGCTATAAGTCGTTCAATTTTGGTCTTAAAAGGATGATTTTTTTTAAATTTTGCATAAAACTGTATGAGGATGATTTTCCTAAATATAATTGGTAGGACCGGGGGACTGTATAAAAATTTATATTTCGTATTTCTTTCAGAAATGCATTTATCGATTAAAACTGTTTCTAAGATAATATTAAAATTTAAAACATTTTTGCATTTGGAAGTGTATCTCTGTGACTAACAGTTGAGGAAATAGCCATTGGGCACCGATAGCACTGGACACCCTGTATATTGTCTCAATATGAAAGCATAAAAATGTCTGAAAAATATATATAATTTAGCTACAGAACGATATTTTGTCAAACTCAGTAACCCTTCGTAATCTTAGAAATCGCTGAAGTGATTTGGACAAAATTGAGATGGTATACTGCGTATATTATGTAGAATTGGATGCAAAAAAATAATTTATAAAAATGTATATAATTTGTCTCAGAGTTTGAACGCTCACTTGTCTTATCTTGCATGGATGTCGCATATGCGGTTCAGAGGTTGAAAGTCCAGCTGCTACATGTAAGCAGTATCGGATTTTTCTCTATACTCTAAATTGGAACACAATTAGGTAAGAAAGAACTGCCGAACATTTTTCCTATTTGGTCTTAACTCATGTGATGAAGTCCATATATATCTAAAACAGTAAAATATCTGTTTGAACATTCGGTACATCACAGAAGTTCTGGAGTCTGAAGTTGTTCCCATCTTTTAACGCATTCCTGGAGCTGTATTTCAGCAGGACATTGCCCGTCCACATGTTGCTGGGAGTGTACACGACATCTTTCCAGCACAACAGATGCAGCTTCTTCCTTGACCTGCCTGTTCATCGGATATTTCGCCTATTTAACATGTCTGGGATTTCGTTGGTCGGCGTCTCGTTGACACTAGTCCCGTAGCTAATACAGCTGAAATTTAGGTTCGGATAGAAGCAATCTGGAATGCGCTTCTTCAGGTATAAATTAAAAATCTGTTTGATTCGATGCCACGTCACTTTTTGCAGTGAGTGGTGGCTTCACCAACTACTGATTTTCGACATGTACTATAGTTTTTTTCTGCTTTGCAAATTTAATCATTTATTTATATCAATACAGGTCGTCTGTGGAATAAAAGTTATTCAGTTCTAACGATTACTTGATGGTATTGTAATTTTTACAAACAGGAGTACATATCGAATAAGTATTATCTGAAGTTACACAATATAGAAAAGCTTCCCGGTCGTCCAAATGGTTACTCAAGTCCTCTGGATGAGTCGGACGATCTGGGGTTTCCACAATATAGAAAAGGGAGAGCAAAAGGAAAATATGTTAGATTATGTCATCATATCAAAAATCGTATTATGAAAATTGATTTATTAAAAGGACACAATTGATTTGGGATTTTTACAGTTAGATATAAATATGTGGATAGCAACGGCGTATAAAGAAAGAAATCTACAAATAAAACTCCAACGATATCTAGAGTTGGTTCTAATAAGTCTACATTAAAATTTCTTGATGAGCTTTTTCTTGGCAGGAATACTATAGCAAGGCATATCTTCTTCAATTATAGTTTCTGTAACCTCCAACCAGCCTCTCTCAGGATCTTTTCATTTCAAAACTTGTTTTACACACCGTTCTTTTTATATTAGATAGAACTGCCTTTCAATGCTTTCAATTCTTTAAAATAGGCCACATGTAGTTTTCGTCATTTTTTTAAACAAATGTGATAGTTAAAATACATAATCATATAGTTAAAATGTGTTGAAACTAAAAATTTTGATGTCTTTAATACATATGAGTGATTTGTAAAAAGAAAAATTTTAGTTTCGCATATTTCCCAAATCTTTAGTGCGACCATTTGTCCCAAGTGTTCGCAAGAGAAGCCCTTAAGAGATTCGTGCTGCTAAAGAATCAATATTCTGAAGTCATCTTATTCAGGCAATATATCGACAAACATAGGGAACTTTTAATATGTAAAATTTAAGTCGTACTTAGATTGGAACTGTTTTAAAGGAAGAGCAATAAAATTTTAAAAATGGAATATATTTACTTAATCGCACATAAGCAGTTGCAATTTATTCCAAACAATAATTGAGTTTTCGAAATCATTATTAATACTTGTTTTGACTCTCAGAACAATATTAAGTATATCCATTTGTTTAACTTAAGCAGAGCTGTTAAAATGTCTCTAGTTCTTTTGACGATATAGTGTAGTAATCTAGCTTTTTATATGATGTAGTTTAGCTATCTAACTCTTTGCATAACATAATCTAGCTCTTTAATTTTTTACTCGATGCCCTTTGTACAATGTAGTCTATCAACCTAGTAATTTGTACGATGTATTTTAGCTTTCTAGTTTTTATACGATGCCCTTTATACGATACAGTAAATCTATCAAGTTGTTTATACAATGTAGTCTAGCTATCTAATCTAATTATTTGTAAGTTTTATTCTTTGTATCTAATTCGTTGTAAGTAGTTTATCTGTCTAGTTCGCTGTACAATATAGTCTAGACCCCAAATTCCTTGTACGATGCTCTTTGTGTAGCTGTCTAGTGCAATTTTGTTTAGCTGTTTAGTTCTTTGTACGATATAGTCTCTATATTAAGTTTTTACGATGTCATGTTTACGATTTAGTTTAGCTATCTAGTTCTTCGTATTACCTACCTTAAATAATAACAATTAATAAAATTATGAACAAATTTAAGGCAATTCTCGTGACAAATTCAGTGACATTATAGGGTAATCACCTCAAAGTCGTTTATATTATGGGTTTCAACATATCGTTGACATCAAAATGTATATCACTTTTAGGTTCTTACATGAAAATGAAAGCTTAAAACCATTTTAAATCTAGTATCGTAACAAATGAACTTCGAATCAAGAAAAATGTGTAAATTTCAACTAATTCTTACTTGATTAAATTATATAAAACGAAATAACAATTATACTAATATAATGCATAGTATTAATAATGGATAATGCATAGCATTAAATCTCCATCTGAAAGAAAAAGAAATAGTTCAGAAACGACTGTTCATTAAAAAAATATTTGCTTATGGCACTCTCAAGCCTTCCGACATATTCAGAACTGCGACTTCTAGAAACCCTTTAATGGTCGAAAAGATGGAATGTAATTCCATAAGCCATATAATTATTGCCCCTAAATACCCACAATGCATATGACTTACTTGGTTTATCTCGTTATACTGGGAATAATGTATATTAATCCATGAGGATATTCAAAAACGTAATATGTTTAAGAAATATCAAAAGAACAAATGCTATTTGTTTCTAAACAATAGCATGAATATTGTTTTAATAAGATTGTTGTTTAAAAATTTGTGTCTAAAAATTCCGTAAATAATTCAGGTAGACAATATGTTCATTAGTATTGTTATCCCCCCCCCCCTGTTGTTTTCTAAAACAATAAATTTTAAATAGACGCATTTAAACATTTAATTAAATACTAGTAACTAAATATTTTAAATCTGGAATTGGTTATCTGTTATTTGCTGTTTTTTTTATATTTTACATTAACAAGGAATACTCGCCGTTACCTACGATAAAAGATGCAAAATCATGATTAAAATTACATACGTAGAGTTCTCAAAACATACGTAGAGTTCTCAAAACATACGTAGATTTCTCAAAACATACATAGAGTTCTCAAAACATACGTAGAGTTCTCAAAAATCCAACAATGATTTAACGATACTCCATCTTAGAACAAACCGTAAATGCAAATTGAAACATTGTAAAAATAGATTTTTAGAACATCTATATCCCACGTAATAAAGCATTACTTATTAACTTGGAAATTGTTGCAACTTTTTACCCTACTACAAAATACGAAATAGATTTAGCAGTTACTATAACTTGACAAAACAGTCAGAAGAAATATGCAGAACAACTAAGTTGTTCTCGAGTTATAATGAATGATTAAGCAAGGCATATATATTGTCTAGAAAGCAAGTGTGGTATGATGCATTCTAATTAAAATATTCCGATTAAAACTGAGAACATTCCTTGGAACATTCTGATTAAAATGTAAAACAGAATTTCTCCATGTCTTTGTTTCATTGTATAAAACATTGCATCGAAACCCATTGAGTATTTTAGGGGATATTTAGTTATAGCATTCCCCCCACATTTTCACTTTTATATAAGGGGCAGTCAAATGAAAACGAGACAGACTATATAAGGGGCCTGGCGCGGAAGTTGGTAACGCAGGTAGGGTTGTATATAGAAGCAGGGCCCCCACAAAGGGGGGGTCAGTTGGGGCTATAGTACCGGGGCCCGGCAGCTCTTAGGGGCCCGTAAAAATTCACTGAAATAAAATATTTATTACAGAATTTTTATGTATATATATATAAATAGGTGACTAAAAAGAAAGTAAAAAAAATAGTAATGAAATATCTGATTTTATTCAGCTGCTTCTTCTTCCATGTGTGTAAGATTCAGTCTCATTTCTAAAATAGTCAAAAAGACTCGATACAATGAAGACGCCTTAGTTCAATAAAAGTCGTCTGGATATGAAAAGAGATAGTTTCAATGGCATTGTGTAATGGCAGCAAACAAGGCAATAAAAACTGGGTGAAAGTAGGTCTAATGGAATTCTTTTCTTTTCTTTAGCTGGAGCAATTTTCTAACCCAACCCATTCTTCTTTGATCATTCATTCATGTTTACAGCTTATATCAATCACACAGTTGACTACTAAGTTGACCCTTGTCAACAGGTGTCTTTCAGTTTGAGAACGCAGGCGATTTTCCCTCCTCGTAAACCAATTAACGCAACGGGGAACCCATAGTGTCGGACATCCGGCTGATGCCTGAATGACGGTCTTTTTTTACATTTTCGCGATGTTTTGGAAGTCTCCAAAGGGATCGAAGCGTCATGGAGATCCCCAATAGATAATACGTCTGTTGCAAGATTTCCCACTTTAGAAAGTCCACGTCTCTGAGGCAGGCGAACAATAGTGCCAAAGTTTTGTTTTTAAAAGTGCTTAGTCCGGGAAAAGGGAGGATGGGGGGGGGGGGCTTTTGGTAATGTAAATGGATCTTTGGGATCAGAATAGGGAACCACCTACATCTATTGAGACAAATCGGAATGAATCAATAGGAAAGCCTGGTGATGCGACTTTGTACAGTTAGGGATTGGTTAAGGGATTTTGTTGCCCAATCAAATATGGAGTGCGGGAAAAAAACGCAATTGAAATGATGGAGTCTAAAGAACCCCAAAATCAGTTATAAGTTGTTGATAGCTAACTCTAACTTGATATTTTCCCGTTTTATAAACTTTTCTCTCGAGTGAAGTTATTTAATTTAATATAATTGGAAGTCTGTATAGAGTTGTTTTAAAACATGTCGTTTTCATACAAGCATAAATCAGGCTCTAAGAAAAGAAAAATAGCAGCTGAAAAGGAGCGAAAAAGTGCAGAAAATCGCCAGGAAATAACAAATTTTTTTAAACCATCTGAAGAAAGTGAGAAAAATGAACAAATTTCTACAAATACGGATTTAATAGCAGTAATAAATCCAGATACATTTCCGATAAATACGGAGGATTCTAATGATACACTTGTGCAAGAAAATGCGTCTAAACATTTTAATGTTATCTGTACCTTTGAGCAAAGAGATTTATTAGCGGACAATTATGAAAATCTGAAAGATCCTGGATTATGGCCAAAACATTTTAGTGATCATTGCCGCCAAAAAATTGTTGAAATTGGACCTTGTGACGTGGAGAAAATGGTAAAAATTGTGAAAGACTTCCCTAAAGATTTAAATGGCAAAAAATTCTCGGAATTTCTTCTCTACTCTAAATCTTCCAACAACAGAGAAAAGCATTTTCGCGACTGGTTGATTTATAGCTCCTCACAGAAAACATTGCATTGCTTTTCCTGCTTACTATTTGGTGAAAATTTAATTGATCAAACTAAAAATCGAAGTGATTTGGGTAAAAGAGAAGGCTTTTCTCCAATGAAAGTTCCTTGGAACAAATTATACGGTAGATTGCCAGTACATGAAAATAGTGCACTTCATCGCACCTGCTACTGTAAATGGAAAGACTTAGAGCAATCTTTGAGAGGTTGCGGAATTGATAGCAGCTTACAAAATCAAATAAAAAATGAAGCTGAAAAATGGAAAGCTCTATTAAAGAGGTTACTTCATATCACTCTCTACCTTGCTTCTAGGGGCTTACCTTT
This sequence comes from Amaurobius ferox, assembly GCA_951213105.1. Lineage (NCBI taxonomy): Eukaryota > Metazoa > Arthropoda > Arachnida > Araneae > Amaurobiidae > Amaurobius > Amaurobius ferox. The sequence continues at coordinate 96,639,544 of OX578142.1, read as the reverse complement.
ACAAGGAGATAGTACCAAAATAGGTGACAACAACAATGGAAACTTCCTGGGAATGTTAGAGTTTCTGAGCCATTATGACGACGTGACAAGAGAACATCTTGCAAAAATCAAGCGAAGTCAGGAAGAAGGAGAAACATCAAAGGGAAGGGCTCATTATTTATCGTGGATGAGTCAAAATGAATTTATTGCTTTATGTGGCGATAAATTGCTGGAATGTATTTTAAAAGAAAGGGAAGAAGCTATATATTATAGCATAATTGCTGATGCTACTCGAGATGTATCGCATCAAGAACAAAATGTTTTAATTTTGAGGTACATCTCAAAAAACGTAGAAAGCGGAAAATTTGAAATAAAGGAAAGATTTTTAGAATTTTTGAACTTTAACGAAAAATCGGGAGAAGTTATTGCTGAAGAACTTTTGGCTGCATTAGAAAAATATAACATATCCTTGGAAGACTGTCGAGGTCAAGGCTACGATAATGGTTCAAATATGAGTGGCAAAACGAAAGGAGTGCAAGCACGCATACTTGAAAAAAACAATCTTGCACTTTATTCACCATGCAGTGCCCACTCTCTCAATCTTGTTGGTGTAAATGCCGCAAGATTGAATCATCAAATAATGACATTTTTTGGTTGTATCCAAACCTTGTACAATTTCTTCAGCAGCAGTCCAAAAAAGTGGGAAATTTTAATAGAAGAAATTGGAGTTTCCCTCCAATCTCAATCGGACACACGATGGAGCTCTCGGGTTAACGCCATTAAACCAATTGTGCAGCATTTGCCAGGTATTTTAAAATCTCTCGATCGCATTCTGTTGGAAACCCCTTTAACACTACCAGACAAAATGTACTCTGAGGGAATGTCTCTTAAAAAGTATTTTTCTACCTTCGAATGTATACTGATGGCTAATTTTTGGTTTAAAATTTTATCATGCATTAATGAGAGAAATGTTATTATTCAAGCAAGAGGCATATCTCTTGATATGGAAATAAACTTATTGGAAGACCTCATTAAAGAACTACAGACTATAAGAAATGAGTGGCCACGTATTTTATCAGAAGCCCATTTGGTTGCAAAATGTATGGGCATCTCATCAGATTTCCCTGAAAAAGACAAAAGAGTTACCAAAAGGAAAAAATTTCATGATGAAACTTCAGAAACAACTGAGAAGAGAGAAACAGCTGAAGAATGTTTCAGAAGAGATGTCATTTTCTATACCATAGATTTTATAATAAATGATATTAGAAGCCGTTTAGAAGCTCATAAAAATATATGTAACCTGTTCTCTCCAATTTTAAAATATATGAAATTGTCCACTATAGAGCTCGAGCAGAAAACCAAAGAACTTGTTTCACAATATTCAAAAGACTTGTCCTCATATCTATATGATGAATTATTGCACCTAAAAAAAATACATCATTCAATATTTAAACAGGAAGTTGAAATTTCTCCTATTTTATTATTGAATGCACTACATGAAAAAAAATTGCAAACAATATTTATGAATATCTGCATTGCTCTACGTTTATTTGGGACCCTTCCAGTGACTGTTGCTGAGGCAGAAAGATCATTTAGTAAGCTTGGAAATCAACTAAAAACTTGGCAGAGATCATCAAGCAGTCAACAACGTCTTAACTCTCTAGGACGTCTTGCAATAGAGCATGAACTTGCTTCCCACATCGATTTCAGTAGTGTTATAAACGATTTTGCTCTCAAGAAGGCACGAAAAGCAAGTTTTTTTTTAACTAAGTAAAAATTTAGAAATAATTATCTCGCATGCAACAATGCAACTATCTCATATATTTTTATTATCAGTGCACCTTAAAACCTGCCAAATATTTTTTTCACTGAAATATTATAATAAAGAGGTAGTATTTATCTCAATGCATCACATAAGGTATGTTCAAATTCAAAATAATTCTTATATTTTACTAATATTATTTTTAGTTATATTCTTAAAAAAGTTTATCTTAGAATAAATTTTATTTATTTAATCAAATTTCCATACTGCTTTTTAGATTTTATTCTTTAAAATAACTACAGTTAAATTCATACAAAACTTTGCGCGAAATATTGTATTATTAAATGAATATAAATGCTTATGTCTTTATAATGTATTTTAAAATTATTCTGTGTATGTATTAATGTATTTTAAAATTTTTAAATTATATGTTGTATTTTGCTTCATTCAGAATTGGTATATTTTAGAAGCAATTGTACATGAATGAGCTTAGAACAAACACATTGCAATATAATATTAAATTAACCTCATGATTTGATTCTCGCACTGTAATGATAAAATAAATTTAAAAAAAAAAAGAATAGGTTATAAAATAATAAATTTGTCTATGGATTCCTCCTCCCTCTTGTTTTAACAGCTTTAGCATCTGTGAGAGTATTTAGGCAATTTATGTATTCACTGTAATTCAAAAGGCATTCATTGGATTTCTGTGATATTTTGGGTTATACATTCGTTACTCTGGTGCTAATTAGATTTTAATTTTAGATGCAAAAAAAGGCTCCCAAAAGTATATAAAAGTGTTTTTTTATCTATTAAAGTAATAAAAACCTATATTAAAGTATGGTTTACTAGATTTTAAGGACAATCAAAACAATAATAGTGTCACTTATGACAAGGCCCCAAACTGAAAAGGTTATATTTAAGTAATTTAATTATCTTTTTTAGTTAAGTACGTATAGTTGTAATCGTATTAAAAAAATCATCTCACCTATGCTCCTACTATGCTCGTACAATCGTTTCTAACATACAATTGTTTTTGTACTTTCCTTACAATACATTGTAATTTATAGAGAAAGCATTGGAATCGTGTCGAAAATCGCAACCCGAGTTTTCGAAACATCAATCGTTTTTTAGCACTCTAGAACACACACACAATAAAAAGCATTTTTTACGTGAATTTTCTCTCTCTCTGTGTTGAAGACCCTGACCGTCCGACTCATCCTAGGACGTGAGCAACTATTTGGACGGCCTCTCTGTGTGTCCGTTCATGAAATGAATGTAACCACTCTAACTCAAAAATTAATTGGCCAAATTTCACAAAATTTGGTAGATGAGTTACTTCTAGTGGGTGATACTGGTGCTGATTAGGAATTGGTATGATTATAAAAAAAGAACCTGCCTTTTATTTACGCAATGGCTCATAAAAATCGTCAAAATCTAAAATAATGCTCAAATACATCAATTAAATGCTTGTTTTATATATAATTTTTAATGATGGAAAGAATAATATCAACTGCATAACTGTAGAACCAACCGTTCTCATTCGCATTTTTCTAACGTCGCCTTTAAAATTACGCACAGTCGTTAAACGAACACAAAAATTGAATTAAAATTGCACAATCAGTGCAATTTAAATAATTATCAGTGTTATTTTATACAATTGAACTCAATTTAGTGAATTACGAAAGAAATAAAAAGAAAATAAATTTTAGTCTGTGGGAAAAGTCATATAGTTTACATTAAATTTTTAACTTTGGCATTATAAGTAATAAATTGGCATAGAAAAAGAGCTATCTTATCGTATAAAAGATGAAACAAAATAAGAAAATCAGAATCAAAGTAATTTAAAAATATTTTATCTTATACAATTTTGTAACACTAATGTAATGTATTAAATCAAAAACTATTTCATTTAGTTACAAAAAGGAAAAAAAAAATAGTTTTTAGAAATACTTATAGATTAAAATCTCTTTGGATAATTTATGTATAGTAATTGGAGGATAGAAACTTTTTCTGTGAACTTAAATAACAGTTTATCTTAAAAGCAGAAATCTTTACATCTAGGGAATTTCAACGAGTAAATATGAATGAAGCACAAAAACAACATGTATCCTATTATCATCAAAATAGTTGACTGCTTGATAAGAGCACGAAATATTTCATACATATTTTACTTTATTTTTACTTTCTTTATATACATACAATGTATAAGGAAAGTATTGTGACGGGGTCGAAAATTCAAGTTCGAGTTTTCGACGGGAGAACACATTTCAAGCATCCCTGAACACGAATCGAACATTTTTGAGGAGATGGTTGTGTGTGTGTGTATCAGTGAGTCTGTGGAGACGATAACTAACTTACGAATGGAGCGATTCAAACAAAATTTGGTACAAAAATTACAATGCAGGAATACTGAAAGCTTATTGTTTTTATACGCAATCGGATGTTCAGAACTCCTCCCTAAATTTTCGAAATTTTGAAAAATTATTAAAAAATTAAAACCTTTAATAAAGTTACGTAAATAATCATTTCTTATGTAATTTTTCATTAGAAAACGATTAACATAAATTTTAGAACGCTAACATGAACCGTTCTCAAGATATTGCACATTTTTCAAAAAAATTATCAAAAAATCAAATCAAATAAAAAAAAAAATTACCTATTGTGAAATATGTTCACTTTTCGTAAGTAATATCATGCGATAAATTCGGTGAGGGTGAACTCCTAATTTACATAGGGGCCCGCGGCTCCGCTTGGTACCCGGACCCGAAATCGGATGTGGGGGGCCTGTATAGAAGCGCCCCTCTATTGGATATCAAGAAGGAACAGCGCGAACGTTAAGAGCCGTGTCATTCGTCTGTTAGACGTGCTCGAAGTGAGGTCAGCGAGTTGTGTGTGCATCCGACATCACTATGGAGGCCGGGAAAGAGGAACAGCGTGCTGTAGAGCGTTTTTTGACTGCGGGAGGAGTGTCGGGAAGTGAAATTCATGCCCGAATGTCTGCTATGTATAGCGAATACAGTATGTCACGTGCGCGTGTGTTTGAGTGGACTAAACGATATCGAGACGGTCGGGTGTCATTGAAAGACAACAGGCGGCCAGGACATGCTCATCCTGTCATTACCCCTTCGTTCATTGCTGCGATGGATGCTGCCGTTAGAAATGACCGACGGCGGACAGTGGAAGGCATTCGGACCTGCAATTCCTGAAGAAAGACATTCGTGACCGTCGATTTGCCTCGGACGAAGATGTGCATGCCTGGGTACAATCATGGTTCCGTAGGCAACCAAAAACATTCTTCCATGAAGACACTGACCATCTTGTCTCACAGTAGGACAAATGCTTTAACAGTTATGGCGATTACTTTTGAAAGAATAAACAGTTTACGTACTTTTTTTCCATCTGTCTCGCTTTCATTTGACTGCCCCTTATATATTAATACGGTACAAAGTTTGAAACAACTTTAGCCGTAACCCTGATCCCATTTAAGCCTAATTAAACAGTAGGAGAAGTATATAAGTTGAGATGCTTTCGAGTTACTAGTTGTCATTACAGACAGGCAAAAACATGTATTTTAATTCTCGCACAGCAGGTAGATGTAGAAAGATAAATGTTGCAACAAGCATTCTGTGTATTTGGTATCACTGCATGAACAAAATGTTGTCAAAAAATGATCACTTTTCAATTTTATAAATTAACGCTCTACAAAAATCAGAAATATTTTCTTCATATACCTGACTCATTTAAATTTAACAAAGCAATGAAAATAGTATGTAAATCATTACAGAGAAATAGAAAATGCTATTTACATCAATGTTGTTCTTCATGGAAGAGGGCAAACCCTTTTAAGGAATTTTATTGAATGGAAAAAGTTCCATCGAAATTCATTATTAATATTATCAAATAAAACTTTATCATTTGAAATGGTTTCACAACACAGCACACTAGAAAAAACAATAAATAGCTTGTAATAAATAATTAATACTGTTAATTAATACATAAACATGATTTGCCAAACTGCTTAAAACTCACGCAATTACTGAAAGAATTTCGGCAGGGGATTACGTAGATTTTAACATTTTCAGGTTCTGTCCTCTTGCTCTATGTATTTTTTGCAAATATAATATCTGTATCTCAAGTATGAAGTAAAATAATTTAAACTTGAATGTAAGAACAAAACACTTCAATCGTCCAAAAAATACTGTGCAACTCTGGAAAAAAAAACAGAGATTAGTTTTTTAAGGTGTGCATTATTTAAGAATATAAGACATTTTTACGTAAATTATTCATTTCACATTTAAAAACATTTCAAGTCTTACTCGGATTAATTTTACGTAGAATAAATTTTGCTTTGCAAGTCAAGTTTGATATCTTAAATGAAATATTTAATATATTTTTTATTTAAAATATCAGATAATTTCCTGATATTTTAAATGAAAAATATGTAAAATGTTTCATCAAATTTTTACAAAATACACGATCCTATTTAATTAAGTGTCAAATGCTATTAGATATAGGACAGATATGATAAGATTATCACACTCTGTATTTAAATGACATGTATTTTCTTATTGTGGTTTTTTATAGTAATATTCTTCCGATCATAAGACTTATTCAGATTTTCTGTTACTGACTCGATTTTATTGTTTTATGTTATAGTTTGTCTCTGTTAATCCATATTTAATTTTAAAATACATTTCTTAAAGAAATGCACAGTATCTCGTATATGTATTTTTAAATGTCTGAAATATGCTTTCGATTTACTTGATTATAAAACAGAATTATTCATAGTTGGTAATAAAGTAATGCACAGACTACCCAACGAACTGCTTAGTGAATTGATACCCAACCCTACACACGTTTCAGTCTTAGTGATTTTCCGTGGCTCACAAAATGGAACACACGAATCTGCATAAATAAAATTGAAAATCTGTTTATCTCACCATCACGGGAGACCGACTAAACCGAATTTGATGAAAGTCTGTGTGTAGCCTTGAAATAGCCCCACTTAAAATTTAGTCCATATTTTGCGTTTCTAAGACCAGGGGTTGTCGAGTTATTTATAGAAAACGAAACTTTTACCTAGGAGTTCTACTCTCTAACTCCCTGGTTCCTCCAAAAGAAAATGATTGGAAATCGTTGGTTTAAGACGTGAAAGTGAATTAAAATTTCATTTCTGAGTATTGTGGGAGATTCTTGCCCTAATTAGTCAATTTTTGAAAATCGCAGGTTTGAAACATGAATTTTAATTGAAACTCTCCTTACTAAACAATGAAAAGTATTAAGAAGTCGAAATAGTTATTTAATTATCAGTATTTTATGAGGAAGATTCTTCCTTATAGCATGATATATAATATTTAGAATTATTTCTTTTATTTGAATAATAAATAAATTGATATAAAAATATATCTAATAAATGAACTGTTTGATTTTTCTTTTAATTATATCAATTGCTTACTGCTTACACCATTTTCATTTATTTTGGCAAAGAGTTTTCAAACTTATATATTGTGTTCAGCCAATAAACTCATATATTGTGTATAGTGTATAGCCATTAAACTCATTTAGCCGATTGTTTAAACAGAATAAGTGTAGAACAGATATATCTTCTAATACAATTTTAGTGTTTCATTTAGCATATACAAACGGGATTAGGACGTTTTATTCTTCATTTCTTCAAATTCAGATCTACGAATTTAACGGGATGTCGCCAACTTTTTAGCTTTTTTAAATGTTGCCACTTTAACGGATTAATCGCCAAATTGATAAAAATGACGCTAACTCATTGAAATTTATGAATGCTGAAATGATGTTTCGGTAGCATTTGTCTGTCAGTTCAACCGTCCTATTTAATAACACATTTAGCGAATTTTTAAAATGTCGCGAAATTGATAAAAATGTTTGTAAATCCATAAAAATATTTTGAAATTGATAAAATTGAGCTAAATAAATGAAATTAATTGTGTTTTGCTAGGGGATAGTATTATGATGATGTTTCGTTAATTTATCGCCAAGTGGGACTGTCAGTTTTGCAGTCCCAATTGGTAATAAATTTGGCGATTTTTAAAATATCGCTAAATTGACAAAACTTTATCCAAATTGATTAAATGACTCTAAATTTATCAAAATAACACCTAATTGATGAAAATTCAATATATTGCATAATTAAGTACGATTTTCTAGATAATATCTTTCATTTTGTGAGAATTAAAGTATTTGTGAATTTGTTTTTAAACTGGACCAGGATGCTTTATTCTTCACATCTGCCTATGAAGATAATTTTGTATTTCGAGCCCAGAGATTCTTATACATTTTTTTAGAAGAATTAAATTAAAAATTTTAATAGAATAATCTGAATAACAAAGTCATTTAGAATACTATAGGAATTTACACATATTTGTGATTGTTAAGTTTTATATTATATTTTCCATACAAAGAAAGGGTATACCCCTAATAATCTATATAAATAAAATTGAAAATCTATCTGTGTGTTTATTCGTGGATATATTTGTGTGTTTATTTGTCTCATCGGCACGGGAGCACCACTGCACCGAATTGGATGAAACTTTCGGGATTGACTTGAAATAGCCTCACTTAAAATTTAGTACATGTTTCGAGTTTTTAAGACCAGGGGTTATCGAGATATTGAACAAGTAAGATCAATCATACATAAATCATTGATTATGAAACACTTTCCAACTGTAATGCATTTTATTTAAACATCTCTAAAATGCAATACATTCAGCGGAAATTTTGTTTATCACAATAACAAAAGTAAGTTATTGTATTTGAAAACTTAAAACTTCATCGAAAAAAATAAACTTTATTCAAATGAAGTCATCGAAATATAAATCGCGTGGCTCTCTATGTAAAAGCAGTAAATATTTCATTCATTCATTTTTATTTCATTCATCACAGAACTACAAAAATCTGATGTGGGCAGCACATGACTTTCCCTGCAGACTTATATCCATGTTCTCTTTATTTTAATTAAATTTATTTCACTTTTAATTCAATTTTCGTTCTCATTCGGTAACCGGACTTATTTTCAAAGGTGGAGTAGAAAAAATACGAAAAACTAAAATATCTCGAGAAAGGCTAGTCCTAATGTAATGGGGTTGGTCTTATTCTTTTCTTCGCTAAAAATTACGTATTAAACAAGCATTTAATGGATATATTTGAGCATACGTAGTTCTTTAGTTTAGATTTGGACGATTTTTGCGGGCCATTCTGCAAAAAAAGGCAGGTTATTTTTTTCTGAATCGTACCAAAATCTAATCAGCACCAGGGTGACCTATACGTGACTTATCTACCGAATTTTGTGAAATTCGGTCTATTAGTTTTTCAGCTACAGTGGATACAAGCTTTTGCGGGCCATTTCACAAAAAAGGCGGGTTCTTTTATTCCGAATCGTACCCAAAACTAATCAGCACCAGCCCCGCCCACAAGTGACTTACCTACAAAATTTTGTGAAATTCGGTCCATCAGTTTTTTAGTTAGAGTGGATACAAAATCTGCACAGACAGACACACAGACAGACACACAGACAGACACACAGACAGACAGACACACACACAGACGTCACGCTAAAAATGGTTTTTTCGTATTTCAGAGGTCTCGAAACGTGTAGATCCGTCGAAAACTCGAGTTGCGATTTTCGACATGATTCCAATACTTTCCCTATACAATACCATGTATTGCAGGGAAAGTAAAAATTTATTTTACTTAAGCCCCTATTACACGACAGTAATTAGGGACAACAAACCGTTCGCAAAACAGCTCAGACAGCAAATTTAGCAACAGCATTTTAAGTTTAACCAGAAAATGTTTCTGTTGAGGGAATAGCTGTGCGAAAATCGACCAATCAGAAGTGCGTAAATCCGAAACGTCACAGATCACGTGCTTTCGAGTTATTTTATTTCTTTACTTTAATGGCGATCAAGATGAACAATAAACTGTTTTGGAATGCAGAAATGGAAGCTGATCTTATTGAACTTATTCAATCCAAACGGAACTTTGGGAGATTAAGAGTACTCTTTACAGTAAGAGAACTCTATAACTTAACCATTTGCTGCTTGGAGTGACGTCACTTTCATTCTGTGCTGCGTGGAGTGATGTCCCAAATTACTGTCGTGTAATAGGGGCTTTGAAAACTTAAAACCATAGAGATAAAAATAATTTAACTCTACGAGTAAAACTTCATCGAAAATGTCTGCTATAAAATCGGCTGTAAAATCAAAGAATATTTCATTCATATCAGCGATATTGCAGACTCCAAAACTACATCATTTTGAGTCAAAGAAATTCATCAAGTCTTATACAACTCATCCTACATCTTAATGTTATTTACATTCTCTATAAGTGAAAATTAGGCTTCGCTGTAGAAATAATCAAAGTTTGATGATCATTTAAACTCACAAATATTGTAAATGCGTTGTCGCAGTATATAGATGCACAGACAAAAATTAAAAATAAAGCGGTTTTAGGACGGATTCGACACTAAATATAAATTAAAAAGAACTTTAAAAATCACGATTTTGAAACAAGATGGATGCCATATTCTATTTTGAAGTGGGTCACGCGATCTCTTCATATATAGGTGTAATTATTATTTTAATTTTCATTAAAAAACTATCGAATATATTTTGCTGAATTTTTTTTATATTTTTATGGGATAATTTGTATATTTACTAAAACTTTCGAAGCAATTTGTGAATTTTAAATTTGCTTAAAAATTGTTTAAAAATTTAGGTCCCATAGGGTTCAATGTATTTCATTTTTTCAACCCGGATTCAATCCAAAACTAATTGGGTGATATTATCCATTTATATTCCCATAAGTCTCACAGACCGTCTGAACAGCATACTAAAATTTAATTTTGATAAAGTCAGTTTTACAGCAGTTATCGTGCTAACGGACAGACAGACAGAATGAACAGAGACATAAACACTTTTCCACTATGTTGTAAAGTGTTAAAACAAGAAAGATCAATCATGTTTAAAGCATTGATTATGGAACACTTTCCAACTTCAATGCAATTTTATTTAAACATGTCTAAAATGCAATATATTACTCGGTAATATTTTAAAACTTATCACAATACTACATTAATTTATTATATTTGAAAACTTAAACATTCATCGAAAAAAATGAACTTCATTCAAATGACGGCATTGAAATATAAATTGCCTGGTTTAAACATCTCTAAAATGTGATACATTCCTCGGTAATAATTTTAGAATTATCATAATACTACGATAATTTATTATATTTGAAAACTTCATCTAAAACAACTGAAATTCATTCAAATGACGTCATAGAAAAAATAAAACGCCTGGCTCTCTCTATAAAAGCAGCATTTCATGCACAAATAATTTCCCATTCATGTCATTCATCACAATACTATAATAATTTATTTTATTTAAAAATTAAGACCATGGAGCTACAAGTAATTAAACTCTATGCGTAAAACTTCATAGAAAACAAGAAAGATCAATCATGCTTAAAGCATTGATTATGAAACACTTTCCAACAGCAAAGCAATTTTATTTAAACATGTCTAAAATGCAATACATTCCTCGGTAATATTTTAAAACTTCTCACAATACTACATTGATTTATTATATTTGAAAACTTAAACCTTCATCGAAAAAAATGAACTTCATTCAAATGACGGCATTGAAATATAAATTGCCTGGTTTAAACATCTCTAAAATGTGATATATTACTCGATAATAATTTTAGAATTATCATAATACCACGATAATTTATTATATTTAAACACTTCATCGAAAACAACTGAAATTCATTCAAATGACGTCATAGAAAAAATAATACGCCTGGCTCTCTCTAAAAAAGCAGCATTTCATTCATAAATAATTTCCCATTCATATCATTCATCACAATACTATAATAATTTATTTTATTTAAAAATTAAGACCATGGAGTTGCAAGTAATTTAACTCTATGCTTAAAACTTATTCGCAAAAAATCATCCTTCTCTCTGTAAAGTCAATGAATATTTCTTTCATATCAGCTATGCAGACTCCATGAGCTAAATTCTTTGCGTTAATACAACTATTCCTATACAACTCATCCTACATATTTTGCTGTTTACATTTTACATAAGTGAAAAATAGGCTTCGTTGTAGAAATAATCAAATTTGGATGAGCATTTAAACTCATATATATTGTAATTGCGTTGATTTAGTATGTAGATGCACAGAATTTTAACCAAAATAAAGTGGTTTTAGGACGGATACAACACTCCATATGAAATAAAAAGAACTTTAAAAATCACGATTTTGAGACAAAATGGATGCCACATATCATTTTGAAGTGGATCACGTGATACTTTCATATCATGGTCACGTGATCGTTTCATATAAGAGGTGTTATTATTTTAATTTTTATATAAAAAACTACTGAATATATTTCGCTTAATTTTTTTTTTTATATATTTTCTGGAACAATTTGAATATTACCTAAAAATTTCGAAGCAATTCGTGAATTTTAAATATGCTTAAAAAATGTTTGAAAAATTAGGTCCCATAGGGCTCAATGTATTTCATTTTGTCAACCCGGGTTCAATCCAAAACTAATTGGGTGATATTATTCATTTATATTCCCATAGGTCCTACAGACCGCTTGAACAACATACTAAAATTTCATTTTGATTAAGTCATTTTTACGGCAGTTATCGTGCTGACGGGCAGACAGACAGACAGAATGAAAAAAGTCATAAACACTTTTCAACTTTGTTGTAAAGTTTTAAAAAATCGTCATTCTCTTTGTAAAATCAATGAATATTTCATTCATATCACCTATGCAGTCTCCATGAATAAAAGTTGTAATTTCTTTACATTATATATTCCATGCGATGAACGGGTATGTTGCTAGTTTTAAATTAACACATAGTGTGCATAAATGCAAAAGCATTTTAAATGTCTGGGCGAGAATTATTCTAAACTACTCTCTGAATTCCAGGAATCATTTATCATCTTACACAATGTATTTGTATCATCTTGCACAAGATGTTTGTGTTTCTGTGTATGTCGTCTGTAGTGAAAAATTGGAGCAACAGACAGCGGCGAAATTCCCTACAGAGCTCCTTTGCATACCCATAGGACGCAACTCTGAGCTCATTTTTTCGAACCAGTTTTTAGTTATTTTATGGTGAAGCCCGATTTTGTGAGATTTACACACAAATCGTTTCTTTAGCGATCGATAATATTATCATAGAGTTTTCATCTTCACATCATCGCCGAATGTCAAGATGACGCCGAAGAAAGTTTTTTCTAACGATCTTTGAACCTAATACGACAATTCTTTCATATTTGTTCATTTATTTTCAAATACATCAAAATGTGCATGTTTCATTTATTATTCATTTCTTTATATAGCCGTATCCAAAAATTAAAGATTAGTACAATTTTATAGTTAGGCAAAAATATAAGTGAATATCTTCGTGTTCTAATATTTACTGTATTTTTTGCTTTTATGTAAATTTTCAAACGAAAGCGTGAAAATCGAATTTTCGAATCCGCTAGTAAACAGGGGCAAAGTAATTAATGTAGAAAACTTTCTTTAGATGCAGAAAGTAACAAATTAATTAAGCAAACCGGATTACGAGTCAGCTTCCTTTTTCAGCAGACAAACCTGCTAAAAGAGTAATACAAATCCATCTTGTCTAGCATATGTTATCTCGCAGAAAGTTCTTGTTTCGTTGGGTATAGTTGTTCTGTATTTTTGTCCAGAAGAAAGAGGTCCTTCTTTTAAACCGATTTATAGAATTAACTTTCTCTTTTTAACACTTTACAACAAAGTTGAAAAGTGTTTATGACTTTGTTCATTCTGTCTGTCTGTCTGTCTGTCTGTCTGCCTGTCCATTAGCAAGATAACTGCCGTAAAAATGACTTAATCAAAATTAAATTTTAGTATGATGTTCAGACGGTTTGTAGAACCTATGGGAATATAAATGAATAATATCACCGAATTAGTTTTGGATTGAACCCGGGTTGAAAAAATGAAATACATTGAGCCCTAATTTTTTAAACATTTTTTAAGCGGATTTAAAATTCACAAATTGCTTCGAAAATTTTAGGTAATATTCAAATTGTTCCATAAAATATATAAAAAAAAATCAGCGAAATATATTCAGTAGTTTTTTAAATAAAAATTAAAATAATAAGAACACCTCTTATATGAAGCGATCACGCGACCCACTTCAAAATGATATATGGCATCCATCTTGTTACAAAATCGTGATTTTTTAAAGTTCTTTTTAATTCATATTGAGTGTTGTATCCGTCCTAAAACCACTTTATTTTTGCTTAAATTCTGTGTATCTACATACTGAAACAACGCAATTACAAATATATTTGAGTTTAAATGATCATCCAAATTTGATTATTTCTACAACGAAGCCTAATTTTCACCTATGTAAAATGTAAACAGCAAAATATGTAGAATGAGTTGTATTAGAATTGCTGTATTTCTTTAACACAAAATCATTTAGTTCATGGAGTCTGCATATCTGCTATGAATGAAATATTGATTGATTTTACAAAGAGAAGGACGTTTTTTTTCGATAAAGTTTTACGAATAGAGTTTAATTACTTGTAGCTCCATGGTCTTAATTTTTAAATAAAATAAATTATTATAATATTGTGATGAATGACATGAATGGGAAATTATTTATGAATGAAATGCTGCTTTTATAGAGAGAGCCAGGCGTGTTATTTTTTCTATGACGTCATTTGAAAGAATTTCAGTTGTTTTCGATGAAGTTTTCAAATATAATAAATTATCGTAGTATTATGATAATTCTAAAATTATTACCGAGGAATGTATAACATTTTAGAGATATTTAAACCAGGCAATTTATATTTCAATGCCGTCATTTGAATGAAGTTCATTTTCTTTAATGAAGGTTTAAGTTTTCAAATATAATAAATTAATGTAATATTGTGATAAGTTTTAAAATATTACCGAGGAATGTATTGCATTTCAGACATGTTTAAATAAAATTGCATTGAAGTTGGAAAGTGTTTCATAATCAATGCTTTAAGCATGATTTGTCCTTCTTGTTATATCTAATAAAGCTTTTCTACATAAAATGTCTTTGAACAAAAGTTAAAGAGATTTTTAATTGGTGTTAAATTTTATGTGTATTTTATTGATTCTGTAACATCATAAAATAAAACATAGAGACTTCTTGAAAATCTGGAGTAACTACATAATCGTGTTAAAAGGGGGTTTCGTTCTGATGCTCGACTTGAAAGTGCACCCATTACAAAAACTGTCTAAATCACTAGGAAAATAATTTAAATAATATATCCCGTTTTTATACCAATGGGGAAATATTAATAAGAAAGATCATTCATGCATAAAGCATTGATTTTGAAACATTTTCCAACTACAATGCAATTTTATTTAAGCATCTCTAAAATGCGATACATTCAGCGGTGCTGTTTTTTAGTTATCACAATAATACAATAATTCATTTTACTTGGAAACTTAACGCTTCATCGAAACAAAAATGAACTTTATTCAAATGACATCATTGTAATATAAATCGTCTGGCTCTCTATATAAAAGCAGTGAATAAATAGTTCATTCATTTACTTTTTTTCGTTCCTTTCATTCAGTGGCGATATTTTGAAAATTATCACAATACGACACTAATTTATTTTACTTAAAATCGTCTACTTCTCTATGTAAGATCAATGAAAGCTTCATTCATATCAGCTATATTCCAGACTCCAGAGGAAAATAATTTTGCGTTAAAAAATTTCAGCAATTCTTATACAACTCATCTTACAGCTTGATCTGTTTACATTCTGCATACGTTAAAATTAGACTTCGTTGTAGGAATAATCAAAGTTTGATGATCATTTAAGCTAAAAAATATAGTAATTGCGTAGGCGCAGTATATTATGCAAAAATAAAGCGGTTTTAGGAAGGATTCAACTCTAAATACAAATTGAAAGGAACTTTAAAAATCACGATTTTGACACTTGAAAAAAATATGGATGCCATATTTTATTTTGAAGTGGGTCACCTAATCTCTTCGTATAATATAGGTGAAATTATTATTGTATTTTGATATAAAATGCTACCAAACATATTTTGCTGAATAATTAGGTCCCATAGGATTCAATGCATTTCATTGTTTCACTCACCGTCGAAAATATTGAAAAATCTTCATTAATGGTAAACATTTTACCATACTATCCATTTAACGTGGAAAGCACAGACCGTCCTACTCGTCCTTGGACATGAGCATCATTTTGGACAGCCGGTATCGTTTTAACGTGAAAATTGTCTTTGAAAACATCTATTTCTCAGAATATGATATAGATAAAGCTTCAATAATGGCTGATTTGGATTTAGCATCGGATTATAAAGCAGAATGGGTGGTTTAATAAAGCTTTCCATCGTCATAGGTTTTTTTCTCTATTTACGGTTCGAAAATTTTCATTTTGCTTCTAACATTTTTCTTAAATTAGATATAGATAGAGCTTAGATAATAACTGATATGGATTCAGCATCACATTCTAAAGAATCTCAAGGAACTCACTTATGATTTCCACTTCTGCTTCTTGAGACGTCACTTCCAAAAGCTAACATATCCCTTGGAACTTTTATTTCTCAGAATTTGCTATAGATATAACTCGGAAATGGTTTCTCAATCAGTTCTCTATGGTTTCTGCATCTGTTCTCTAGGGTTTCTGCATCAAGAGGGTAAGAGTTACTAAGAGTTTACTCTATCGGTTCTTTAGCTACTTCCACTTTAAAAAGTTTCTTGAAGATCTATTTCTCAAGATTGGCTATAGATAGAGATTAGATGATGACTGATACAAATTCGGTATTAAATTGTGGAGCAGGTAGAGGGGATAGAGGGGAGCAGGTAGAGAGGATAACTAAATATTTTTAGTTCATGTTTAAAGTTTTTCTTAAACCATTTATTTCTCAGGATTAGCTGTTGATAGAACTTAGTGACTGATATGAATTCAGCACGAAATCCCAAATAAGGTTAGGGAAGTTCCTTAAGGATTTTCATTTTCGGTTCTGAGGATTTCACTTCCGGTTTTCCGAAAATTCGTCTGACTGTACGAAATAAGTATGTAAAAGAGAAAAAATACTGTCTACACACTTTTTGTCACCAAACAAAGGCTCCTTCATAAATTTCTTGTTAATATTACATTGTATAATAAACAAGCTACAAGAAATATATCGAACAATGTGTCCAGTCTGAAAACTCTGCTAGAAAGCACCCTACAAGTTCTGGTGTAGTAGTTCTGCTGTAATAGTTCTACAAGTTCTGCTGTAGTAGTCTTTGGTTCAACCAGGCAGTGTATGCATGCTATTGCTTAATTATCTATATTAGTGACGATTTGTCAACACCACTGAGTTCTGAATACATATTTTTGAAAATTCTTTATGCTGAAAATACAAAGCTCTATTTAAGCTGGTATAAATTTTTTGCAATTAATAGAACTTATTGTGTAAACAAAGCTGTAAAGTATATCTGACCCAGGCAATAGTGCAGATAAATGGAAGAATTAGAATAACGCGTTTTTATTAAGCTAAAAAATGTGAGAGGATACAGATTCTGCAGGTCGTCACAAGCAGCTGAATACCAAACAATCATTATAATTATACAAAAGCAGATGCAATAATGGTGGATTTTAATGTGAACTCAATATTTGTTACCTTTCCATTTGGAGGTAAACCATTATGGTTCCCACGAAGGCTTTCCAAGTTGTATACGTATGGTGAAACAACTGCAGTACATTCTGACTTGCTGGCTAGAAACACCGCTATACTACAGGATCAACAAACATACCTACGATTTCAAGCGATAAGATCCAGCACATGCTCGTGCCTCAGATACTAGGATGACCTACTATAGGAAAGAACCTGTCAACAAACATACCTGCAATTTCAAGCGACCAGATCCAGCAACTGCCCGTTCCTCAGATACTAGGACGACCTGCTATAAGAAAAGACCTGTCAGCAAACATACCTGAGATTTGAAGCGACCAGATCCAGCAACTGCCCGTTCCTCAGATACTAGGATGACCTGCTATAAGAAAAGACCTGTCAACAAACATACCTGCGATTTCAAGCGACCAGATTCAGCACACCCCCGTGCCTCAGATACTAGGATGACCTACAATTGCATGATTAGGAACAATCAAGAGGGGAAAAGGCAGCTCAAGAGAAGAAATACAGAATGTACTCTGTTAAATACTGGGGGCTGTCACTTGAGGCACACCCACTGGACATGATAGCAATTAACTAGAGGTATTCAAACTGTTCGGGGTTAATATCGCTCACACGTGATTGCATTCCAATAATTGTCTCGCCCATACGAGACTGACTATCCCATGTAATTTTTGCAATCTTATAGAACTATAATCTTTTCATAAGTAGAAATGTCACGAATAATATGTAAGGTCATTCTATCAATTCTAATATGTGCAATAATTCGACTCTTACGAGTATTTTTAAGGCTAAAATTACGTCCTCTTCTCTACATATGGTGTTCATACAACTTAATCCTGCAGATTAGATTCAGTTGATTACTGAGGTCTCAAAGATCGAGTTTCCATTTTATCCAAAATTATAGGATTTGTTATATCTATTTTCAACTCATAAGTGATACGAGAAACCTGATGTTGGTTTCGTGTGAAAAGGTATGAGGAAGTCATACTGATCTATAACCGACCTTCAATTTAACGTCTGATGGAGAATGCAAGGATCATTTTCTCTATAGACGATAAAAAGTATCACATCAGAAGCTGAATGGATACCTCCTCGATTGGTCACACCGAGATTTGTGGTTCTAAATAAGTTCTCTAAAACTGATGATCGTACTCAAATACAGTATCATAGTGTCAGGATGGGATAAATCTACCCCCCGCCCTCCTTCCCTATTATGTATTATTTCGTAAAAGCAACTATTTAAAGTAATTCTGCTAATTCTTTTCAGGGCCAGATTGATGTAGTATTTGGAATATCTTAGAGCAATCTAAAAGGCCATAGATAAATTCCCCGCTCTGAATATTGCTTTTTCATCCTTTGATTTAAAATCAGATGCATTACCTTGCAAGTCATATAGAAGAACATCAGGTGTGTTTCAGTATATAATATTGACATATGCATTTCTATATTTTTTTAATATTATTACAAAATGCTAAGAGAAAAATGACTAAAACGAAATGAGCAAAACATACCATACTAAAAATTGAAAGATGCAGGAGAAAAGAACTGAAATAGCATAATGAAATAATTGCAATGTTCATGAAAAAAAGAGACATATATTCCTTATCTTTCCATACATTATTTTTAACCGTAAGCTTATCTCACTTTTTAAATGCAATTCAATTATAAACATCTAGCGCTTTGAAAACCCACTTCAAGAGAAAAATACGATTTTCTCAGTCTGACATTCTTTAACCACCTGCTTGCTAAATGTCATTTACAGATTTTAAGAATTTTATCATTCATAAAACTTGGTAAAATTCCACCAAAAAAACAGTTTGTGATGTATTTAATCGAAAGTAGGAAAGTTCAATGTATTGACATTAATTACAAAATGTGTTACTAAAACTCATGTAACGAAAAATTTTAAACTAATTTAATCATTTAGAAATCCTGATACTTTTTTCAAAGGCAATTAGTGTCAGAATATGGAACATATTCATAAACGACTGTATATTTTATAAAAGAAAGCTCTTTAAATTTTGAAATTTTAAATGCTTAACATGTAACAGAATAAATTCATCATTTATAATAAAATCCTGTACATATTATAAACTAAAAATATTTTTAATATATTTATAACAAAAATATAAACTTACACAAAACACTAGGTATAAATCTTTAAGGCAGAATCACTTAAAAATTTTACCATCAGAACGAGATAAATTTGTTATTTAATTCCTAAAACTTTCGATACTTTTGAAGGTAGCATTACTCTCGAAAACTATTCGAGAATTTTTTCGGTGATCATGTGACCTCAGTCAGACACGTTTAATTTTAAAGAAAGAAAACTAGCATTTCCTGAATTCCAATTAAAGAGTTTTAATGCTTCGTTCCAACTTCGAATAAAATTTCAAAAAGTGCACATCCGATCGATAATTTTCATTAAAGCGCAGCATAAATTTAAGCAACAGAAGATGAGTTTCTGTGAAACTTTATTTTATACTACTATTTGCATAAAATACATAGTTCCTCATTCCAGATTGAATATTGCAGAATTATCAGTAAATACTTGAATGTATGTTCTATTTTTACTTGTTAATTTTTAAGAATCTAATACAAAAAAATTATTATTTTCCTGTATATATGTGCATTTAATTTTGAGTTATTGACGCAATAGCATATTTCATCAAGTATGTATCAAGAACTTTTGAAATGATTATATTCACAAAACAGTGCTTCCAAAGACGCTCCCTGAAATTTTGGAATACACTCATCACCGATTTCGCTGATCAGCATGGAATAACCGATATTTGCAATGACAGCACGGCTGCAATTATGCATGGGCGCCATGCCCTTATATGAGCGTAATGGGCCCTAAATAAGCGAATAAACACTCTTTAACGCGCACATGTATATTGCCTCCCGTTGAGCCTATATATACTAAGTGACAGTGAAAATGAAACACCAAGGAGTGGGTAGAAAAATATACAAATTGCAGGGTAGACGCAACTCAAGGAGTTTTGTAAATGATGCGAAATGCGCAGCTGTCCCGCGCACGTTGAGAGAGATATAAGGGAAGGAACCAGGAGAATCGGCAACAGTCGCCCCTCTCTGTCTGCCAGGGAAATAATTTTGCAATTTCTCTTTTGTCTCAGAGGAAACGTCTAGTAGCATAGGATGCCAGACCGCCGACAACCTAGGCAGCTCCAGTAGACAGACGATTTCACGAAAGTGTCATAGTGCTTTATGACTATACGAGTGTGAAACACGACATTTTTCATTTCGTTCCGAAAACATTCTCTTTCGGAAGCCATTTTTATTCCAAGGTTTTAATTCTCTTCGAGTTTGCACTTTTCATACTGAAAGCGTGGGATCTCGCGTCCGCAGATGTTCCGAAGTAATTTCTTACTTCTTTAATTATTGCGCAAGGCAGTGGTTTCGATTCTGCAGACAGTGACGCGAGGTTGCCGCACAAATCCGTTGGATGCTTCATTTAATGTCGTGCATGAAGTTGAAGGTCGAGGCGACCTGGATTCCATTTTTCACAGTAGAGGGGCTCTCTTGGCCCTGAGTTTTCGTTGGAGAAGGAGCTTTTATTTCTCGCTCCTGGAAAATTCGGACACAACAGAATTTACGACCCAACGGTCATTTTTGTGTTTCGGATTATAACTTTGATTCGGAAGGAATCTTATAATCCGTGTGGGCCAAGACAATTACTTTTATTTCTAAATTATTAATTATTCCTTTATTTGTTTCAGATCGAAATTCGGAAAATTCTGAACGAGGGCGATGATATCCGGTATGACTAGCTGTTCCATAGATTTCCCCATCCAAGTTTGTTAAGTCTCGAGATTTATTTGGATGTTCTACAATAATGACGACTAAATACAGTCCTGGTGTTTGGATTATTTCCTCCAAGATCGTTGAGTGAGATTCTTGACTTGAATCCAACCAGTGCGTGTATGTGATAGACCCTTACAGTGGTGTTGAATTCAGATCTTCACTGTTAGTCGCGCCGCTCTAAATGAGAGCATTGTTGGTCTTGAAAAAGGAAGGAACCGATATCTGGTTCTGGTAACGTGAAGGATTACTAAAAGTGAAATCTTCTTTAATATTCAAATTCCTCAAAATGAATATGGTTTTCAAATTAATTTCTGTGAGAAATGTCGTGTGTCAATTTGTGTGAAAATATATTGTTACATAGAATGATTGGATAGAGTCATATTACATAAGTTTAAAGGCCAAATATTATCTAAACATATTATTATACCGAAATTGGCCAAAATTGCTATCAGTGATTCTATATTTTTATGATATATATATATTTAATTATTTCAATAAAATAAAGGAGTTTATTTAAGATAATTTGGTCTCATGTTTTCCCAACTTGATGTGGTTACTTGCTTGTGTGCCTGTGTGTCCAGTTTGCATGTTGTAAGCCTCGGCAGCCGGACCTGGGGTTATTGAAATTACACAACGCAATAGTACTTAATATCCAATTTAGTTCGTTTGTGTGATCCTTGATTTCCGTCACACATATTAATATTTGTGTATTGTGTGCGCCCTTTCCCACTGTGACATGTGATGCCATGCCTTTTTGCTGTGTGACAAAAGGTATGATGACCGGACTCAGAATGGCAGGTTCGACCATATGTCAAATCTCAGCGGATAGTCCCCTACACGCGTTCACGGTGTACCGGCTATGACGAAGATGGTTCAAACAAGAGAATGTGGCACATCTGAGCGGTGCCGGTACGATCAGAGCGACGTCAGAACGTGTGGACCGACGGATCCGCCGGCAAGCGTTGGCAGAACAGCAGGCTACTTTCGTCGCCCTTTTGCAGCAGGTGCAGGACACCCTTGATGCTCCCATATCGACCAGGCCCATTATCTGCCAATTGGCCCCCGGAGCACTGCACTCATGGCGCCCGTTAAGAAGACTGCCATGGATCCAACAGCACAGACGTCTCCGTTTACATTGGTGTCGGAAAGAGCCAAGTGGACTGCAAAATGGCATAGGGTCGTGTTCTCAGACGAGTCGTGCTTCAATTTCAGCAATGGCAGTCGCCCTGTACGAGTCTGCCGAAACGGTGACAGGTCTAATCCAGCCGCATCTGTGGAACGCCACATCGCGCGACAACGTGGTATCATGGTTTGGGGCGCCATCGCCTACTATGGAAGGTTACTTCTGGTCCGTATTGAGGGCACTGTGACTTCCCAACGATACGTGAATGAAGTGCTGCGTCCGATGACACTACCCTTCCTCCAGTGGTACCCAATGTCATTTACCAGCAGGATAACGCCCGACCATACACGGCACACATCAGTCAACATGACCTGCAAGGTACCCAGGTGCTTCCCTGGCCACAAGTCTCCCCTGATCTCTAACCAATCGAACACGCTTGGAACGTGATTGGACGTACGCTTGCATGCGCTGAAACCGTCGCGTTTAGAAATGGAACTCTAGTAAATGGTTGACGGGGAATGGGCAGACAATCCTAAAGACACCATCTGCACACTTATTGACTCTGTACCTAGACGCGTTGCTGCTTGTATCGCTGACCGCGGTGGTCCTATAACCTACCGATCAGCCGGTGTTATCGCTCAGTGTATAGGTGTATCATATTGCAATAAACATCACTTATTGTTCGTTGCTGTCTCTCTCTGTTTGCCAACTTTCATCACTTTCTGCACACTCCTTCTTGGTGTCTCATTTTCACTGTCATGTAGTGTAAATACTGAATACAAGAAATATTGTAAAACTGTAATATTTCCCTTTTTTACCATCAAACAAGCTACCTTTGCACCAAATTGTAGGTCATTAGCTCATTTAGAAAAAGGCTTTTCGTATTCATTTGAAATATCGATTATTTCGATGTCATACACTCCCGAAATCAGAAAGATTGAAAATCCGTGATATCACTACACATTACTACTGAACGATCTCCCTTGCACAGTAATGGAACTTCTCACTCCCATGAATGGTATCATTTATTCGCAGCTCATGAATAAAAGGTAAGTATTGAATAAATAGTTTATTTATTTATGAATGAATGAATGACGTATAACTCGAATACATGTCAGCCTGAATAAAAAATAAATGAATAATGAATAAATATCTCACTCATATTTTTATCTGTATAATGCCCAGCTCTGCCTCACAGCTAGTGCAATATCAATCCAATGACTCTCATAAACAATATCCGTCTATTACAACAATAAAATACATATTGTGAGACCAATGACCAGATATATAGTAAATTAGAACATGAAAGAAGCAGTAGACAAGAAAGATCAATCATGCATAAAGCATTGATAATGAAACACTTTCCAACTGTAATTTTATTTAAACATCACTAAAATGCGATACATTCAGCCGTAATATTTTTTAAATTATCACAATACTATAGTAATTAATTATATTTGAAAATTTAAAACTCCATCGAAAAAAACGAACTTGATTCAAATGACGTCATCGAAAAATAAATCGCCTGCCCCTCTGTCGAAAACCTGACCCTCTGTGTAAAAGCAGTAAATATTTCATTCATACATTTTTATTTCATTCATCACAGTTGTATAATAATTTATTAACACTTTACAACAAAGTTGAAAAGTGTTTATGACTTTGTTAATTCTGTCTGTCCGTCTGTCTGTCGTTAGCACGATAACTGCCGTAAAAATGACATAATCAAAATGAAAATTTAGTATGTTGTTCAGACGGTCTGTAGAACCTATGGGAATATAAATGTAGAAATATCCCCCAATTAGTTTTGGATTGAACCCGGGTTGTAAAAATGAAATACATTCAGCCCTATAGGACCTAATTTTTCAAATATTTTTTAAGCGGATTTAAAATTCGCAAATTGCTTCGAAAAATTTTAGGTAATAGTCAAATTGCTCCATAAAACATATGAAAAAAAATTCAGCGAAATATATTCAGTAGTTTCTTAAATAAAAATTAAAATAATAATGACACCTCTTATATGAAGCGATCACGTGACCATGATATGAAAAGATCACGTGACCCACTTCAAAATGATATATGGCATCCATCTTGTCTCAAAATCGTGATTTTTAAAGTTCTTTTTAATTCATATTGAATGTTGTATCCGTCCTAAAACCACTTTATTTTTGCTTAAATTCTGTGCATCTACATATTGAAACAACGCAAGTACAATATATTTGAGTTTAAATGCTCATCCAAATTTGATTACTTCTACAACGAAGCCTATTTTTCACGTATGTAAAATGTAAACAGCAAAATATGTAGAATGAGTTGTATTAGAATTTCTGTATTTCTTTGACACAAAATCATTTAGTTCATGGAGTCTGCATAGCTGATATGAATGAAATATTCATTGATTTTACAAAAAGAAGGACGATTTTTACGCATAGAGTTTAATTACTTGTAGCTCTATGGTCTTGGTTTTTAAACAAAATAAATTATTATAATATTGTGATGAATGACATGAATGGGCAATTATTTATGAATGAAATGCTGCTTTTATAGAGAGAGCCAGGAGTGTTATTTCTTCTATGACGTCATTTGAATGAATTTCAGTTGTTTTCGATGAAGTTTTCGAATATAATAAATTATCGCAGTATTATGATAATTCTAAAATTATTACCGAGGAATGTATCACATTTTAGAGATGTTTAAACCAGGCAATTTATATTTGAATGTCGTCATTTGAATGAAGTTCATTTTTTTCGATTAATGAACAAAACAAAATGAAAGTTTTCAAATATAATAAATTAATGTAGTATTGTGACAAGTTTTAAAATATTACCGAGGAATGTATTGTATTTTAGACATGTTTAAATAAAATTGCATTGAAGTTGGAAAGTGTTTCATAATCAATGATTTAAGCATGATTGATCTTTCTTGTTCTACTTAAAATCTTAAAATCATGGAGGTAAATCTCTTGCAAAACACTGGACCAGCAGACTTCCAAAAAGATACGAGGTTCTGTAGAAAAGATTGAATCGGCCATAAAGAATGGAATCAACCCCAGTTGTGTGATCCCATGGACAAAGCCAACGTTGTTGCGGTGCGGCAATTGAAATGTGTTTAGCTAGTATCGCGTGTAGCTGGAGGTATGTACAGTGTTCTATATATGGCCACATGTCAAGTATAGAAATAACTTGATAATCGACTTAACAATGATGGTCCCCACTCAGGTTTCGAAATAATAAAATTCTTGTTCCGAAATTTTAAAACCCTGTTCTCGAAATAATAAATATCTGGTCTCACAAGTATAAGAATAGGTGTCACATCGTTAGAAGTTAATGGAGTGGTTTTGTCATTATTAACGGCAATGTTTGTAAACAATAGCGTAAGTTTCAATATAATTAAATAAAGAATGTGTTATAAAAATTAGCAAAGAATCTTTAATGACCAAACTAATTACATTTTACCTACACCAGAGGTAAATGGTCTCTCATTGTAAAGAAAATTAGTGGGTTTTAAGGTTCTCCACGCAGCAATGTTCGATATTCCACTATACGCAAATTAAATAAATAAATAAATAACTTAAAACTATTAAAGCTTCTTTAAGCAGCTTACAAAATATAAAATATTTATCACCACACACATTACATTTAATTATTTTATAAAATCAGTTGTCGTTGGTAAATTTACAGTAGTAGTGGTAGCACAGAAAGACGACAAAAATCCAAGATAAATTTCGAATAGCTACTGGTCAATCTTCATATACAGAGTTCTCCCCACCTACTAAGAATTCAAACCCAATTGATAGATAAATCTGAAGGTCAGAGATTGAACCATTTGGAGACAGGCGAGCCTTTCAGCTCGTGAAATGTGCCCTATAAGTAAAATGTTTGTATTTGCAACTTTAAAAAATATCTTATTCAAAATTATTTATTGGTTCGAAAATCATTATATATCCTTAAAAAATAACTTGCTTTCTGAACTTTTCTTTATCATTCTAGAGATCTCATAGAATTTTACATTGTTCTATAATTGGGATTACCACAACTTCTATGAGCATGTATTTATAATCAGGAATAACTCCCCCTAGCCACCAGGAATAATCAGGACTATCCAGCTCTAGCTACCAGGTCTAGCCATAGTCACCAGGACTCACCACCTCTAGCCACCAGGACTAACCCTACATTTGAACATGATACGTATGGGTCTTAAGGCCTGGCCTTGATTCTGTATGCTGCAGATGAGCCCCTTATGAATAACATATCTGTGCGATTATAGGAAAACTCTTTGTAAATATATTTTATAGCTCGAGAAGTTTTGTGTTTCCTAGGAAAATATATTAAAGCAATTAACTTTTCATTAGGAATAATGAAAGTCTGAGGATACTTTTGAAAGGTTATAGGCATTATAAAACAATAATGAAATTTTAAACCTGACACCCTTTTCTATTTATGTTATCATCATATTTAGTATGCTTCCCCCTTACTATTTATCAATTGCAATTTATATTTCATAGCTCATATAGCTATCCAGCATTTTCTATTTATATTAAATATGTTTATAATTAATATTACCATAACATATATTATTTTATTTTTATTTAATAATCACTCTCCTTTGACATCTCAAAAATTTTTACAAAGCCACTTTCAAAGTTGATGTTCAGCAAGGAATTTGAAAAATTATCTGCTGGCTTTCGTATATTAGAAGTTAAGAAAAACTGATGGAAGTACTAACTCTGAGAGACCTGAAGATAATAGATGCTGGTATAATAGTGTCCTGATAGCATTCTCATGTTCCGAAGAATTTCTCAGGACATCGCATTCTATTTTTGAATAAAGGAGATTATTGATGATTTTCTCTATTTTAGGAAGAGAAATTATTAAATTGAATGCTTAAAATATTATAATATACCATATGTAGATTGGATTATAAAATATTCATTCAAGAAACAAAAATATATGATATTACCAAATGCTATCTTTGAAGACGGCTGCCATTGATTTCATATTAGAAAAATATTTATATTAATATCCTAGAATATTTAAAGGCATATGTATGACCTTATTATCTAAAAGAAAAAACGATTCATAATAGCATACTTTACAATAAAATTTTTAAAATACTGTAATATTGGCAGTTTTATAACAATTGCGAAATTATACGTTAAAGAAATATTGATGTAGTGAAAATCAGAGAGTTTATCATAACTAATACACTGGTGTCCAAAAATAATGCAGAATTCTAGAAATGGGATTAACTCCAAAAAGTAGAAGTGATAAATGTAGGTCACTGAGTATGGATAAAATATGTATTAAATATACTATTGTCGAATAACTAATGACGAATAGTAAACAATGCATATGGTAAATGTCCAAAATTTTAAAATAGCAAGAAAATGGAAGGGACTTATTTCCCAACTCATACTTTCATATGAAGTATTATACCCCTTACAACAATGTAAGTGTTCCAGCAACTTCCATGATGCTCATAAGAGTGTTAATCAAATTCTGGGGCAAATTAATCCCTTCATGCTGGAGGGGAGATTGGTGCTCTAGGAAATTTCTGGAAAGTGGCTGCAGACTTCCAATATCACTCCCGAATGCATCTCAGACATGATCAAAAAGATCGAAAATTTTTCTGGTCATGACATGCGTTGAATAACTCTACTTTCAAGGTAAGTACTTATTGATGAGAGTCGCTCAATGTGGGTGGCATTTATGTCTCAGAAAACAAATTCTGGACCAACATATCTCTATAACGTCTCATATAAGGTTCTAAAATCTCATTTCTGTATCGATTTGCATTCACAGACCTCCAGAAAAATATCTACCAGAAAAGTCACTTCCTTTTTACTGACTCATAATGCTTATTAACGATTTGCGAGCATGCAAAATGGGATGCCACGGTTATTTACGCTTCCATGTTTTACAGAATAAACATCTATGTGGTAATGGATCCAGCCATGATATCCTTATCATATATCCTTCAAGAAAAGTACAGTGTGAAATTATACCTCATATTGTAAGCATTGTACCGCACAACAATTTATAACCGTTGCAATTGTACTAACATATGCATTTACACTAGCATACGCAATTGTACTAGCAGAAATTTCAAGCAGCATGAAAAGCATACTCTAACATCAGACGGAAAAGCGATCTCTCTGTCCAACAGCGCAATAAATTTACCAGTTATGACGTCACGACCGACTGTTAATCAATGGTTTAATCTGTAGGCTGGTATTGTTACATTATGGAACAGTTTTGGTAGGCCTTCTACAGATCGTCTGTAAACGTGTCCTTAAATCTGTACCTTTGTCAAAGCCTCGATACCGTGGCTTGATACGTTCCAAGAGATTTGGCTACATCAGTCTATGTCCGATTTGACTCCAACATACTGAACATACGATCACTAGTAACTTCATCCATTTGCTGTAATATGATGTCAATAAAAATGTTCCAATCGACCACGACAAACAGGCAAAAAGGAAAAGAATTACTCATTCCCACAACTTTCTCATTTTGCATGTCACCGTTTCTTTTGTCCAGTCGTAACGCAAAGTTAAAACACAGATTGGCGTACGTGTAAAAGCAATTATTCTGAAATTGCACACGACTTACCAATCTACAAATTCATTTTCAGCAGTTCTTCGCCAAAAGATTGCGTATACATACATTAGTTGATGGCTCGAGTTAGTATTGATGTACAATTGTCTTACGTACACGTAGGCCTCTTCAGAATATCTTACGCAAAAATTACAGTAGTTTTTCAAAAATATTGGTAATCGTAATATTTCCATGTTTATCAAAAAAAATGGGAACAATCTAAAACATCACAGAAGATTTCCAAAATTGACGATCGTTCTCATTGGCTAGTGGTCATTTAATGCTGCACCTACACACTTAATAAAAGTTCTGAAAATCAAAAAAATAACTTCGAATTTAGGCATAAAAATGGAATGGCGAAATTTTTGAGAGTCAAAGTGCTGTAATTTTTTAAGCCCCTTTGTATCGTTACCCTTGAATGGCATGAAGGCGGGTGGCTCCAGGAGAGCCCAGCACATCGACTAGAGGTATATTGTACTACCCCAAAAGAAATGAAGGTCCCTAAGAAAAGTGACCAGTGGCCCAAACAAAAATAAGCAGACACTTTACAGGAATGTCATACAGCTCCCAGGGTTCTATCACATGTCGACCCATGTGTTCGAACCTATGGGCGGAGAAAACTTCACATTCACAAAGAATGTGAGCAGCAGTTTCTTCGCTATAATTGCAGCCTCTGCAAAGCTAATCCCTTGTGACACCTATAATATTTAGGTGTCTTTTAAGGGTGCAGTGCCCAGTAAAGAGCCCGACAGCCCTTCTGATGCCAGTTCTACTCAAGGTAAATGGAAGTAAGAGAGGTAGGCCATTCGTTTCTGGCAACCTACTCCTGTCCAGAGTTCTTGGAATTACTGACGTCACTGGTCCCTAGCCGGACCTTTCCGAAGCATGGGAAAATGTGTCGATGTTTTTAACTCTCGCGTTTCTAATGATGAAAATAAATCAAAGCGCTCAGCTTTTGGAAATAATATAAATAACCAAATGCAAATTCTGAGTCAAATGCAAGCGGATATTACGGAACTCAGAGTCATTTCTAAAACTTCAATACTGCCTTTCCAAAAAGGCATTCTTGTTTCAATAGCAAGCTTCTTGTTTCAATAGCAAGGACTTTATGATGACATGAAAGAAAATAATATTAAATACATAATGACAAGTTAGAGTCAATCAAGATGCCTTAGAAAATATATTTTCCCAAATTAGAGGTCTTGTACGATTTTATAACCAATGTGGAAAATTACCAAGATCAAACACTAACTGCGACTTTATTTTTCAAATTAGAAGAAAAAGACTATGCAGCATCACTGCAGATATTGAGCCTCAACATGACATTCATTTCAGTCCTGTTGTAAATGAAAATGCCTTGCGTTTTTTTTTGCAGGATATTTGGCATATCGTCACAAAGAAGCGCAGTTAGGAACTTATTCATATCTAGTGGAATCAACATCCGAAAATGACAAAAAATGGATTGAATCTTTATCAAGTGGTCGTTTAATTGTTCCACATGATACCTGGGTAGAAACAGTCACCAAATTATAAGATATTTTTTTTAAACTGCACGGAAATTTTATTTCTAATTCAAGAAATATTTTAGAGAACCTCCAACTGAAAATAAAAAAAACAATTTCCTGAAATAGCTCTTGATGTTGTAAGAACATATACCAGAACCTTCTTTCGAATAAGGCACATAAATGAACAGATGAAAAGAAACGCCATGAAAAGAAAAGCTGAAAGAATTTCTGGTCATTCACGTGAAGAAATGAAAAATAAGCAATGGAGAAAGAGCTTTAAATTTTAAGGTTTACTCATGACCTAGTAGTTAGGAATTGACGGGCTGCGTGTGTTAGGTTTTCATGGCCTTCCTAACATGTAACATAAATGTGACGCAGCTTCCCTTAAAATGTCCTCCATGAAGGCATTCCTCCTTTATAGAATGGCCAATTTTAAAATTATCCTTCTCTCCCATAGGGGAAAATCCGTAACCCAGTCATTTGATCACTGACCTTTGTAGCACCAGAATTAGTTGAAAGATCGTGAGATCAAATCTAGTAAAGTCACTAAAGAGGTATTGGGAGATATACCCCCCCCCCCCCCCAGAAACCTATCGAAAACTATTGAAGTTAGAAGGAAGGATATTAGGAGAAATAAGAAACAACTCATTTCATTATCGCCCCCCCCCCCATTTTTTCTGTCGACGCAATTGATTAAAACCTACTGACTGGTTGGACGTGTTAGCTTTCATTGATTTTCAAACATATAGCGTAAATAAGGCATAATTTCGGTAGACGTTCCTTTATGAAAGGCATTTTCAAAATCTGGTCAAAACTGAACTTATCTAATCAATATCTCGTCCTATCTCTTTACTTTTTTTAATTTTTAAATTTTTTTTTATCATGAAGTACCCATATTCAAAAATTGCCTATCGTTATATGAAATTCAGTCCTCATTTAATTTCTTGAATAATTCAATTTTTTGACCATCATGAAACAATAGTAATACATAAAGAAAATAATTGTACTGATCTTTTGTATCGTACAAAATATGATCTCCACATTTGTTCGCATTCGGAGAAGTCTTTAAATAATTGGATTTCGTACACATATCAATTTCATTATGAAAAAAATAATAATGCGAGCATTTTTCTGCCTGAAATCTTTAAGGACGTCACATATTTATTTATTTCTATAATTCTGAAAACTATTTTTGAATTACATTCAGCAAGTCACTGTCTTCTAATTTATTTTATCATGTCAAGTCTAATGATAGTTTAAAGCAGTTCGATAAAAATGGATAGATTATGGTGGCTTATTATTCTAGTCTCAGATAGAATAATAGTGCCTTGTATTTTAGCTAAATCCTCCGATATTTTACTATGTACTTATTAAAGAAAAACTAATAACAATTTTAAAATGCAGAAAATATTTTAGCATAGTTTAAACAGCTCAATTGCTAATGTCATCGTTAGAGATGCTTAAAAACAACTCTAACAATACAGTCCTAAATAAAATTTACCATAACTAGTTTTATTTAATATGATATTCTTATATATGAATAATGAAATGTAATCTATCATTTACTGGGTAGAAATTTCAATATACTATGTGATGTATGTTTAAATTAAGGAAATTGTTGCGGTATTCAATGTATTTCTTATGACAGCAACGGGCTACGGACCTGTCTTTGGGACCAGTGACGTCAGTTGCGAAGGGAAGGGAGAATTCCAGCTGTTGGCGTACAATCTTTGGCCAACCTTACCTTTCAATAGACCTTGAGTTCTACTGAGCCTGAGTAATTCCTTCTGACGTATGCTAGGGCAATTGCAGTTGAGAATTGTCGCCTGCCTTTGGCCCTTAGTATTACGCCAGTTTTTGCACTGAAGCTTTCTGAAGATGTCATAGACAGTTCTTCTAGTTAGTTCATTGGGAACACCCAAAGCCGGCTCAGGACCAACAAAAGGAATACTAGAGCTTTCCTAGCTAATTCATCAGCCAGCTCATTTCCTGGTATGCCCGAATGTCCAGGCACCCAGTAGAGTATGACTTTATTATTGCTATCAATATTGCACAGTGCATTATAGCACTCCCAGACGAGGGAAGACGTCATAGATGACTTCCCTAAGACCATAACAGCAGCTTGACTATCAGAACAGATAAGTATTTGGTTGCTCCTGTAATTTATGTCATAGAAAATTCTACAACACATGAGAATGGCAAAAATTTCAGCCTGAAAGACAGCATAACTGCCGAGAGGATAAGACAGATTTGTACCATCATCCGGACAGCATACACCAGCACCAGTACTAGTGCCTAGCTTCGAGCCATCCGTATACCAAACAATACAATTCTGTTTGTTGTAAGTAGGAGTCCTCTTCCATTTATCCAGTGAAGAAACCTGAAATTCATAAAGCTTATTAAACATATATTTGACATGAATATGCCATCAGATGGCATATGGAAATAAAGGTGATTAATTGCGTTACTGTTAAGACCACTCCAAGATAGATATTTTGAGTAGTTAAATTCATCCATTCATTCATCGTTACCCTTACTTCAAGTTTTTGAAATTTTTGGTTATTTGTTGATATGGTAGTTGAGACAGATAGAATGACACTCATACCGAAGATTTGACTCAAGTGTAAGTGCTTCATCATTATGAATTGTGGTATTGAACTATTTAATTACTCCTTTGCATCGTCACTCCTAATTCGAATTTTCAAAATATTAGATGTTTTCGTTGACTTGCAAGCTGAGATAGATCGGATGAGACCAAACCCAATCAATAATAAACTAGCTCACAACGTAAAAAGGCTCCACATATAAGTTTCAGTAAGCAAACGCACATTTCGGAAAAGCTTTGAATCTCCTACTTCAGAATGTGAAACAGATTTTTTAAATAGCAAATTGGAATTTATAACCCTAAATTCAACCCACCTATAGATCTGTTACAGAGTGACACGCATTACATTTGGAAATTAAACTTTGCCAACACAAAATTCTGCAAGGGAAATTAGTAATAAGAACTAAGGATCACGGAGAGACAAAAAGAAACTCAAATTCCGTATACTCAGATACCCATATTTATTAAATATAAAAAATCATATCAAAAGTTTATTAGTTCATCGTGAGAACTGTGATGTCAAGACTCATAAAAACGTATAAAGGAATTGACTTATATTGCATAACTCGAATTCGTTCATGAATCTATATTATCAATCCGAATGAAACATGCCAAATTCTCATTCTTCAGCACAAAAATCATACACAAGTAGTAAGTGAGCAATAAGAAATAATCATCTCTTTCTGGACTGTCTAGTAGATTTTCGCCCAGAATAATTTAGGGAGATTTATAGGAAAGCCTTTGTCAATTTTATTTTATCTATTGCAATTACTGCAAACATCGCTGATGGACAATTTCAATTAAGTCAATCCTCCTGGTTGATCCGCAGAATACAGAGCATAATTGATGTCGATAATGTTAGCTTAAGTCACACAAAATTAATCTCACGCCTACAAAACTGGATAATTTTGTGTACCATCTTCCAGTCCATTGACTAAGTACAAAACTGGTATTTAAATAATAGTTTAATTCCTCCAATGCAAATATTTCATTTTTAGAATTGGATGAATTAAATTTCGGATTAATTGAACTGCTAGAAGCAGGACTGATAACAACGCATAACATAAAATTTTAAAGAGTGGCATGGTAGGTGTGTCTTGGATAGGAAAATTTTAATCTCACTGACGAAATGGCGGTAATCAACCGTTAAGTGTGCAAAATTCCATCTGCTTGTAATCATCTTCTTCACGTTTAATTGCTGTGTCATTCCATCTGATGATTGTCTTATAACTTTGCAAGATAGCTATGTTATTAGCTCTATCTTGTTCCTCTTTCCGCTTCTTTCTGCGTCGAATAAAGAATAAGTTATGCAGATATTCGGATTCATTGTTGTATCCTGAAAGCATACCGATGAATAAAGATCATACGTCTTAACTAAGATGAATCAAATGAAAGCCAAAACAATACCATACGATTTTCACGTGCATTTAAAAAACCTTCAAATGTTCCTGAAATTAAAAACATTCAAGTGTTCCTGAAATTAAAAACATTCAAATATTCCCAAAATTAAGAAAAACATCCAAATGTTCCTGAAATTAAAAATCATTCAAATGTTCCTGAAATAAAAAAAACATTCAAGTTTTTCTGAAATTAAAACAACATTCAAATGTTCCTGAAATTAAAAAAACACGCGTCATAAATTTTATGACATATAACATGCAGTAAACTATCGAGCTTGCCAAAAAATATTCGCCCATGTCATCTGTATGCCGGAATAACATTCTTGAAATATTCAAAGGAATTCCTGTTTTGCGTTCCTGATCCAAGGACGAAAATAGTTTCAACCGAATGAACAGATTCAGACGGAAAACAGGCAGAAAAAGAAATTGAAATATTTGTAGGCTTATACTTTTCAAAAGCAAAAGATAACCCTATGTGTCACATATTTTTCACATATTTTACAAAAATATATGCTGCATAAAAATGTCAGGACTTCTATGAAAAGTAATTTGAAACTAGAACTCGTTTTCGAAAAATAGTACCAGAAGAAATTCTTTCTCGTATTTTGACAAGCTAGAAACAAGAAATGTACTTTAAGTGACTGTAATATCAATTTGAAACACTTGAATAAAGCGCCCACTTGGCGCAGTAAAAATATAAATAGGTTGAAGCTATTTATTAAGCTCAATGAAGTATTATTTTGTTAATAAATTAAGTTACAAATTGTTGATATACTAAAATATATCTAATACAAAAAATACCTGCCCTTATCCGGGATAATACTGAAATGAAATTAACGCGGTAAAGAATTTCAAATAGTGTATCCATAAATGTGTTTATTATTAAGCTTAACGAACCAGTCAAAAAGCCTGAAAATCAGTTGAGCAGCTTTTGAAATTTAAACTGCCGTTACAGATAGACAAAACAGATATATTTATTCCCGTTATTCTGAGCCAGGGTATAGAAAGAAACCCTCATGCAGAATAACGGGAATAACAGAAAAACGGACCTGTAAAAACACTGAAATTAACACTCTTTATAAATTAGACTGTAACTTTTTTAATAAGTTTTATTTTGGTCAACAATATAGTATTACGTTTGGCGTTGAAAGTAATTGTTGAAAGTAGTTGTTGAAAGTAGTTGTTAAAAGTAGTTGAAAGTAGTTCTGTCAATTGAAAATTGGCCCAGTTAAGGTCTGCTTTCGGTCTGATTTCGGATGATAGTCAAGTTTCGGTCTTATATTTCCCCAATGCGGTCTTCGGAAGTGTGTGGAGTGACCTTACCCCCAAAATTGGTCCACTCCGGAAATAAACAAAAATCGTTACGTTCAGTCAGGGATTGATATAATAATTGTCTAATAGGTTATTTGTTTACAGTTAAATCATAAATTAGTGTAAATAAGGGAAATCGTAACACATAAGTTATTGCGACCATACACTTATTACTGAAACGTATTAAGCTTTCATTTTTAATTTAAAATAAAACATGCTTTTTCAATAACATAATATTTCTGCTATCGTTATAAGCTCTCATTTTTAATTTTCATTAAAATATGCTATTTTCAATAAAATCATATTGCTACAATAGTTGAGCTCTCCTTCTTAATTTACAATAAAACATGCTATTTTTAATGACGTTATATTACTGCAACCGTTATAAGACTTCCTTTTTCAATTTCTCAAAAAAGGCTCTTAATACATTTAATATCGCCTACGTATGATTTCACAAAAAATTCTCAACAAATTCATTGACTTTCGAAATAACTTGAGATTTGTCAGTGATCTTCTGATATCTATTTTGTGGGATATCACATAAGCTCTCAGAAAAGTAGAGTCAGAAAAATTTATTCCGAATATATATTTTGGAAGTTATATTTGATAACATGCCACAGATTTTATAATTTGAAAAAGTCAATATATTTTTCTGAAGAAAATAAACTATTTGTGAAATGAAATATCTGGATAAAATATAAATTTTCCGTTTATTTATATAAATTTTATTAATTCAGTGAAAAGTGGCTCAAATTTTAAAGAAAAGTAAATATATTTTAAGTAAATTTGGAATTTTGTAAATATAGATTTTCGTAATAAAACATTTACGTTTCGTTTAAGATATTTAAAACAAGTTTTATAGCATATCTTTAACAAGCGTATTTTATATAAACAAAATTATTTTACATTTACCAAGCATTTTACTTTAACAAGTGTGAAACCAAATTTGAGACAAGATTTAGCGGAGACAGTTTTACGTTGAATGTTTATGATTGTCTGTAATATCAAACAATGCATCAGACTTAAGGACGCCAGTTTTATTGCATCCTGATCCGAGAGGTCAATTAAGGCCATAAACATAGGGGGGAAATGTGAAGACACGAGATTGGCTAAAGATGTTAACCAATTATGTAGGATGTCTGGTCACATTGCCCTAAGGTCAACCATTAATAGACAAGAGGGGTATCAGACCTCAGGCAAAAAGAGGTTGCAACATATGGAAAATTCTAGAGATGTTAAGAACAGTAAGAGAGTTCGACAAGAGCAGTCGGAGCAGATAAGAGTCGCAGTGAAGCCAGAGTACCAGACTTCGAGTTTGTACGACTGGCAATGCAGTTACGATGAGGTCAGATTGATTCGTGTTCAGTGATCGACGTCCATACGAGACGGCGTACCACACCGTGAGTTGGTACAGTACGGTGTACACTGATGAAACAGAACCCACAGAACCGAAAGTGGCTGTGTCAATGCACAAAGGCAAAAGTGGAGGTATGTGTTCCTATCAATAATTATAGGTCGTCAATGCAGTTTAGGCATTTTTAACTTAACTGGTCTCACATTTGCAATCTCCTCCGCATATAGTAATATGATAATTGTTGTAATTAAATTAATAATCAACCAAATGTTGTTAATAAATGATTTTATTTTAATGTTAAAATGGTGCAATTAATTGTGGTTCTATGTTAATGTATTCTATTCCAGGAACTCACACAGAAGATAAATATGGTGGGTTTAAGCGGCACACAAAGTAATGTGTTTCAATGTTTCAAGATTTTGCGATATTACTGCCATGTTAATGATCATGAATAACTTAATAAGTGTAAAAGCTAACTTAAAGTTCTTTTTCTAAATCCACACCGAACCAAAAATTTACATTTACCAAGAATTTATATTTGCTAATTATTTTGCATTTATCAAGTACTTTATACTTACCAAGTCGTATTTTTCATTTACCAAACATAATGTACACTCATTTCCAAAAGTTAAGCACGCAAAGCAAATTTATTTTTTCGTAAGCGTATTTGAAATTGAGTGACTGAAAATCACTGCGGGTGCAGTACGCAAATATCGTATGTTACAGCCAACCAGGATTGACTGTCCGGATATATGTTAGTTAGGCAGTCGTGAAAGACATTCTGAAGGGTTTGAGGAGGTGCATTTAAATGCTGATACAAAGTATTTATAATTTTTGTAGGACTTTTTTATGATATTCGTGTTTCTATGACAGAAGATTCGTGTTTCGTGACAGAAGACGAATGACAGATAGTGAGCGCTGGCGTGCTGCCGGATACATTGAAGCAGGACTGTCAAACAAAGATGTAGCTACTTTCTTTGGCGGTGATCATTCGGTAATTTCTGGATTATGGAAACAATTCTATATAAGTCAAACAGTTGTCCGGAGACCTGTGCCCGGTCGTCCAAGGTTACCACCTGGTGATCGGTATATTGCTATAGTAGCCAAGAGGAATCGACAAGCGACCTCCGCAATTGTTACATCCATGATTGCAGCGACACTCTGTAAGATAATATCTGCCAGTAATATGCGCCAATGGTTCCACGTGAAAGGACTGTACGCCAAAGTACCACGTTTTTGTGTTCTACTAACCATCCAAGTCAGAGGAGCAAGATTAAAGTGGTGTAGTTAACATGTCAATTGGACTGTCTCAGTTTGGTGTAACGTCCTGTTCACGGACGAGTCCAGGTTTACCCTGGATTCAGATGATAAGCGTATAAAGGTCTGGAGAGAACAAGACATACGCAATCAAGCCAACAACATCATCGAACATCATGCATTCAGAGGTGGCAGCGTAATGGTATGGGCTGGAATTTCAAAGGGATTTCGTACAGAGCTGCACATCTGTAAAGGCAGTTCTGTAAAGGCTGCGCGGTATCGGGATGAAGTGTTAGACCCCATTGTGAGACTCTACGCCGCAGCAGTTGGTCTTGATTTCCTCCTTATAAACTATATTGCCCTTCCCCATTGAGCTAACATTGTTGACGAATACCTGGAAAGTGAGGGCATTTCTAGTATGGAGTGGCCGGCGTATTCCCCCTACTTTAATCTATATAAATATAGATTAAGGTAGGGGGAATACGAAAAATAATTGGGATGCCCTTGGACGTACTGTGGGCGTGCTGTCTCTGCACGTTTACCTCCTCCAGCCTATCTCAGAGTTGAAAAGTGCCCTATTGGAGTAATGGCCATTGGTTGAATCTGCGATGACTGATCACTTCATTGAAAGCATGGAAAATCGTTGTAAAGTTTGTGCAAAGGTCCGGGGTGGTCACATATCATAGTAATGTAAGTTTTGTTTGGTTTGTTTGCCCTTAAACACAATCTTGTTAATAACCCAAATGTGACGTCATCATATAACTTACGAAAAGTAAATATTTTTTTCATCTTTATACATAATTATTATTTTCTTTAATGCATAAACACATTTGCTACCTTCATGTACAATTTTGAGTTAATCAAAGCTGTACTTTTCCATTTTTGTTGATTTTATCGTCCATGTTTAACTTTTGGCAGCTAGTGTACTAATTTATTCATGTCAACATCTAAAATTATGTCATTTAAAAACAAAAGTTCATGTAAACTCAAAGCCTTCTTTACAGTAATATTTGAGTTATTGAGCATTTATTTCAAATTTATTTTCAAATGCGATAATTAATTAAAAATGAAGTCTATTAAAATGCTTTACATACATTTTATTTCCTTTACATAATACAGAATACTGTAAATTATTATAATTATTAATATTAAGAATTGTAGTTTAAATTCGCTACATAATACCTTGCTTGTTTTGAAGTTACCTGATTCTAATAATTTTTGCTCGAGAAGTGTAAATATATAAATTCAAAATTACAGCACATTAAACAGAACATAAAATAGCACATGAAGCAGAGCACACATTTTTGGCTTTCCCGGAAACTCGTAACACAAAGCTCATATATTTTTATAAATAAGCACATATAGTTTTCATAAGTCATAAATAATATAACATATGTCACATCGGATAAAAATTCACTCAACTTATAATAGAGAAAAACATTCATTATATGTGAAAAGATGGGAGATCTACCTCAAACAACAAAATCTTTCTTCTACGGACAAGATGATCATTTTGCTCGTAATCAAATTCCGCACAGATGATGGAATTTGCAAAGCAATAAACGTCCGATATACACAACAGAAATAAAACAACCATGATCCTTCTTGTTATTAAAACAAACTTTTGGCAGGAAAACTTTCAAAATTTCTGCTTATTAGTTGTGAACTAACATAAATAACAAGAATATTTTTGTGAAATGGACGTAAAAGATGTTGGGAATTTTGCAAAAACTATTAAATTGAGCATTAATTTATATATCCACTATTTCCATATAAGGAAATTTATACATTAATTATCCGAACATAACCCTTTAGTATCAAATATAATTTAACTCTATGAATTTATTGTATACTAGCTTAATTTATTGTATACTAGCAGCATACCCGTTCTTCGTACGGAGTATATAATATAAAGAAACTTATAATTCGCAATCATGTGCAAATTCTGTTAAAATATTAAATTTATTGCTCATAAAGAGAAGTTAAAGAATATCTGTTCTCATTATGCAAAATTATCTTCACGGGCAGATCTGAAGAATAAAACATCCTGGCCCCTTTTGTAAGCAAATTTACAAAAAAAGGAATAGAATCAATATATGTAACCCCGTACTACTTATATTGTCGCATATTAGAAAATATGCCACTGTGTTAGTAGAAGATTACCCGCATTGCAATATGAGTCTCAAAAATATTTGCCAAAATAAAATAGATGACATAATAAATTGAAAATATCAATAATCCTCGTAATCTTTATACCAGAAGGTCGCAATTGATTCCAATATATGCCAATATATATCAAAATGTATGCCAATATACCTGTACTACTTATATTCTCGTAGATTAGAAGATATACCAGTGCATTTGTAGAAGATTACTCGTACAACATAATATATATGAGTTTCAACAATTTTCGTCATAATAAAACAATAGCATAATAACTTGAAAATATCAATAATCCCTGAATCAACAGTCCCCGAAAATATCAATAATAATAATGTTTAAACCTGAAGACCGTAATTGATATTATCCAGTCAAAAATGCAATGTCAATAAAATTTATTTTATATACATATCTTTATTATTCAAATCGGAAAAGATTTAAAATAAAATCGTATGCCGCATAACACATTGGATCCGTTGCTAAGCGATATGATGTCATTTGCTTCAAATAAATTGATGGAAATCATATCGTCTGAATAATGCGATCTCCATGGAAGGTTTGGTGACATTTTTGTCAATTTAGCGATAACTTAAAAAACCGCCAAATTTATCGCCAAGTGGGACTGTAGAACTGGTAGTCCCATTTTGCGACAAATTGACGAAACATCATCACAATGCTATCCCCTAACAAAACACAATTAATTTCATTTATTAAGCGCGATTTTATCAATTCCATGATATTTTTATGGATTGACAAATACTTTTATCAATTTGATGATATTAAAAAAATTCATTAAATGTGTTACTAAGTAGGATGGATGGACTGACCGACAAATGCTACAGAAACATCATTTCAGTAATCTATTCTAAAAAACAAATCATTGATTTGCGTCATTTTTATAAATTTGGAGACATTTCCGCTAATTTGGTAAAGTTTAAGAAAAGTTACCAAGTTATTCAGAGATATTCCGCTAAATTCGTAGCTCTGAATTTGCAGATCTGAAGAATAAAATATCCTGATCCCGTTTGTATATACTAAATCAAAACACTAAAATTGTATTATAAGATACACCCGTTCTACTCTTTTTCTGCTTCAACAATCGGCTAAGTGAATTTATTGGGTAAACACAATATATGAGTTTATTAGCCAAACACAATATATGAGCTTAAAACCTCTTTGCTAAAATAAAAGAAAGTGATGTACGCAGTCCGCAATTTATATAATTAAAAGAACAATCAAACCGTTCATTTAAAAAATATATTTTTATATCCATTTATTTATTATTCAAATAGAAAAAATAATAATAAATATTAACAACGCATTTAATTTCATCCCGTTGCCGAGCAACATGATATAAGATAGAATCTTCCCCATAAAATGCGAAATTAAATAGCCATTTTGATTTCTTTATACTTTTCATCGTTGAGGAAAAGCTTGTGAAAGATAAACCATGGAGGTAGATTTTTCCATTTAAATTCATGTTTCAAACAATTCATGTTTTCGGATAGTGACTAATAAATCCTGCATCAAACTCAGAAATAAAGTTTTATTTCATTTCGACGTTTTAAACAAACGATTTTCATATTTTCCGTTTAGATAAACCACGGAGTTGGAGAGTAGAACTCCAAGGAAAATGTTCAGTTTTTCATTAATATCTCTACAGCCCTGGTCTTAGAAACTCGAAACTTGGACTAAATTTATAGGGAGCTATTTCAAGGCTATTCTCAAAATTTCATTTAATTCGGTTCAGCCGTTTTTCCGTGATGATGAGACAAACGAAAATTTCGTTTTTTACTAATATCTCGAGAACCACTGATTGTATAAACTCAAAATACAGACTAAATTTTAAGTGGGGCTATTTCTAGGCTACCCACCAAATTTCATCAAATTCGGTTCGGCCGTTCTCCCGTGTTGATGGGACAAACAGACAGACAGACAGACAGCTTTTCAATTTTATTTATATAGATATGGATTTGCTGTCGAGTTTTGTTATTATATCTGTATGAATCCTCTGCTAGAGGAGCTACAATTCCTTTTACACGATCGGACATTGTCACTATTATAGAGAGGCCTAACGCATGCACTCACGGACTTTTCCTTACAAAGCTATTGGCGTGTTTAAGGACTTTTCTAGGGACCCTCTATATTTATAATCTACTAGCAGCATACCCGTTCTTCGTACGGAGTATATAATATAAAGAAACTTAAAATTCACAATTATGTGCAAATTCCTTTAGTATACTAAATGTCATTTTTAATCAAAATATTCTGCTAAAATATATTAACATAATGCTCCTAAAAAGAAGTTAAGGAATGTCTGTTCTTACTATTCATAATTATCTTCACGGGCAGATCTGAAGAATAAAACAACCTGGCGTCTTTTGTAAGAGAATTTACAAAAAATATGGAATTGAATCAATATAGGCAAAATAAGAGCGTTAAAATTTTATGGAACCCGTATTACTTATATACTCGAATATTAGAAGATATAACCTGTATTAGTAGATTGCATGTATAAATTGAAAATATCAATACATCCGTAATCTTTAAACCAGAAGGCAGTAATTGATTCCAGTATGTGCCGAAATGAAAGTGCTAAAATTATATGAGAAGATATACCCGTACTACTTATAATGTCGTAGATTAGAAGATATGTCCTTGTGTTAGTAAAAGATTACCCGTGTAATAATATGAGTCTTAAAAATATTTGCCAAAATAAAACAGATTAATTAATAAATTAAAAATATCGATAATCCCCGTAATCTTCATACCAGAAGGCCGTACTCGATTCCAATATATGCCAATATATGTCAAAATATATGCCAATATATCTGTACTATTTATATTCTCATAAATTAGAAGATATAGCCGTGCATGTGTAGAAGATTACTCGTACAACGTACAATATATGAGTTTCAACAATTTTTGTCGCAATAAAACAATGGCATAAGAAATTGAAAATATCAATAATCTCTGAATCAAAAATCCCCGAAAACATCAATAATAATGATGTTTAAATCTGAAGATCGTAATTGATATTACCCAGTCAAAAATACTATGGCAATGAAATTTATTTTATATACATATCTTCATTATTAAAATCGGAAAATATTTAATAAAAATCTTCTTCCTTATAAACACACTGGATTTAAATCCGTTGCTAAGCGACATGCTATGATTCGGTTGAAATAAATTGATGGTCAAAAAATCGTCTGAATAATGCGATCTCTAATGAAGGTTTGGCGGCATTTTAAAGAATCGCCAAATTTATCACCAAGTGACAGTCCCACTTGACGATAAATTGGCGAACCATCATCAAAATATTATCCCCTAAAAAACACAATTTCATTTATTTAGCGGAATTTTATCAATATCAAGATATTTTTATGGATTTACAATCATTTTTAACAATTTGGTGATATTTTAAAAATTCGCTAAATGTGTTACTAAGTAAGAAGGTTAGACTGACAGAGAAATGCTAATGAAATACCAGTTCAGTACTTTCTTCTAGCAAAACAAAATAAATTTCATTAATTTACATCGTTTTTATCAATTTGGAGACATTTCAATCAATTTGGCAACGTTTAAGAAATTTGCCAAGTTAGCGATATCCAGCCAAATTCGTAGCTCTAAATTTGCAGATCTGAATAAAATACATTGATCCAGTTTGTATATACTAAATGAAAACACTAAAATATTATTAGAAGATATACCCGTTCTACTCTTTTTCTGTTTCAACAATCGGATAAATGAATTTATTGGGTAGACTGATTATATGAGTTTATTAGATAAACACAATATATAAGCTTGAAACCCCTTCGGCAAAATAAATGAAAGTGGCGTAAGTAGTTAGCAATTAATATAATTAAAAGAAAAATCAAACCGTTTTTTTCTAAAATATATTTTTATATCCATTTATTTATTATTCAAATCGAAAAAATAATAATAATCATTAACAAACACATTTAATTTTATTGCGTTGCCGAGCAACATGATATGAGATAGAATCTTCCTCATAAAATTCGAAATTAAATAACCATTTTGATTTCTTAATACTTTTCATCCTTGAGTAAAAGCTTGTGAAAAATATAAGCCGTGGAGGAAGATTTTTCCATTTAAATTCATGTTTCAAACAATTCATGCTTTCAGGTTGTGACTAA
Source organism: Amaurobius ferox (assembly GCA_951213105.1). Taxonomy (NCBI): domain Eukaryota; kingdom Metazoa; phylum Arthropoda; class Arachnida; order Araneae; family Amaurobiidae; genus Amaurobius; species Amaurobius ferox. The sequence goes on along the minus strand of OX578142.1, from coordinate 96,594,778 downwards.
TTAGCGCAAAAAATCTCCGCCAAACTCAGAAATAAAGTTTTATTTCTCTTTGACGTTTTAAACAAACGATTTTCATCCTTTCCGTTTGGATAAACCACGGAGTTACAGAGTCTTAGGAAAAAGTTCCGTTTTTCATTAATATCTCGAGAACCCCTGGTCTTAGAAACCCGAAACTTGGACGAAATTTATGAAGGGATATTTCAAGGCTACCTAGAAAATTTCATTAAATTCGGTTCAGCCGTTCTCTCGAGATGATGAGATAAACGAAAGTTTTTTTTTTTTACTAATATCTCGAGAACCACTGGCCGTAGAAACTCCAAACATTGACTAAATTTTAAGTGTAGTTATTTCCAGGCTACCCACAAAATTTCACCTAATTCGGTTCAGCCGTTCCCCCGTGATGATGGGACAAACAGACAGACAGACAGACAGATTTTCAATTTTACTTATATAGACTAGCAGCATACCCGATCTTCGTACGGAGTATATAATATAAAAAAACTTATAATTCGCAATCATGTGCAAATTCTGTTAAAATATTAAATTTATTGCTCATAAAGAGAAGTTTAAGAATATCTGTTCTCACTATATGCAAAATTATCTTCACGGGCAAATCTGAAGAATAAAACATCCTGGCCCCTTTTGTAAGCAAATTTACAAAAAAAAAAATAATTAATATATGCAACCCCGTACTACTTATATTGTCGCAGATTAGAAAATATGCCAGTGTGTTAGTAGAAGCTTCCTCATATTGCAATATGAGTCTCAAAAATATTTGCCAAAATAAAAGAGATGACGTAATAAATTGAAAGTATCAAAAATCCCCGTAATCTTAATACCAGAAGGTCGTAATTGATTCCAATATATGCCAATATATACCTGTACTATTTATATTCTCGTAGATTAGAAGATATACCCGTGCATTTGTAGAAGATTATTCGTACAACGTACTATATATGAGTTTCAACAATTTTCGTCATAATGAAACAATGGCATAATAATTTGAAAATATCAATAATCCCTGAATCAACTGTCCCCGAAAATATCAATAATAATGATGTTTAAACCTGAAGACCGTAATTGATACTATCCAGTCAAAAATGCAATGTCAATGAAATTTATTTTATATACATATTTTTATTATTCAAATCGGAAAAAATTTAATAAAAATCGTATACCGCATAACACATTGGATCCGTTGCTAAGCGATATGATATCATTTGCTTCAAATAAATTGATGGAAACCATATCGTCTAAATAAAGCGAACTCCATGGAAGGTTTGGCGACATTTTCGTCAATTTAGCGATAACTTAAAAAATCGCCAAATTTATCGCCAAGTGGGACTGTAGAACTGATAGTCCCATTTTGCGACAGATTGACGAAACATCATCAGAATACTATCCCCTAAGAAAACATAATTAATTGCATTTATTAAGCGCAATTTTATCAATTTCAAGATATTTTTATGGATTTACAAATATTTTTATCAATTTGGTGATATTAAAACAATTCGTTAAATGTGTTACTAAGTCGGATGGATGGACTGACCAACAAATGCTACAGAAACATCATTTCAGTACTCTATTCTAAAAAAGCAAATTTAATTTCATTGATTTGTGTCATTTTTATCAATTTGGAGACAATTCCGCTAATTTGGTAAAGTTTAAGAAAAGTTACCAAGTTATTTAGAGATATTTCGCTAAATTCGTAGCTCTAAATTTGCAGATCTGAAGAATAAAATATCCATATCCCGTTTGTATATACTAAATGAAAATACTAAAATTAGAAGATACATACACCCGTTCTACTCTTTTTCTACTTCAACAATCGGCTAAATGAATTTATTGGGTAAACACAATATATGAGTTAATTAGCTACACATAATATATGAGCTTGAAACCTCTTTGCTAAAATAAATAAAAGTGATGTACGCATTCCGCAATTTATATAATTAAAAGAACAATTAAACCATTCATTTATAAAATATATTTTTACATCCATTTATTTATTATTCAAATAAAAAAAATAATAATAAATATTAACAACACATTTAATTTCATTTCGTTGCCGAGCAACATGCTATAAGATAGAATCTTCCTCGTAAAATGCGAAATAAAATAGCCATTTTGATTTCTTTATACTTTTCATCGTTAAGTAAAAGCTCGTGAAAGAGGAACCATGGAGGTAGATTTTTTCCATTTAAATTCATGTTTCAAACAATTCATGTTTTCCTATAGTGACTAATTAATGCAAAAATCCTGCACCAAACTCGGAAATAAAGTTTTATTTCATTTTGACGTTTTATACAAGGGATTTTCATCCTTTCCGTTTGGATAAACCACGGAGTTGGAGAGTAGAACTCCTAGGGAAAAGTTCCGTTTTTCATTAATATCTCGACAACTCCTAGTCTTAGAAACTCGAAACTTTGACTAAATTTATGGGCGTATATTTCAAGGCTATCTACTAAATTTCATTAAATTCGGTTCAGCAGTTTTTCATTGATGATGATACAAACGAAAATTTCGTTTTTTACAAATATCTCGAGAACCACTGGTCGTAGAAACTCAAAACACGGACTAAATTTTAATTCAGGCTATTTCTAGACTCTCCACAAAATTTCATCAAATTCGGTTCAACCGTTCTCCCGTGATGATCTGACAAACAGACAGACAGACAGACAGATTTTCAATTTTATTTATATAGATTTATATATGTCACAATTTTAAGTCATGTGGATTATTAAAGGCTTATTTGCTTCATTAGATCAAAATGCAAACTAGTCATATAGTATAAAACATGTAGTTCTTACCTACATAACTTACTCTATTGACTCTAATGATGCTATTCATAGAAGTAAGGTTGAAATAGCTGAAAGTCCACTTATTGACTCATTCTATTCACTCTAGTGATCCTATTCATAGCGTTGAGGTTGAAATAGGTGAGGGTGTAGCGATAAATATTCATAAGGGTGTTTGTCCACTATTTCCATTTAAGGAATTTTATAAATTAATTATCCAATGAAAATCCTGTGGCACCCAATGCTCTACAACTTCGAAATTAGCTGTTTTCTCTTTATCTTGCTTTTTTGTCAAGTTTGTTCATCTAACATTTTAAATTATTTGCTGGAATCACTAAAATAACTTTTTTCAATCAATCATAGTGACTTTATTATGGATAGACCTAACAAAATGTCCATGTACACTTATAGACCTTTTCTTACAAAGTTATTGGGATGCTTAAGGACTATCCTAGAAAACCTGTATGTTTATAATGTATTTTAAGTATGTCAAATCCTATATATTTATATGCATTGTTAAAGACAGTAATTTTTTCGTTTCATTACCTAAAAATGTACACTTGCCATATTGTATAAACAGGGTAATTCTCGCCTTTGTGACTCACTTAGTAAATCATGCTGAGTTTTCATATAGGTGTGATTGAATTACATATTCAGCGTGTCCTAAAAACATTGACCTCGGTTTTTATTCCTTAAATATTGATCTTAGACATATATAATAAATTACAAAGTTGCGTAAAAAAGGTGCAGAATTTTATGAAATCCATAAATATTTTCAGTGGATTGAAATTAAAGAAATACAAAATTTAAATTTTTATACGGCCCTCGTACAAAAACATTTCTAATGAATAAAATGTGCCTCATACACAAATAAAATGGTGTACAAAATTTCAGTGTTTTATCATAAAAAGTCCCAGAGATATGTTTAAACAAATTTCGTGAGGGATTAATCACAAATTGAAATGTAAATGTTTCCAGCAAGAGCGCAAATGACGCAACGCAGAAATGCATCATAGGCAAATAATATCTGCCTCTTTAGATTTATTTACAATTTTTCAAAAATATGCTTCCTAAAAAATACCTTAAAATGTTACATGATTAATTACAGAACAAAACTTGGAAATGGCATAATCAAAATGAACATTAAAACAACTTGGAAATGTATACATATGCAAGTATCTGCCTCTGATAGGTGCGTCACACAATCGCAACAGACGCATCATCACATGAGAAAGTTGTTTTTGCTTTGCCATTGATCAATCGACTCGCTTAAGCAAGCGTAGCACGTGCAGCCCGGCAGTCTGAGCGTCCTTTAAGTAATTTCACATTTCTGCTACATTTTGAGAGAGTAGTTAGCCTGTACCGACAGTATGTCGCAATACAGCAACGAAGAACTTTTTGAAATGCTTATGCTGTACTGTTTATGCAATCGCAATGCTAACGAAACTGCACGGGAAAATCCACGTACTTTTCCCAATTCCCGACGTCCTTCTGGGAGATTTATTTCCCGATTGGTGCAACGAGTGCATGAAAGAGGAAGCATACATCGTGTAAGGGGATTAGGTAGGCCCAGACATCACTTAACTGATGTAGAGATTGATATTTGGGCTTTCATTTGCAGTAATCCACATAGTAGTGTTCATACCGCTGCTTCATAAATGAACGTACCATGTGCAATAGTGTGAAAAATACTGAGGCGGAATAAATGGTATCTGTATAACATTCATGGTCTGCAAGGACAGGAACCAACAGATTATCAACGCAGTCTAGATTTTTTTTATTGGGCTTAAATCAGGAAGATGCAAACCCCCCTTTCCGAAAAAACGTAATTTGGACTGACAAATGCTATTTTAAACAAGATGGATGCATCTCAAAATGAGCACTTCTGATCTGACACAAATCCATTCGTGGTATGTGATATTCATCATCAGTGTGTAGTATTTTCAGACACACTGGTGTAGTCGCTTACTGCACACGACGTTTTCTACACACTGGTGTAGTATTTACAGAAACCGTTTGCTTGGACTCATACTGTAAGATGGTACGTTGACTGGTGACAGATATGTTAATGAGATTCTGAATGCGGTTGTTCCTGATTTTATGGATGAATTTATTATTGAAATATTTAATACATTGAATTTTATTATTGAACTATGATTGAAAATATTATTTATTTATGTAATAACTGTCCCTAACTGTACTTCCACGTGTATAGTTTCAATAGGACGGATCTGCAGCCTGCCATACTACAGTTGTGAAACACTGGTTAAATAACGAGTTTCCAGACAAGTGGATTAGCTTGCATGGGCCAGTCGAATTTCCTCCTAGATCGCCTGATTTAACGCCTATGGATTTTTAATTGTGGGGTCGTTTACGCACAACTGTTTATCTGTCACGTCCCTTAAATAAAGCAGAGTTGCAACAACGCATTCAAGATGGTTGTCGTGACATCACCGAACAAGAACTTGATCGAGTGCACAAAAGTGTTATCAGGCGAATGCAGCTCTGTATTGCCATGGATGGAAAACACTTTGACCAAGATATGTAATCTATATGTAAAATTATTATTTCTACACAGTGTAGATACTTTTGAACCTATAAATAACAAAATATTATTTATTTTTGTAATCATTGTTTTCTTTCGTAATTTGTGTATAACCCCTGAAACGCGATCTGACGACATGATTTTTTCACTCTGAGAACCCGTATCGATGCATCGAAAAGTGCTTTAAGTCAGCATTTTTGTCTTTTCGTATCTCTAAGACTTTTAGGATAAAATGCTGAAATTTTATACATCACCTTATCGTTCTCGGCCATCCAATTAACTACTCTGAGTCCTAGGACGAGTCGGGTGGCTTGGGCTTTCGACACTCCTTTCGACATCACCTTATCGTATGGGACACATTTTACTCATTGGAAAAGTTTTTGTACGGGGGCCGTACAAAAATTTAAATTTTGTATTTCTTAAAATTTAATTCCCTTGAAAATTTTAGTCGATTTCATAAAATTCTGTACCTTTTTGTACGCAACTAATTTATTGTATATGTCTAAGATCAATAAAGGGAATAAAAGCTGAGACCAATGTTTTTGGGACATCCATAATGGGGAGTGCCATAGTGAGTTAAGGAATCATGAATCTTTATACGAATCTTTTTACGACTCTCTCTCCCTCTCTCTCTCTCTCTCTCTCTTTCTCTCTCTATCTCTCTCTTTATATATATATATATATATATTCAGTAAGCTGTAGCAGAATACTTTATAAAAATTTTTAGAAACATATGGACATATGGACACGATAAAATGCTATTAAAAAAGGGGAAATTGACTAATTTATATCTGTATGACTATGGATAGCCGTCTCATTTTAGTAGAATCTTCAACTCTACCTACTTCTAAAGACATTCATTTCAAATATTAAAAACCAAAAATCTGTTATAAAGATTCGTAATTCCTTAACTCACTAAACTATGGCACTTTCTGCTTAAACTTTTAAAAACTTTGCTAATGGTTAATGCTGAAAATAACTAGAACTTGTGGGATATTCCCTTCCAAGTTTGAATTCTAATTCAATCAAATGAAGTAGTTAAAATGTTTGAGTGCTAACATGAGCGATATTCAAAGCGGCAGATTTAAACGAATCACCATCTCAAATCCTTAACAGTGTTCATGAAGAAGCAGTAATGACTTTTAATATTTGATTTCATTTATGAAGAGTTTGAAAGTTATAACGACAGCAGAAGGTAATAAAATTTGTATTTTCAAATACTCTATCATTCTGAGAGTTCGTTTTTGAAAACAAAATAGTTGTGCATTTATCTCAATTAGTTTCCATTAGTATAAATGGCTTTGGAAGCTTAGCTTTTAAAGATATAGTATATATATATATATATATATATATATATATATATATATATATATATATATATATATATATATATATATATATATATATATATATACATATATATATGTATGTGTGTGTGTGTGTGTGTGTATAGTATTAAAATCGTAAAATCTGAACAGGTTTTCCAAGTTTTTGATTACAAAACAATATTTTTCAAGAATTTTCAGAAAATTTCAACTGAATTCAAATTTTGGGAGGATGACAGGTTTACTCTGATATATACGTCCCTTGTTATCTTAAAAATATTATTTTTATGAAAAATTTGCTTTCTCTGTAAATCGTAACTTACCTTCATTAATTCATAGTATAAAATACTCCATTTACCAATTAACTATAAATCATATAGTTTGACTACTGGTATAATTATTTACTCAAGATGACAGCTGCATTATGTACGTGTTTGTTTGAATTTCTGAACTAAAGCAAAGCATGGTGATTGTATTTTGCACTTCTTTTATTGATATAGATATGCTCTTACTAGTTGATTAAATAAACTTTTTACATTAACCAATGTAGCCTAAAAAAATATGGTGAGCGTAATCTAATCACAAGTAGTGAAAGTCTTGGGATTTTTTCGATCTTCTAGTATTTTGTAATGCTATAAATTTACACTTTATGAGTGAGAATGCCCCAGTCATCTAAAGTTCATCTATGCTTTAATCTTTTGGATAAAAACAAATATTGTTCAGTAATGTACTTTATTTTGACATTTATCCTGATTCCATATATGCAAATTATGCACACATACCTCAAATTCCCATTACAGATATCCACCAAAGAATAAAAAATGTTTTGTTCTCAAAAAATTTAGTATAATGCATGTTATAAGCATCGTGTGAATCCCCATTCCTTTGAAATAATTTCTTTAGGTAATAGGTCTTCGGAGAATTCACAGAGTCGAAGTTCTCAAGCACTTTTCTCTTCTCCAGATAATTTAACGCAAAAAACGAAACAATCTTTTTTGCGAACCCGATAATTCTCACCGCCATGTTTCAGTAGGACTTAGGGATTACTAAGCTGATGTTTTTTACTTTGGTTCGGTGCAGGTGCTCTTTTTTATTTGTTTCATTTCTTTAATATTTTCAAAGAAATGTTTTCGAACATAGGTGTTCATTATATCAAGAACTATACAATTTAGTTTTAGTATACAATTTATTTTTTAGATTTGTTTTGGTATGGTTATACTTTTTTATTTTATGGTTGTTAATTATTTTATCTTTCACAGATTATTTAAAAAAAAAAAAAATTAACTTAATGGATGTTAAAGGCGAATTTTTATGTATTAATCATATTTTTTTTTATTTTAATGAAACACGTAAATATAAAGGAATAGAGTTAATCATGTTGAAATGATGTCCTAACTTTGTAAAGAAAGGGCCGTGAATGTACTCATTAGGTCTCTCTAGAGTAAAATAATTATGAACGATCAAAGAGATTGAAGCGCTCCTAGCACAGAATTGAAATATTTAGGGTAGGAACTCGCAACAAAGCAAAATAGACGAAAAAATACAATTCCATAGATTTAGAGCATTTACAGTTATGAGACAGGAAAAGCAATATTTTAAGCAAGTAATACGCCATGTAATACGCCATGTAATACGCCATGTAATACGCCAAGGTGTGAAACAAATTGAATAAATGTTCAGAGGAATAGGTACAGGATTTGACATTACACTTGAACAATGTTTATAACCCATATATTCACCAATTTGCGATAAAACCAATAAGTACAATGGGTGTTCACACATTTTCGTAACGATTTTGAAAATATATATAATATATAAACAAAGATAAGAATTTTGTTTTCTAATATGTTCAGTCTGATAGCCCTTTTGTTGAACTATCATATTACATCTTGATTTCCATGATAAAAGAACTTTTCTTAAAATATCAAGGTTGATTTTGTTCCACTCTTCCACCACAATCTTCCAGAGTCCATCCAATGTTTTGGGATGCCGCTTATAAAGAACTTGTTTTAAAAGTCCTAATGCACAGTAATCCATTAGGAGGCAGGTCGAGAGACTTGGGTGGGATGCATTTAAATGGAATAGCCTCAATTCTGGTTTCATTTCTCATTTTTACAAAAAATATAGCAGTAGATTTAGAGGTATGTCTGGTAGCCTTATCCTGATGGAACTTAACACAGTGAAGATTGTTTGGATAAAGTGATGTAATGTCTTTTTTAAAACAAGTGTTAAAACATATTTCTGATTGTAATCCGAGTTAATTTTGACATTTTTTTCTACTTTCGTTATTTTAAGTTTTCTGTTATAAGCTTGCTAATCGTAACCAAATAAATTGGTTTATCAATTGGTAATCAACCCAATCATCGTAACCAATCATCGTAAACAAATAATCTTGCCTTCTGTAAAACATATAATTGCATCTACAAATTAGTATGTAATATATGTAATATGTCATATATAGGCCAAACCAGCAATCCTCTGCATCTCCGAATTAACGTACACGGGATTCATATAAAAAAATTTCAATTACTGCAACTACCCTTAATGAATCAAAATTCAAATACGAACATTTTTCTATATATGGATTCGATAACATTGAAATTAGTATTCTATGTATTAAAAAAAATTAGTATGACAGATTGTTCCTTGAATATGAATTCATATGTGCAGACAAAACTATTTTTCCGCATTGACTCAATCAATTATTTAATCATCATAACATTGTTAAAAAATCCTTTAATTATCCTAATAAAGACCATAATATTTATAATTTCTTTAACATTTCCAAAAATAAATCAAAAAGAACTAAAAGTGCAAGTAAATATAATAAAAAATTACCTTCATTATCTGATCTAAATAATGCCATCCTACAGCAGCATGCAAATTTTGAAATTACTTTTGATTAGAAACAATGCAAGAACTAGATTTTCGCAATTAGAAAAACAGCAATTAAATTTGATTTATAACCTTTTTATAACCACTGCATTTGATAACATTCATTTTAAACATTTATTCTCTTATTTGCTCATCACCAAAAGTAAAATTCTTAATGTTTATTTATACGTCACGGACTTAAATTTAAATGACGAATCAAAATAATATACTAAAATAAACGAATATTGTACCCTGAATTTCACTAATTCTGTCTTAAATAATCTGAAGATAAATAATTCTTTAAAATCGGTTTTCAATTGCTTTCCAGTCAAACATGTAATTCTTGAAATTGCATATAAATATGATAAACCACTAGGACGTTATATTTTCAATTATAATCAAATTGCCAAATCAATAGATATTAAACAAAATTATGAATTGGATAAAGAGTCATACTGCCACTGTCATTAGCCAACGGCCCTACCGTGCTGAAAACACCGGTTCTCGTTAGATCACCGAAGTCAAGCAGCATCGGGCGCGGTTAGTACTTGGGTGGGTGACCACCTGGGAACACCGCGTGTTGTTGGCAAATTTCGGGCGCGGTAGCCCGGTGGTTTGCGCGCTGGATTCGTACGCTGCCACAACTGCCGCCGTGTTCATACGGAGTACGATCACGTTAAACATGTGGGTCCGTAAGTCCGCCGAGGGGTTGGTGGTAAGGGAAGGAGGGTACGTCCCTGTGGATGCCTCCCCCACTGGGTTCCGATCTAAATTGGGTGGCACTTCCCGGCCGTCTAAACGGTTACCTTACACCTTTCTGGTAGGTCGGACGGTCTGGGTCTCAACAACAACAACTGCCACTGTCATTTAGATTAATACAAAGACTACGTAAATAAACACCATGGGCATGTTATAACGGGAAATCTAAATACTATTAATTATGATGCACTAAGATCACTCATGTTACTAGGTACTGAATACCGTATTTCTACTAAATTTAAACATACATTAATTTGTAAAGATTTAATTTTTGACTTAAATAAATATATCTATCAAATCAGATATAAATATCAAATCCCTGTAGAAGCCTTCAAACCCTGGAGTGTCTTAATAGAGCAATACTTAAATCACTACATATATAATCAAAAATTAATAAATCATATAAACTTAATTCAATTAAAAAGGATATTAAAGAAATTCAAAATGATTCTGTCATTACTTATGTCGATAAGGCTAGTAGTAACTACTCAATCATTTGTGAATATTACTATATAAGTACCCTCCAGTCACACTTAATAATCAAATCTGTAATTTACATAATACTAAGTCTTATAGAATATCTGCTAAATATAAGCAAATCCATCTAAGAAATAATTGTAATAACATGCCATATCTTGTTTTAGTACCCAAGTTTCATAAATCCCCTGTTGCTTTTCGAACTATTACTAGTGGGCATAAATCTTACATTACTAATTCTGGTAAATTATTATTAAAAATATTAAATGAAGTATCCTTGTCAGATGAGAATTCAAATAATTGTCCTATTGTGAAAAACAGTTTTGAATTAGTTAAGAAATTAAAAACTCTTACTAATATTCATAGCATTTATACTTTTGATTCCAAAAATTTGTTTAATAATATTGATATAGATGATCTATATAGAACTATTTTAGGAATTTTTGAAAAATATATTATCAATCTTAACTATTCAAATTTTCTTTTTAAAAAATTACTTAATTTCACTCTCTACGAGAATTATATTCAGTATGGTGGTACTTTTTTTAAGCAACAGTTTGTTATCCCACAAAGGGGGTGTGCCTCATCATTGTTAGCTAATCAGTATTTATTCTTCTATGAAAAATCCAAGCTTGCATAATATGCACATGTTTAGATATCTAGATGACATATTATGTGTATCCCTTAAAAATATCCCTATAGTATTTAACTTTTATCCTAATAATTTACAATTAAATGCAAGTAATAATAACTCTAACGTTGCAAACTTGTTTTTAAATTTACAAAATTATAATATGGTTATAAACTTGTATGATAAAAGACAGGATTTTAAATTTAATACATCAAAAATTCAACATTTTGTCTCTTATTTCCATATATCTGATTTTAGAAATATTATAATAAACCAGGTTCTGAGTATCAATAAAATTTGTGATGAAAATTATAAATTAGCACATTTTATGGAATTACTGAGTACAGCGACTAATAATGCATATCCTCCCAAATTCGTTATTAAAATTTTCAACTCAGTGTATCAACGTCCACTCAATAACATCCAAGACAACTTTCCCAATTGTGGTTAATAATATGAAAAAAAATTAAATTATTTTAATAATTTATTAATTATATAATTAAATAAAAATTAAAAATAATAAAATAAGCTAAAAATATTAGAAAAATAAGAAAATCGGAAAATAAGATACATTAATATTAATGTTTCGAATTTTATTTTCGCTAAAAAATTGTAACTTTAGCCAGTTTGAAACTACGATTTGAGCGCCTTTATAATGGTATATAGTGGTATTCTCGTTTATCCATTTATTCTGTGAATCACTTGTTTAGCAAGAATTTTCATCTTTGCTTCATGTCCATATTCTGTTTTGCTTATACGGGTCCTGTCTCCTGCTCTGACTCACTGGATGGGTCTGGGAGTGTCGCTGTGAACGTTCGTACTGCCTCCTAGATTGTATTTCGTCATGTTCATTCCGGTGCTTCTAGATATTTATTATACTGCTAAGGTTAGTTGCATATACACGTGGTGAAAGAAGAAGGGTTCCTGCCACATGGTAATACAAAGTTTCCTAATGTTCATTTTTTCATCTTTTGGTGCCTGTAGTCTGAGTTTGGACATTTATAGTAATGTACTATTGTCCAATCTGAAACAGGCATTTGTTTGGATTAATTAGAATTAAATACTCAGACCTGAAGATTAATTTAATTCTTTTTAATCTTCGAATTTGGGCCGGTGCTGATCTTTTCTATTATCGGCATTATGGCAGTGGTTTTGCTTCTATGGTGAAGTTAATATTTCACAATTACTTGAATTAATTATTTTTATTATTACTTCTTTCTAATATATATATATATATATATATATATATATATATATATATATATATATATATATATCTTTTTGGCACAACAATAAATGAAACTTTCCGAGAATTAAACTTTTAACACTTACTAAAAGAAAGCAGGTATATGAACGTAATTTTCATACGCCTACTTTCTTTAAGGATGTATTAGATTTTTTTTTACTTTTTGTGGAGCATTGAGAGCATTGTCTAATTAGTAACAATCGGCAATTAAACTGATAATTAAAATTAAATTATTACAGAAAACAATTATTTGACACAACATGGTTATTTGCTTGTTGCTCTCCTATTTAGGATTGCTAAAATAAATAATACTTACAATCACATTATTTTAATGCCACCGCCTGTTCGAAATGCCTTACATCAGAAAAATGCACATTTGATTTCGAAAAATAATATCACCGCGTGCCATATTACAGTTATTGATGATACAACTTTCTGACAGGTATTTATTGCCTTCCTTGCGTCTATTATTTATAATGAGATAATGCTCTAAAACCTTGTAATTGGCGTTTTTCGTCTATCTCACTTTGTTGGCGAGTTTTTTATCCTAACATTTTAAAGTATCCACCAGGGGCGCCTCAATCAGTTTCATTCGATTGGGAAGAGTTACTTTACTTTAGATATACCTAACATGTACTCTCATGGGCATTTCTTTGGAAAGTTATTGAGGTATTTAAGGGCTTTTCTTGGAACCCTTTATAAGTTTTCAAAAGCCGGTTTTTATTAATGATCTAGAAATTTTTCTTGACATAAGAAATACTGATTCTATCAATAACAATTGCATTCAACTGATAAGAAATACTGATTCTATCAATAACAATTGCATTCAACTGATAAGAAATACTGATTCTATCAATAACAATTGCATTCAACTGATAAGAAATACTGATTCTATCAATAACAATTGCATTCAACTGATAAGAAATACTGATTCTATCAATAACAATTGCATTCAACTGATTGGGAATCTATAATCATGCCAGTGGCTCGCTATTAAAGTACTTGAACGCCAACCAATTGCGAACACGAAATTACATTTAATTACAAGAACCACGACGATATATCATCTACCCTTTATATATCTAGAGCTATTCAACCTCTCTAATTTATACGAATTGCATCCGAATCTTTCGATTATTTTAAAAATAATTTAAAAGTGTTGTATTTAAGGCTGATTGAGTTCGTTTTCTATTTCTTGTTCTGAAGAGTTTTAATTACGTGGTCCTAGGTCCTATCATACAAGCTGTTTGCGTGTATATTTTGCTATTATAAAGTTTTCTTTGTAGTAAAAACTACGTAAAGTGTAAAAAATGAAATGGTAATAAATATTTAGCATTATCACAGATGATCCAAAGAAATATATCTTACACGTGTAAACAAATAATTTTATAATATTAAATACTTCCTTGAAGAAAACAAGAATATGCTAATTAGGTGACCAGTCTCAACCACTGGTAATTTTACAAAAGTTTGACTGGTGAAATTAACTTCCGAGGCCGGTTACTTAATTTTGACATATTCTTCTTAATTACTGCCTCATTCCCCTGTAATTTTCTATCTTTCTTTCTTTTCAAGAGTTTGTCAATTTACTCCTCCCTTTAAATTCTTTCATTTTTTACCGATAATTTAACTGTTCATATTTCCTCTCTCTGTTTTATTTTAAATGTTATTTCAATGATTAATATTGCTTTCTTAAGACTTTAGATCCCCTTCTCTGGCCTTCGTTTGCAAGGGCAGGGGAAAAACACTTTATCCGCCTGGAGACAAATGTTTATGGGTGTTTTTTTTTCAATGCCTGATACTACCCGCTAGCAAATTTTCGCTTTGGATGTTTTTTATGCCATTGTGTAATAAAGGGCGGACCTCCCCCCCCTCCCCCGATCGTATTCCCCATGGGTTTTATTCTGGGTGTTCTTGATGTGCCATTGTGAATGAACGGGCGTAAACTCCCCATATCGACCACACCATGGTTTCTAATCTAATCAAATATGGGTGTTTTCGATATGTTTAAATTTCTACTTTTTTGACCTGCCCTGTCAGTGTTCCTTCTTCGCTGTTGTGAACAGTTGTTCACAAAAACAACAGTATTTCTGGCGGTGACGACAATCTTAACGACTTTGTGTTTAGCCATTCTTGACTAGCTCGGGGGTCTGTAACCGCCTACGAGCAAAACATCCCTAAAGCAGTGCTTTGTTATTTTCGAAATTCGTCTGGGTTTCTCACAATGTGCAGACACTAGTAAATAGAATATTGCAAAAGACACTCGCAAATAGAAAATCGAAGAAATAAAAATTGAATATTATTTAAGTTTTTCTATCTAAGAATGACTTACTATTTTCTGTTTACGAGTGTAATCTGATAGAAAATCGTAACAATCAGTCTTAAATAATAACATCTAAATTGTAAACAACCACAAATCTAAAAGTCCTTGGAACAAATGGAACTTAGTATTTTTGAGACCACGGTGATCCCTTGCATTTAACTTGCAGGATCATATTGTATGAAGGAAATTATAAAGGACTCGTGTGGTAACAAGGTTTCGAATA
This sequence comes from Amaurobius ferox, assembly GCA_951213105.1. Classification (NCBI taxonomy): domain Eukaryota; kingdom Metazoa; phylum Arthropoda; class Arachnida; order Araneae; family Amaurobiidae; genus Amaurobius; species Amaurobius ferox. The sequence goes on along the minus strand of OX578142.1, from coordinate 96,579,577 downwards.
GACGATCATCACCTAGCCAGTTGACGCTTTAGTCATTAAGGGCACATTAGGCTGTGGCATGATAGACTGTTCTATATTTAAAGTGAACCGTAAAATATTATTCTGTGCAATCAAAATATAGTAATAAATGTACTATTTTAATAACTTTCGTTAATCTTGATTATATAGTTTATTTACTTTTCTAAAACGTATGTATAACAAACATTTTATTAACAAGACGTGAAATACGTGAAACATATTTTAAACTAACCATCCATATTTATCATGTGACATAAAAATATTTCGAGAAAGCATTGATATGAAACTAAAATTGCGAACGCAATCCTGCACGTAAATGCATCAAAAATTTTCCTGTGGAGCCACTATTGATACAGATACTTTTTCTTAGAAAGATTCTATACGAACACACTTATAAAAGTTATTGTGATAAGAATATAAATTTATATATCCAGATATTCTGTGAAGAAATAGGAAAAGGATATCCTAGAAATTGATATTTTGCTGTTAATGGAAAATATGTAACGTTATACCCTTTAACTACTGGCATGTTTTTTTTTGTTTAGTTGTTGTTGTTAACTAAATGACCTCCTGTTTCGGCGGAGCCAATTCAGGACCAGTGACGCAGGAAAGAACGAAGAAAGACACAAGACGAGAGAACAAAGTTTATTACAAGATTGCATCACTGACGAAGGTCGAAGGGGGTGCAGCTTCACATTTGACTTGGACCCAGAAGGCGGACGACTGACTTTATCCTCAAGAAACATGCATGTCTTATTCGGGATTCGAAAACGAGCTCACAAGACACCAGCCGAAGAAGCTATCCACTTCACGCCTGGGCGACTTTATGTTTAGTTATAGATATAATTAAATTTTAGCTTAGTTGGGGTATAATCTCATATATTGCACAATCTATTTAAAATATATTATGAAACATAATCGCATAACAGTAATTTAACAGTAATATTAACCCATATCCGGGGTTTTTTTTTCATTTCTGCATATGCGTCGCCAAACAGAAAATAAAACTGAATTAAAACTGCAAATTCAGTATAATTTCAAATGAATTTGAATTTGTAGAGAGAGCTATGTGCTGCCCACATTAGAATTTCAATGTTTCATATAATAGCTGTATAATTCATTGCAATACTCGTCATTATATATACTTTTAATCCATTGATCATTAAAATCATATTATATTTAACAAAAAATGACTGCCACAAATGAAATCTTGCAAGTATCAAAGAAATATCATTGCTATAATTAACATAAATGAAGCATGTGGTTTGAAACCTTGTTAGAACAACCGATAGATTAACATAATGAAAAACATTTTGGGGGTTATTTTCGTAATTGAGAATTGCGAAATGATCAAAAGCATAAAATCCAATTTTATATGTAAACCACAATTAGTACTGCCAATGATATTTGTGACTGATATAATATAACTTGTTACCCTACGCAAGCATAGATACCATTACTACTAAAAGTAATGCATTTATATAGCAATTAAATAGTTTATTTCTTGAAAAACAAACCACATTATTTACATCACCCATATTTTACATCAGAGTTATAAACAATTTAATTATTCTTCAAAATACTATTTATTTATCAAATGCCAGCCAGTTGACTATTAAATCATAAGGCTTCGTGCTCTCCAATATTTTTACACAATACAATTACAATGAGATAATGCAAGGCATTCGTCAATGTCCTGATAAATGTAATACTATAATAATGTCCTGATAATGTCCTAATAATGTCCTGATAATGTTCTTCAAAATACTAATAAACGGTGGGTTAAAGACCCAGACCACTCGACTGACCCATAAGATATACAGCTACTGTTTGAGTGGCCGGGAATGTAAGTTAGGCGAAACCGACTTCCATGGTTAGCGACACTACCACACTGCATTTATTGAAACAATAAAAGTAACAATTGAAGAAATATATGGACATATACAGAGAGTTTTATAGAGAAGAATTTGTTAAACTAATACGCAGTATTGGATGGAATCCTTTAAATGGAAAATCCTGTATATTTTTTTTTAATTTTGAAAGAAAGCCATAAAAGAGGAAATTTAGACTATGTACAGAAAAGGAAAAAGTATGAAAACCAAAGAGCCGAAAGAAAAGAAATTTAGACTATATACAGAAAAAAATTAAAAGAAAAACACAATTAAAATTAGAATGAATTTAGAGAAATAACCGAAATAGAAAAATTAGTAAAGATTAATGACAAATTTTTCTAAATAATCACAATAGAAAAAGAGAATACATATACAAATCAGCATATAATAGCTAAAGGAGCAATGCAGGTTTCAATGACCAATATAAAATTAAAAGCAGAAAATGCTCATAAACCAATTATTAAATTTTGTTAGAAGTGTCCCTCGCAATGAGAAAGCAGTTTTTGATTTTAAAAATAGAATTATTATTTCTACAAACATTGGAAAACCAAATCGTGCAATTAGAAGGGGAAGGTTTAGTTAGATGATAATCTTTAGTAAAGGACAAGGGAAAAGATAATGATCAGCGTCTCCAAACTTGTTATAAAGACAGTTAGAAGTAGATTTATATTTGAAATAATGAAGATAATCCAAGAACGGGCCACGACCAGTTAAAAAATAAATTAGATATTTGTTATAAATTTGAATTTAGTATTCACTTTGGGGAGATGATTTAGGATTCTGGCAGGATCATGAGTTCTAGTTGAAATATAATCGTTAGAAAATTGTTGCCAATTTTTTAGTTATTTATTTTTACAGAATTTGGTCAGAAATGAGTATGGGAAAGGGATTACCGATTGTGGTAGAAAGTTTAGCTTGCTGATCAGAGCCTTCATTTCCCAAATTGTTTAAATGGGTTTTAACCCAAGAGATATTAGTTAAATTTTTTGAGAAATTAGTTAAGTTTTGATTTTATTTAAAAAGCTGGATTTGTTTCTAATAGATTTTAAGGCCAAAATAGATGAAAGGCTGTCAGAAAAATATTAATTTTTAAATTAATAGTTGAATCCCAAGCGATTGCGAAATTAATAGCAGTAATTTCTGCTTGAAAAACTGAATTTCCATTATCGAGTTTGAATAAAAGGACTTCATCAAGTTTATCAGGAATGAAATGACAAGCAGCAAAACCAATATTATCATTAATTAAAGATCCATCTGTATAAAAATTATGAATAGAAAATTTAGAAAGGATATGAGAATTAAAAAGTACAATGCGTTGGAAAGGAGGAGTAATTGAAATAGGACCATTGAAATCAAAAAGGGAAGGTGGGAGAATGCTAGGATCAGAAAAAGAGTTTAATCTATGTTTCAAAAAATAGTATTTTTTATGTTGTAAGTTAATAACCAAATGAATTAGGGGATACCAGTCAGGGAAAAGAAAGAAATGTTAGAAGTGGTACGAAAACCGGAAGAAATGTTTGAAAGAAAAATATATTGTAGTGAAATTAGTTTCTTAATTTGGACCCCAGTTAAATTTTTGCCTCAGATTCCTGTCTCATAAATCATAATTTTTTCAATAATGGTTAAATATCGAGTTTTTAAGAAAGATTTATTAACACCCCAACTATCGCCTGAAATTTTCCTAAAAGTAGATGAAATTTTGAAACATTTCTCTCTTAGATAAAAAATGGAGGACCATTTTAAATTATGATCAATTATTATACCTAGGAATTTAAGATTTCTATTAATAGTAATTTTCGTATTTTGAATTTTGAAGGTAGGATTTTAGTAAGTTTGGATCTATTTTTATTAAAGACAATTTAAAGTTTAATTTAAAGTTTTAGAGATAGAAGAAAGTAAAATATTGGTATTGTCAGAAAGGGAGCGAATGGTAGAACACTAAGTAACCACAGCAAGATCATCAGCGAAGGCTTGTAAATAATATAAATCATTATTTAAACAGAGAATATCGTTAAAATAGATGTTCCAAGGATTGGTAAAATCACGAAACCCTGTGGAGCATCAATAGAAATTAACTTTGAATAGTAAGATGAGCCATAAAAATGTATCTGAAATTTAAATAGGAAAAGATGAAGGAACGGAAATTTAAGGAGAGATTAATTATATTAAGGGTATATGGTAATGCATTCCAATTTAAACTGTTGAAAGCTCCATTGATATCCACGGTGCTAAGGGAAACATGAAACTTGGGTCTAAAATTATCTATGGTATTAATTATTTTATGAGCAGCGTTCTCACAGCTATTAAGTTCTTTAAAACCAAATTGAAGAGGATGAAGAACGTTCTCAGTTCGTAACCAATAATTCAATTTATTAACAAATAATCTCTCAAGTAGTTTTCTAAATACAGGCAGAAGACAAATTGGCCGGTAAGATGAACAAAGTGAGGGATCCTTTCCAGGTTTATTAAATAAGCTAATTTTTGCATTTTTAAAACAGGTGGGGAAATGGCAGAACTTAAAAAAATATTAATTATTTTAGAGAAGTGAGAGGGGAAAAGAGGAAAATAGGTTTTACCAAATACAGTAATCTTATATTGTCAATACCAGGGGCTTTTCCGTTATTAAGGCCATTGAAGACCGAGGACAATTCTTCATCAGTGACGACCCCCAACCCATCTGAATGGAAAGAAAAAGAAGGGAAACCGGAGAAGTTGTTATCAATTTTAAAACAGTGATCCAAAAGACGATTAATTTTATCATGAAAACTTAAGTTAATGTCGGAGAATTGAAGCTTAATATTATTGATTTTTTCAATCTTTTGGAAGGCAAATTTAAAAATGAAACCGAATTTTGTACTTAAATTTGAGCAATAATTTCTCCATACGTCGGCTTTTGTTTCATTTATTAACTTTTTGTATTTCGCCTTTTTTCAATTTGCATTTAATATTAGCCGCAGAAATGGTTTCAGGGGCGGTAGAGATTCTCTTAAGGGATTTTAATCTTTTATAGAAAGCGGTGACAAAATTTCGAAACTTAGCAAGTTCTTTGTTCCACCAAGAAAGCCAAAAAATTTGTTAACTTTTTCTTCCCAATAAAAGACAGTTTTAAATAAGATTAATAAAGATAGTAAAAAATTTATCTAACGAATTTGTATCCGAAATTTTATCAATGACCGAATTTAGATAATTAATATGAGATCCGAAGTTAAAAATAAATTTACCGACTCCGTATATAGTTTTTAAGAAATATGCGTTATTAATAGGCAAGTTTTTTTTAGGATTTAAATCTTTTATAGAGAGCGGTGACAAAATTTCGAAACTTAGCAAGTTCTTTGCTCCACCAAGAAAGCCAAAAAATTTGTTAACTTTTTTCTTCCCAATAAAAGACAATTTTAAATAAGATTAATCAAGATAGTAAAAAATTTATCTAACGAATTTGTATCCGAAATTTTATCAATGACCGAATTTAGATAATTAATACGAGATCCGAAGTTAAATATAAATTTACCGACTTCGTATATAGTTTTTAAGAAATATGCGTTATTAATAGGCAAGTTAATACAAATAATAATTTGAATAAAAAGGTGGTCACTAAAGGAATCTCTCAATTTTGAATATAATCGTAAAAAATGAAATTTATAAGAGTTAAATCCAGATAACAGGTACCTGAATGTGAAACGAATGGCGGACCACTATTTGGATCATTAAAAATTATTAGATTGTTAGAAATACAGATATCTATAATGTCAAGACCCCTTTGGTCATTGAAACCATATCCCCACATCTAAGCTCTGGCATTAAAATCGCCGAGAATAAGATAATAACAGGAAAATAAATCAATAGAGGAGAGTTCTGAAAGAAGGGCAGTAATATTATCGTGGGGGGGAGGGGGAGTATTTACTAGCAAGGATTAAAATTTTTAAGGTAAAATAATTTGTACAAAGACAGAAGATAAGGTACTGAATTTAAGATTAACTATTAAATTTTGACTAACAATAATAATTCCAGCTTTGTTAGAATCTGAGGAGAATTGTTAAGTCCAGAAGGAGGATTAATAATATTACCGTTAAAGATATAATGTTCTTGAATACAAATGAAATCGAAATTGTTTTCTATTGCGAACTGAAGGAGATTATTATGAGCAGTCAAAAAATGATTAGTGTTTAGTTGAAGACCTTTTAAAGCCATTAGAGTAAAAAATAAAAATGACAGAGCACAGATGAGAGGATAACAAAATAAAAGTAAAAATACAGTAAACACATAAAAAGACTAATAGAAGAATTAATAGTCTTTCTGGAGGGCTTTAATTCTGTTGAGTTTTGCTTGCAAATATTTGAAAACAGCACGGTCATGTGTGTGATGGTCTGTTATAAAGTTTAGACTTTAATCGTCCTTGTTGGTTAAACTGCAATGTATGCACTTTAAAGTTTTAGCTGTGCAATCTTTAAAAGAACTACTGCGCACCTAGTACAGTTTCCCGTAGGGAAAGTGTAATTGTCCACATGTTTATAGGACTGACAATGGTAACACATCTTTAAGAAAATATTTTTTTTACAAAGAAATAGGTGAAGTAATGAAACAGTTCCCTAGTCTCAATGAGCATCTTGGTCTTATTGACATTAGTTAGAATAACCCAACTGACGAATTCCACTTTTGGTATTAAAATTCTTAATAAATTTGATTTCATCATGTTTCATTGTAGGGATATTGTTACATATCAGTGATTTGGCATTTACATTATTATAATTTTGGGGAATATTGAAGATTATTAAAGCAACTTTTCTTTCGGACTGCTTCTTGATATTAAATTTTTCTTGAATTGATCAGTTCATGAATTTAGGCAGGAGCCTGTCCACATTTTCTTCACTACAAGTTATCTTTAAGGTTCCATTATTGAAAGCAGGAATATTTTTAACTGTAATGTCCTTCGGGCAAGGGATTGAGAAAAGTTTTTTTTTTAAGTTCAAAATTTGATTTAGTTTTGTCATTTCCTTGCAGAAGCACACTATCTTAGGTTGCTTGGATTTCTGAGAAACAACAGACAAAAGAGGAGCAGAGGATTTAAAAGAGTTTTCTAAGTTAACTTTGACTGATTTATTGATCAAATCAGGAATTTCATCTATAATATTGTTAGTGAAGGATTTAAACTCACTAGTCATGCTGTCTTTAAACATCTGTAGGTCTTCAGTAAATGCATTTTTAATAAGATCAAGAGATGAATCAGGTAAAATAATTGGAGTAGGTTGAGGTTGCTGTAAGTGAGATTCAAATTCATTGGAGGCTTCTTTAATAAAACGAAGTTCGTCTTCCAAATAATTCTTTTGCGTAGTATTGAGTTTTTGATCCTAGAGAGATAGTTAGGTATTCTGTTAGAATACATGCGCAGTTTGAGGAGAAAATTGTTGCAAAAATCATCAGATGGTTCATCAGTGATATCTGTGATATTGGAAATCATCATCAATGGCATCAGGCACTTGATCTGATTTATTTGAAGGAAGTGATTTGATGGAGATAGATTTAGTATTAGTAGAATTGTTTTTTGAAAGATTGTTTGAATCCAGAGCAAAAGATGAAAGATTTGAGCTTGTGAGAGTTTTAGAATATTTGCTTGAAAGTACTTCTATATTATCAATGAGTATGTTAGAAGAAGAAATTACTTGTCCATTGTCATCGAAGGCTGAAGTTTCTGGTGAGGAACGTGAAGATGGTGGACTAAATTGAGAAATAGAGTCCATAGGTTTTGATGATTTTGAGATTTTACTTGAATTTGCAAGTCGATTATATTTGATAGAAGATTTTGATATTTTGCTTCTAAATTCCATCATTTTTATTCCATATTTACTTAAATTAGGACTCTTTCTTTATTCGTATTACTAGTACAGGCTTCAGTTTGTGGAATAGTAGTAGGACGAACAGTAAGTGACAGAACAACAACCGGAGACGGAAGAGCAGGGAATTGTGAAAGAGATTGCAGATCCATGATGGTTAATATTGTAGAGTAAATAAACAAATGATAGTTGCCAAAGATTATTTTTTCAATGTTAAAATATTTGTATTATCAAGCACAGTAGGTAAGTTCAGCACGTGTAAAATAATTTAATTTCAATAACATTTTAGGGCTTCATAAACGCCGACGCTGTGATCGAGCTGTCAAGGCGAGCGTTTCCAAGCGATCGTTCGGCCGCCGCCGCCGCGTTGTGGGTTCAAGTCCCACGTAAGGCATGGATACAGTGTCTAGAACAAAGTGGCTAGAACTGTCCCTTATAGCCACTGTAGCATGGATGTGGTGTTGTTGGGCGTAGTGTGTTCCGCCCACCCTCTGGTGCCCCTGGGGCAACGTCCACGTTTCTGGCCTATATATAGGCGAATGATGAAAGTCAAGTGCCTGGACATTTGATAAAAAAGGGGCTTCATAAACTAGATAAGGGTCAAGAAAAACTAATTGCATGGTCTCATAATAAAATCCGTAACCAAGGTGAAATTCTGAAGATAATTAAATACAATTTTACTAAATGGTGAAATGATATATATCACCAATTACGAAACTTTTGCCTAATTGAAAGAAGCACATAAATGATTGATGTTGAAAGGCAATGCAATTCTAATAGCGCTTGGTGATAAAAACATGCTTAGAATTAGTACCATTATAGAAATGCGAGTAACAAATTAAGACAATTGAATTATTTTTAAGGCAGGTAAAAGCAAGGATAAGTATAGTTGAGTGTTAGGAGTTAATATTTAGAATTTAATAAAGAGGAAAATTTAATATTTATAATAGATAGTGGAATTTAAGTTAGAGAGGTCAAGAGACGTATGAAAAGCAAGTACAAGTGTTAACATTAGAAAATATTGGGTGCATCGCTCCTAGAAAAAGGAATAGGTAACACATATTACAATATTAATATTTAACTAGTAAATAATGTTAACATATTTATGAAGAGATAAGTGAGAAAATGGGAAAGATGACATCAGAAATAAGCTTAGGATGAAAAGTTGCGAGAGAAGAATCTTGAAAACGTCAGGATTCAATGGAGGAATCCGAAGACTTATCGGATACGGAAAAAGGTGGAAAAATCAGGCGGTGGTTAGCTATGAGAGCAGGACTTGAAAATTGAAGGCATCTTCAATGTGGTAGTAATTCTATGGAACTTGTAGTCCAATACAATGATAACGATGTAGAAGGTCAAATCCAAAATCCAAGGTCCCGAGTCAATATTCAGAAATGGCCATTTTCATAATGAAATCCAGTTCCAAAACAAAATTTTTCGAAAGAGAAGTTGAGAAAATTAAAAAATAAGATTAAACAAGAACTGGTGAGCTCATTTCGACAAGTTTCATATCGTTTAATAGAAGATTTGACAAGCTTTCAAATGATAATGAGTTATTTAAGAAAAACATTAAAATCACGCTTCCAAAGCATAAAAACAAAAGAACGTGAAAAAAGTCAACGAACAAACGAGTACATCGTGTTGCCAACCAATAAAAGGTGGGTGAGACACTGGTGTTGATAGGTGTTGCTTAATTAGCAGAAATGTCTGATTTTTATTGAGAACAAACCAAAGAAAGGTTATCAATTCACCGATATTTTTAATTGAATTTTTTTAAAATATTATATTTTTTCAGAACGTTAAGACAATAGCTGTTACATATGTAATTTTTAAAGCGTTTGGAATCATTTACAGAACGATAGCATGTGCTATTCTCGATATAGTTATACATATTTCGAATCTCAAATATTAAAATAAATCTAAATACTATGCTATCAAGTGAGTGTATGCATTGTAAATCCTTTTAGCTTGAAATGAATTGAAATTAGTTTAAGATATATTACAAACCGCTTTACAGTTATTGGAAATTTATTTTACACACAGGTATAGTGCAATATTTCTTGAAAGAATCAAACTATTTCCATGAAATTTTGGCTGTTTAATTTAATTGCAATAATAAGTCCAATAATTTTTAGCAAGCTATAATTTTTTACCCTTAAATATCAAAATGTGTTCTATTGTAGAGAAAATCATGTTTTACATACATCTAATTTACTTTTCTAAATATTTTACTTTCCCTTTCCACGAAAGATTAAAGTTTCTAAGAACTCGCATAAAATTAAATTACATTCAACTAAATTTTGTTGAAAATAACCCGCTCCTAATAAAAAGAATAAACTTCTATTTTACAAGATTTCCAGCCATTTTTGTTGACCCTCAATGTTATATTTTTGTCTTGTTAAACAAATTCTGCTTAGAACCTACTTTTTCTGAAACCCTGAGGTCTAAAGCAACTCTTTTATTTATGTTCTTCAAATATTTCGCACTTCATTAGACAGCATTTGCGAAAAGTTTGACATCTGTAATTTTGTTTTTAAAACATACATAGATTGCTTGAGAGTTGTTTTGTTTGAGTTTGCTTCAGTCGTTTATTGTTGTGTGTTTTACATGGAACTAAAAGCATGATGTTAATGTTCAATATTCTTTATCTCTTAAGAAAATAATCTTTAACATTTGCGAATAAAAATCCCTTTTTTACACCCATTTAATTTATGCCTCAATAAATTGAACGGCGCATGTAGGTTTTGCTTCTAGTGTCTAAAATGAAAGGCACGTATAGGTTTTGCTTCTAATATCTAAAATGAACGGAACGTGCAGGTTTTACTTCTAGTATCTAAAATGAACGACACGTGTAGGTTTTGCTTCTAGTATTTAAAGTGAAAAGCACGTGTAGGTTTTGCTTCTAATATCTAAAATGAACGACAGGTGTAGGTTTTGCTTCTAGTATTTAAAGTGAAAAACACGTGTAGGTTTTGCTTCTAGTATCTGACATGAACATCACGTGTAGATTTTGCTTCTAGTATCTGACATAAATGGTACTTGTAGGTTTTGCTTCTAGTATCTAAAATGAACGGCATACGTATAGATTTTGCTTCTAGTATCGTAGTACTTTAAAAATGTCTATCTGTTTATTTGTTCGAACCAGACCATCTAACCTACCAGAAGGTGTAAGGTATCCGTTTGAACCGGCTTCGTTAGATTTTGATTCGTAGAAGATATTAAAAGTATGCAAAGGCTCAGGCTCAGCCTTCAAGTCACCTAAAAGGCTTCTGGCACGTCTGGAAACATTTTTTGTATGAATAAAAATATTTTCTCACCCCCTTTCTCTGGAAGAAGTCGAAAATATGGATTCGTTAGGTTCTGTCCAGTTGTCGATACTGTAAGTGTGCAAAAATTCAGCCTTCTAAGTGTAGGTCACAGAGGGGATTCTAGAAGATTTGAAGAGCCATAAACACGTTGGACAATTAAGTCGGTCGTTTTAGCAACATCATGTGGCTCGAAACAAGAAAAGCCTCTTCAATGAAAATGTTTTCTATCCGAAATCATCCAAATTTCTGCTGGGTGCTAGCTATATAATCTTAATTATGAATGAAAAAATATCTTTTAATAATTTTGAAATCCAAGAATTCGCTAATAGCCCTTTATTTTACTGGATATTAGTTACACGTCAATTGAAATGTGAGAAAGTACTGTCCGTGAATATAAATAATCCATTCTGTTTAAACTAAAAAGTTTGCAAAAACGCCTATTTTCAATTTACGTGGTGTACATTCAATGCGGAAAACATCTTGTACACGATTAATTATCTGCGAAAGAAATAAATTCATTGTATCGTGTACGGAAAATCATAGGCAGTGTACATCAGATTGTCTATTTAACAAATTCAGTTTGAAGAAAAACATGTTGAAAACTACGATTTTTTCATTCATTTAATTGTAGTTACTGCGGTGAAAAAATAATTTAAATAAGTTAATGTCATTTAAGTTACTATTTTAATATTTATTTTATTTGTTAAAATTACAATTTGGAGAAGTTATCGTATGTACATAAATGTATGGGCCCGACAAAAAGCTATGCAGACCGGTGTCTACCTATAAAAAACATAAGTCCCAACATATAAACATTAATTATCGACTACCTATTGAAGACACGTTTGTTTTCCTTTACTTAATTATTTATTTAAAAAACCATATACTTTCACTAACATATTCAATTAATAATTTCACACTTCGTATTCATTTGGTTTCAATTTAATTTGGAGGCAAGTATGATGACAAAGTGGTAATTTACAATAAACCGATTCTTAAACATGATAATGCCTCATGAGAGCAAAAGGAGTACCGGCTGTGGATGCCGGAGTACCGGAAAAAAAATGAGTACCAAAGGAGTACCGGTTGTGGGTTTCAGACTATTTTGCGGGAACCATCTTGGTCAGGGATATCTTTGGGGAGGCAACACAGCTATTTTTATTTTAAAACGTCTCTTCGGCGATCATCACCAACTTTTAATTCAAGGGGTGGACAGCCCAGTGGTTAAAGAACGGAGATTTGCAGCACTCAGGCAGGTTCACCCAAACTGAACTGCTCCCGTGGAGTACAGGCACGTAAAAAATGCTTGTCCGTAAGTCCTTCGGAAATGTTGGTGGTAGGAGAAAGAGGATACCGTCCCTTTAAATGTCGCCCCCTGTGGATTCCGTTCCAAGTTAGGTGGCACTATCCCGGCCGTCCAAACAGATATCTTACACCTTCTGGTAGATCGAACGATCTGGGATTAAGAAAGAAACATAATGTTTATTCTACCACTTGGATTCGCCACCTTTTCAACAAATCATACCCAATTATCTTACTGATTTCTTGTACGAAAATTTGACATACTCTGCTGGCTCCTGCTTCATTTCTCCCCTTGAGTCCATTGGCTAGTGGTGCCTCCATGTATCCCAATAATCTTTTCATGAAATCATCCCCAAATCTCTTACTGATTTCTTGTTCGAAAACTTGACTTAATCTGCTGGCTACTCCTTCATTTCTCCCCCTTCGGACCACTGTCTGGTGATCTCCCATTGTATCCCCATAACTCGGCTCCCATTGTCTGGCAAGATGGTGTGAGAAAATTGTCAGTGGTTGGAGATACACTGGACGTAATTGCCTGTAGTTCTAAGGACCACGTGACCTTTCTATATGTATGGGAAATATTTATTGCTCCCCATAAGTTTATTTGAATTATCTGTCAGCCACTGGCGACCGTCTGACTGAGTTCATTGTTTGACGCTTACAAAGCTTATTGCAACATTCTGGTACTTGTTTGAAGTTATAAATACCTTATAAGCTTCAGTCATTCAAAATGCAAAAATAAAGCGAACTTCCGTCATCACAGTTACGTTTAATGTTGTTTCTTCTTAAAACATAGATTCAAGTCCAGAAAATAAATGGGGTTGAACTTTATTTCGTTTTTGGGGGGTCAGAAATATCTCAAATCACTTTGTATGAATCCCTTGGTGACAACTATATCAGTACATGTTAGGTATCATTTCATTTTCTTTGTTTAAATATTGTCACTGTGCAATCTTCACTACATTTAATAACATTATTATATACAAGATTTAAAAGCACACTCAATGACATGGTTGAAAATAAAACATCACATTTTGTCAATTATGTCAAGTATAAATGAAATATAAAAAATTGTAAGTGTTTTTGTGTCGTATAAGAGAAATATAAGAAGCAAATTTGCCGGTACACAAAATCGATGTTTAATATCGATTCGTAAGGCATAGTTTCAATAATGTATTTCGGTATTAAAAGAAATTTTAATGATTTATGGAAACTGTGATGTCAATACCTTTCGGAAAAGCGCGGTATAATAGCATAGGACTGTAATAGAATATTGAATTTATTTGAAGTAGATTTTTTACACTTTCACAGTCCCAAAGGTTTTATTGTAATAACTATTTTGAATATGTACTCTCGAATTTATACTGTTGATTAACTTCCAGTATATAGTAATTTCAGCAATCGCTTTAACTTAATTTAGTTTCCAATCGGAGTCCCATGTGTATGCGCATAATTTTACTTCAAATGATTAATTTTGAGCTAGAATTTATAATTTGTGATTCGAAAAGTTATGTAATTATCAGCTTAAAAGACATTATTGTGAGGTTCTGCACAGCACATTATTAAAAAGTAGCTCAATTTTGTATTGTTTTTATATATAATTTGATTGGAGAAAAAGTGTAAAAAATAAAAAGTCTCTTTTGGATCTTTTATTGGAAATTTCCAGAACGTCTTAGAATGTTTATATTTACATCAAGGCGTAATAAGTAGAGGGAAGCACGGTATATGAGCATATGATTTTTAATAGAATACGGAACTAAGTAGATTTCATCACTTTCATAGTTCTGTACATTTGCATTTTGAAAAACTAGCTCAATTTTATATTGTTGCTATATGTAAGGTTTGGTTGGATAAAACGTATATAAAATTAAAAAATCTGATGTGGGCAGCACATGACTTTCCCTGCAGACTTATATCCACGTTTTCTTTATTTTAATTAAATTTAATTCGCTTTCAATTCAATTTTCATTCTCATTTGGTAACTGGACTTATTTCCAAAGGAGGCGTAAAGAAAATATGAAAAAACTAAAATATCTCGAGAACGCCTAGTCCTAATGTAATGGGGTTGGCCTTATTCTTTTTTTCGTTAGAAATTACGTATAAAACAAGCATTTAATGGATATACTTCCGCATACGTAGTTTTTTATTTTAGATTTTGACGATTTTTGCGGGCCATTTTGCAAAAAACGGAAGGTTATTTTTTTCGGAATCATACCAAATCTAATCAGCACCAGGTTGGCCCAAAAGCGACTTATCTACCGAATTTTGTGAAATTCGATCAATTCTTTTCTCAGCTACAGTGGATACAGGCTTTTGCGAGCCATTTCACAAAAAAAGGCGGGATCTTTTATCCCAAATCGTACCTAAAACTAATCAGCACCAGTTTCGCCCATAACCTACTAAATTTTATGAAATTCGGTCAATTAGTTTTTTAGTTAAGAGTGGATACAAAATCTGCACAAACAGACAGACAGACAGACACACATACGTCACGCTTAAGATAGTTTTTGTATTCTAGAGGTCTCGAAACGTGTAGATGCGTCGAAAACTCGAGTTGTGATTTTCGGTATGATCCCAATACTTTCCCTATACATTACCATGTATTGCAGGGAAAGTAAAAAGTTACTTTGGTAGGTTTTTTCTTGAAAAGACAGAAACTCCCAAAACGGTTGAGGATTTTTATGTTCATCGTGTTGTTACCGGGCGCACTGTATGATTTTAATACAATTGTTATAACTTAAAATTTTGAAAATTTTGGAGTGTCAAACATTTTCAAACGTAATAGAGCATGAAGATAACTAGCGTGAGTAAAATGGTACTGATGAGAAACTGGTTGAGGGTCTTTGGTTTAGTTTCTTTCATAGTTCGAGCAAACGACAGAATATTCAGAAACTTAACATTGACAATTACACCGTGTTTTTAAAAAATGTAGCAATAATAATTAATAAGAGAAAAAATGGCTTACAGCCAACATCTGTCATTAATTTCATTGCTATTATAAACAGAAGATATTCAGGAACTGCTGGAGATCCCAATTGTGGTTTTTATCAGTGAATCAGACAGATTTAAAGAGTAAAATGGAAAGAGATAATCTCAAGCAAATCAAAAATATGCTGGGAAAACTTCAAAACGAATTTTAAAAACACAGTATCTGACTATATGATTGTTTCTCAATGCCCATTTAGGTTTATACATTATTTGCATCTCAAGCCGAGTAATGTCGGCGTCAAGGGAAGGATAGCTGGGGATCATAACTCCTCCCAGAAATTCATCGAAACCCATTGATGTTTTGATAAATGTTACTTGATAAAATGGAAAAAACATATTGCCAACCGCCTCCCCCAAACTTTTGTTTGGCAAAATTGTGCTTTATGCTATTAAAAGGGAGAAAATTTCATTGATTATTTTTTTATTATTGAACCTAATTTATTAAAAGAACTTATTTAAAGCGCTTTTATCAGTTAGTTATGTGAAACAAAATCCAACCCAGAAGTTCGTTAAACTTGCCAAATATTGTTTCAATTCATCAAAATCATCAGCACACTCACAATTGACTTTCTAAATAGATGGTAAATTTATGAATACATCATATCCGAGAATAGTAATTTTACTGAAAGTTTAAAAGTATAGTTTCAAATAAAGTATACTATTTATAAATATTCGCACTTAAAATATAACCAAAATTGTTACAACTTACTTGATAAATAATCCAATTCTTGCAGTGTATATATTTTTACAATTGAGAAGAACATCTCTTTCGCTTTTTCTGCTTCAATACTCTAAAAACTATTATTATCACGTCTTATGGCCAAACAAAAAATTGTTCTGATAAACTACTTCTTCTCATGTACAATGGATTAGGAGGATATCTACGACATGCAAGATGATATATACATATATATAGGCATAAATTCTGAAAGGAAATAATAATGCATATGAATCTGTGTTACTTTCACGGAAAAATATATTTTTCAAAATAGTTACAGATAATACAGATCTGGTTTGTTCATTTGAAACTCCTCTTAACGTTATTAAAGAACAAAAATCAGAAAATAAAAGTGTTTTGTTTGTAACAATATAAAGAATTGTTTAAATATGCATATCAACCGGTTATTTTATATTTTTATAAATTAACCTACATTTCATAAATTTTGAATTGGTCCAATCAATGGCAATTATTTTTACTTGTTCATTGCATATTAAGTCATTTTATTACCCCAATTGCAAATGAAAAATCTTTGGAATAACAGCAGAAAGGAAAATAAATTAAAACATATATAAAGATCCTGCTTTTGTATGCAATCAATAATGAACTGGATTCCAACGTAAAATTCTGAGCAACCTTTAGAAATATTGTTTGTATTTCTTTCTATCTTAAAATTAATCATAAAATTGCTAGAATTCTTAATAAGTTTGACCTGAAAGGAATGTTCTCCCCTATCAGTAAAAAAAATTATCTTTCATTAAGGACCCTATTACGGACCTAATAATTGGGGTATTTATCAAATTCCTTGTCAATGTGGACTTTCATATATTAATCAATCTAAACATATCTTTAAATACTACTAGGAATAACATCAAGAAATCATTAAAAAATCAATCGCTAACCTTTGATGGAAGAAAAGTCAACTGTTTGATTTTTCTTCCGCCTCTATTACTCAAAAGTACTGGTCAGTTTTCAGTTTAGATTTCTTATAGATATCTTTAGATATCGTTTTAGATATCTTTAGATTTTTTCAATTTATACATTAGA
This sequence comes from Amaurobius ferox, assembly GCA_951213105.1. Taxonomy (NCBI): domain Eukaryota; kingdom Metazoa; phylum Arthropoda; class Arachnida; order Araneae; family Amaurobiidae; genus Amaurobius; species Amaurobius ferox. Next base: position 96,562,476 of record OX578142.1, on the reverse strand, counting down.
CATAGTCACTACTATGCCTAATTTTAGTGTTTCGCTCTTCTTCTGCTCCGTAAGTTAAGTTCACATCTTCTGCATTTTACGTATTCTGTCTTACGTATTGCATCACATATTCTGCTTGTTCCGGTTTTTCTCTCCTTTGGTCCCACTATGTATCTTTACTATAACCTTTTTATGTTTGGGAAGCATAGTTTTGCGTTTTAGGGAGAATACCGTTTCAGGCTCTCTGAAGAAGGAAATCCAATGATTTCCGAAACGTACGTATAAACATGTGTCTAATCTGCATATTGGTCCTTATTTGCTCCGCATTTTACTTGGTGAACAAGTTCATTTTTAATTTTGCGCAAGGTCACGTGCTTTACTTATTTAAGGATGCACATTAGAACCGCTGAAGTAAAACCTGAAATATATTAAATCAAACAAATAAGCATCTAAAGTACAACAAAAAACTAAAACCAAAATAAACAATTTATTTTGAATATATTTACAGAAAATATTTTGTAAAAATATGATCGCAAAGTTATCATTAAAAAAATCTGATGTGGACAGCACATGACTTTCCTTATATAATGTAATGAATTTACTTCTTCGCAATTAAAAAATGATGAAAAGATCCACTGTGCAGTGTTAGTAACGTTGAATTGTACATTTGGCTCTTTTCCGGATGACAGCATGTAAAACTATTTCGTACTCAATTTATATTTTATGCAACTCTAAACTAACAATTATTAATACTGATAGCATCCTCAATAAGCAATATAGTCCATATGTTAAAATATTTTAATAATAAATTCATCGATTAGGAGCCATTTTCATCAACTTGGCGTCATTTCCATCAACTTGGCGCCATTTTCATCAATATGGCGCTATTTTCATCATTTTCATCACCGTCATTTTTGCAATTTTGTCAATATTTAGGTCAATCTGGTGTTAAATATCGCCAAGTTGGAGATATTTCGCTAGATTACTCGCCAAATTCACCATATGTATCGTTCAGTGTTACAAACAAACTGAGAGAAGCCCAATTTTTATATACTAGACGGTATGCTCGTCCTATGACGATATTAAAAATTTGTAAGGCATTGCCTCCTATTTAGCTTCATTTTTATAAAATTGGCGTCATTTTTAACAATTTTTATTACCCTGGTGCTTATTAGATTTTGGTACGATTCGTAAAAAATGAACTGACTTTTCTTTAGAAGCCGCCCGCAAAAATCGTCAAAATCTAAAACAAAAAACTACGTATGCACAAATATATCAATTAAATTCTCGTTTTATACGTAATTTTTGACGACGAATACAATAAGACCAACCCCATTACACTAGGATTAGGCGTTATAGAGATATTTTCGTTTTTTCGCATTTTCGCTACGCCACCTTTGAAAATAAGTCCAGTTACCAAATGAGAACGAAAATTAAATTAAAAGTGCGAATTCAGTATAATTATGGGTGTTATTTTGTGCAATTAAAATGAATTATTGAAGAAATAAAGAGAATACGAATGCAGATACGTCTGCAGAGAAAGTCGTGTGCTGCCCACATCAGATTTTTTCATTTTCAAGCACATGACAAGAAATATTTTTCGTACTATCCAGCGCTAATACACTACAATAAAAATATACCCTTATACTGAGATTATTCTAATGTGTGATATTCTTATGCAAAGAAGAACTAATATTTTACATTGGCAATCTCGAAAGTCTTTTGAAACGATAAAGAGTTTAATAAGTACAAGAAGCCTGAAAAATGTGACGTTTCTTATCTACTTAAAATATGACAAAGTCTTTAGTGTGGTAATGTAATTAGGCAAATAGCTAAACTGGTGTGTTTGCGGATTTGTTAAAATTAAATTATTATAAAAAGTAGTGTTACTCAATTTATTGAATACAGTTATTATTTTAAAACAGTATATTTCTTCAAACACATGTGAAAAATGACATATTTTTTTAATGATATAAAAGTGCTCAATGACAATAAAGCTTGCATATTTAATTTTTCAATAAAAACTTATATAACTGACATATCCAACTGATGTAGTTTAAATAATTCATATTTCTGCAGGAATTTAAACCACGGATCTAATTGCTAACTCTTTCTCCAGACTGTGTATTTTATAAGCTACTGGGATAATAGTATTTTCTTCTATAGTTGGAGTGGTCTTTACACTCTCCTCCTAAAAATATTATATCTAAATAGCCAGTTGATGCTTAATACATTGAGCCACTGACACGGTATTATTTTTTTCAAAGACCCTCAGTATCTTAACACCAATCTGCGTGTTGTAAGCATCGTTAGGTTTACATGCAAATGTCTTCTAGAAATAAAATAATCTTGCATAAATAAAAATTTCACTTATACTTACTTTTGCTTAGTTTTAAGTGCTAAGATATTACATATTCCTTATTTACTATAAAAGCAGACCGGAATACCCCAGTGGTTATGACAGGAGGTTGTCTAGTGTTCGATCCTCGATGACACCAAGACTATTCCGACTATGCAAAGTATGGGCACCGTAGATTTGTAGGTAGACAGTCCATCCGAGAGGTGATGGGTTAGGAGTAATATGGTAAGGTCCCTGCGATTGTCACCGCCATTAGATTCTGGTCTAAATTGGTTGGTTAAACGGTGTAATGTGTTCTGATTCCTGCTGTGCATCGAAACAACGTGGCCTACTGTAAATGGATCACCTCTCTGGCCTATGATGGGCGAATGAATGATCGAAAAGAGCAAGTGCTTGGCCATTTCTCACATTTATCGTAAACATTTTATCGTTGCATTTTATCTCAACAGTTACAGTAAGATTTTCTGAAATATATTAAATTTTATATAATTCCTGCTGTCATTGTTGATATTAGTTTTAACATCCCAAAGATCCCTACATAAAAGTTTGACGTAATATGTGCGGTAATTGTTATTCTCCCTACAGTTTACAGGATATATAATGGGACATTATGATGTAGGCAAAAATACTACTCTCGAATTTTGAGAGAGCGATACGCTTTGAAAATCCTTGACTACGAATCAAGCATATTTTCAATGGTGTGTGCGGGGGGAAGACATCTGTGAACCATTGTAATTCTAGAATTATTTCAGCAAATCAAATGAAATTGGGTATGATTATTTCAATCGATGAAAGGAAGATGGTTATATATTTTCGGATTGAACAATTGTTTCTCCAAAGGAAGGATATTTCGTTTTACTCTAAGCAACCCTCATTCATCCAGAATCTTTCTGATGTATGTTTATAGAAAATCTTAAAAAGAACATTTTAATAGCTTTCAAATGCCATAAACCCATCTGTAGGTCTATGGCATTTATTTAATAATTTATGTCTAACAATTTTTGAAAAAGAGGAATAGTTTTTAACCACTCTGTAAAGAAAAACTTACAATTCTGACTTAATCTTCAAATCGAATTCTCCATCCGTATTTCAAAGATGCTTGGTTGCTATGCAACTGAAACTCAATTAGATGTTAAGCTTTCAGTCTCTCTTTTCAGTACTATTTATGTGGAATCGGTTTTCGGTCGACTACAAAAACCCATTAATCTGCAGAAAAATTTGCAACATATGCTTAAAGGTATTTTGAAATGGTTTTCAATACAGGGCAATGTATTGTGCGCCGTAAATAAATGTTTGTTTGGAATAAAAAGAAAAATTAACTGAATCATTGAGATGTCGATACATTTTCTTTTGAGAAGGGGAAAATCATTATTTGGGTAAGTTACATGATTATTGGCGGCAAGAATTTGAAATACTATTGTTTCTAAGGAAAATTTTCCCGTGAAACATCTATTTCTCTGGATCTGCTATAGATAGAGCTCCGATAGTAACTCATTTGGATTCAGCATTAAATTCCAGGGAAGAATGATGAGGGGGGGGGGGGGTCACTAAGTTTTTCACTTCCAACTATTTTTCCTTTCGGGTTCAAAAATGTTTCTTGAAACTCCTATTTCTCACGATTGTTTATAGATCCAGATTAGATGGTAACTGATATGGTTTCAGAGTCAAATTTTAGAGGAGGTGGAGTAGTTTATTAAGAATTTTCACTATTGATTCAAAAATCATCCTTGAAGCATCCATTTATCAGAATTGGCAATAGATAAAGCTCAGATAATGAATGACGGATCCATCATCATCTTCTGGATGGGGTTGAGGAACTCACCAAGGATGTCCTTTTCCAGTTCTGGCGATGTCACATCCGATTCAAAAATTTACATTTTCATTAAAACATATTTATCAAGATATGCTATATAATGCTAAATATTTAACGTTTCCTTTAACTTTTGGCGTAGGAATACGTCTAACTCCCCGGATAGTATGGAGTAATTTACGGCCGACCGTCTGTGAAAGGTTCCAATGGAAAGCGTTATATTCGTTAAAAGTAACTGCTAAACTGTGGTCGTGTTAGCATATTCGTAAACAGTATGTGAAATACATTGTGCTCGACATTACTCCCCTCGTTCCTTTCACGGCTGGGAATTGATGCAATATTTCTGGATGCAATATATCTCGAAAACCGTAAACCGTAAGCGCAACTTAACTGTGCAAGGCATCGTTCTTAAGCTCTCGACGATATCTATTCAAATTTCTGATGAATATTTCGCAGTGTTTTGAACAAAACATTTTAAAAATAATTTTTTTTGTGCACCGGTGAACCCTTTTGACAATATTGCAGTTTATCTGGACGACTGTGATCTCAAAACAATTGTGCATAGTATCAAGTTTTAAAGCTCTCAACGAGATCTATTCAGCTATATAAAGAACTTATAGTTGTGTTAAATATAAGAAATGAAATAAACTCTTTGAAACCATACTCGACTAGCGCATTTCAACTCTCCGATTTGCAAGTCGTAGTCCTATGATCCAAACTAACTGCTCAATCAAACCTGAGCCTACCATGTTGTTTTGGTTAACTAGGTACAAATTTTGAAACCCGTTAAAGAAATTGACTGTTGGTCAACCGAATAACTGTACAAGAACTAATCCATGCTCAGAAATGTCATTCTTTCAACGGTATTCATAATCGCAGAAAATCAAGATGTGTCGATTCAACTTTCGCAATTTCTAGTCGACCCCTAATTGTCAAAAAGTGCTCAGCAGATAAACAACCTTTCTAAAATCCTAAAATGTTCAAACATTTGAAAATTATCACCCTAATATCTCATCGTGTATTTGAGGAAAGATGGGGTTGGGTTTAATGTACTAATGAGTTCGATGTGCAACATTCTTCTAATTGAAACTTTTCGATAAGGGGACCGTTTAAAAATTTAGATTTCCCATTTTTTTTCTAATACCACCCTCTTGCAGTAAAATGCTGGGAGAGAAGTTAGAAAGACGGGGGTTGGGTTTAATGTACTAATGAGTTTGATGTGCAACATTTTTCTAATTGAAACCTTTCGATAAGGGGACCGTTTAAAAATTTAGATTTCCCATTTTTTTTCTAATACCACCCTCTTGCAGTAAAATGCTTGGAAAGAAGTTAGAAAGATGGGGTTGGGTTTAATGTACTAATGAGTTCAATGTGCAACATTCTTCTAATTGTAACTTTTCGATAAGGGGACCGTTTAAAAATTTAGATTTCCCATTTTTTTTCTAATACCACCCTCTTGCAGTAAAATGCTTGGAAAGAAGTTAGAAAGATGGGGTTGGGTTTAATGTACTAATGAGTTCAATGTGCAACATTTTTCTAATTGAAACTTTTCAATAAGGGGACCGTTTAAAAATTTAGATTTCCCATTTTTTTTCTAATATCACCCTCTTGCAGTAAAATGCTTGGAAAGAAGTTAGAAAGATGGGATTGGGTTTAATGTACTAATGAGTTCAATGTGCAACATTCTTCTAATTGAAACTTTTCGATAAGGGGACCGTTTAAAAATTTAGATTTCCCATCTTTTTTCTAATATCACCCTCTTGCAGTAAAATGCTTGGAAAGAAGTTAGAAAGATGGGGTTGGGTTTAATGTACTAATGAGTTCAATGTGCAACATGTTTCTAATTGAAACTTTTCGATAAGGGGACCGTTTAAAAATTTAGATTTCCCATTTTTTTTCGAATACCACCCTCTTGCAGTAAAATGCTTGGAAAGAAGTTAGAAAGATGGGGTTGGGTTTAATGTACTAATGAGTTCAATGTGCAACATTCTTCTAATTGAAACTTTTCGATAAGGGGACCGTTTAAACATTTAGATTTCCCATTTTTTCTAATACCATCCTTTGCAATAAAATGCCACGATATAATGCTACTGTCCTGTATGCGCTTGAGAGCAACCACCGACGATATAAATCCATGAATGTGTATTTTTGAAGCACTCTAATGCCTATTGAAAATAAGTGTCGTCTTACCTGGGAGACTGGACCTAGAGCCCCTATAACCACCTGAGGCCCACAAATAGATATATATGGATTTCATTAGAAGGTTCAATCCCCTCCATAAATGCAGTAAATTTGTTATAAAACAGTTTTGTAACTTGTCAAAAGGGAAAAAATATTGCAACTTCAGAATAAATTGTAATGTATTTTGTTGGGACCGCATGTCGTTTGGGACCAATGTTATGGAAAACAAATTCTAGGCAGATTACAATATATTTTAGTTTCTCCCGTATTTCAAGAAATGTTTGATAATTCACGGGAATTTACGGGATATAAATTCAATATTGCTGAATAAAAGAAGCTGTGATATTAAAGCGTATTAAGGAAACTGGGAAGTATCGGGTAATATCAGTCCGTGTTGGGTTTAATGTATTCAGTGAAAAGTGACGATTTATTTTATTTCTTTTATTTGATATAGGTATATTTTTTAATCATTTACTAAAAAAGTCTGGATAGCGTAGAGAACAGCCGATAGTGCATAATATTTTCTATTTATTCTACTACATTCCCTATATATATAGCATAAAGTATAGGGCAAGTGTTATGACTGGGTCGAAAATTCGAATTCGAGATTTTAGCGGAAGGGCACGTTTCAAGAATCCCTAAATTCGAATTGAACGATTTTGAGATGATGTCTATGTGTGTATGTGTGTGTGTGTGTGTGTGGAGGCGATCTTTTACGAAAAAATAGAGGATAGTTTCGAATGAAGAAAACTATTGATTTTAGATGCAATCGAATGTTCGGATGACTTCAAATTTTCGAATGAAATTTTGAAAAAATCCACAGAACCTGCAATAACGTTAAGTAAATGATTATTTCGTATGAAATTTTTATTAGAAAAAGATTGACACACACTTTGGAACACTAGTATAAACCGCTCTCGAGATATTACATTTTTGTCAAATAAATTTCCCCCCAAAAAAACCACTTAAAATTTAAAATTATTAACTATTGCGTAATATGTTCACTTTTTATATGTACGATAAATTTGCTAACATTAATTTAGTTAGTTACATTCACGAGAGAAAATATTTTGTGTAATAGTTTTGTAATTTGATGTCTAACAATTCGCCAACAGTCATTTATATATAAGCAATATTCTTCTCTCCGTTTGTCCGCAACGCTTGGCCATAAATTTATCGAACTTGGCGACTAATTTATCTAAATATTGCCCAACTGGCGATATTTCGCCCCAGATTGACGAAAATGTCTTTAAAATTGCAAGCATGAAGCTAAGTTATCGAAAACGACTATAAATTAATGAATTAATTATTAAATATTATAAAATATGGACTATGCTGCTTATTGCGGATGCTATCAACACCGATAATTGTCAATTTGGAGTTGCATGAAATATAAGTTAATTGGGTACCCTGAAATAATTGTAGATGCTGTCATCCGGAAAGACGCCAAATATAAATATTCTAACATTATGCCGTAGATCTTACGCATCATTTTTTCCTTTTGAAGGAAGTAAATTCATTGCATTATATAAAGAAAGTCATGTGCTAGCCACATCAGATATTTTAAGACGCCCCAATCAAAACAGGCAGTTCCATGTCTAATAGTCTAATATTCTATCATCATATAGGATAGCGCTACAATGGTATCTGTTTCAAGCGACTCAGAGCATAAGTGTTTCAAGGTAAACTTTTTTGCAATGCGTTATTTAGCTGTGTTCGTTAAAAAAAATTAATGCCACAGCGAGTTTGATACGAAAAAAACTCTTCTCAATTAATATTATTTGTTCGAAAATCAGAACACCGTAGCCGTTGTAAGAAAAATATTCACTTTTCTTCTCCGCGAAGATATGTGAGTTTCTGGCGTGTCTCCTGTTCAACTGCGTGAGATAACTCCTCTTGAGGGTCTGGCACCGAATGTTGCCAGCGATCGATTCAAATCTGTTGCAGCAGTGTAAAGGCGGCTCGGAAGTATCAGTTATTTTCATAATGAACGAACTGCATAGAAAATTAAGAAACAGTAAGGAATGTTTAAAATTTTAATCGCGTAATAGGAGCTTAAATTGGAGTCGGGTGAATTGAATTTCTCGAAATGGCCAAAATATTTTTCCAATATTATAAAAATTCAAAGATCAAAGATATCTAAAGAATGGAAATGTCAGAAATGGCTTTGGCAAAAACCAGAATTGTTTCGAGATATTAGTAAGTGGCCAGTGGCCAGTTAACCAGTGGTTCTCGAGATATTAGTAAGAAACGAAACTTTCGTTTGTCTCATCATCACGAGAGAACGGCTGAACCGAATTTAATGAAATTTTGTGGGTGGCCTTGAAATAGCCCCCCATAAATTTTGCCTAAGTTTCAAGTTTCTACGACTAGGGGTTGTCGAGATATTAATGAAAAACGGAACTTTTTTTATAGGAGTTCTACTCTCCAACTCCGTGGTTTAACCAAACGGAAAGGATAAAAATCGTTTGTTTAATACGTCAAAGGGAATTAAAACTTTATTTTTTTTTTAGTTTGATGAAGGATTTTTGCATTAAATAGTCACTATCTGAAAGCATGAATTGTTTGAAGCATGAATTTAAATGGAAAAATCTACCTCCATGTTTTATATTTCACAAGCTTTTACTCAACGATTGGAAGTATAAAGAAATTAAAATGGTTATTTAATTTCGCATTTTATGAGGAAGATTCTATCTTATATCATGTTACTCGACAATGGAATGGAATTAAATGTGTTTGTTAATGATTATTGTTATTTTTTCGATTTGAATAATAAATAAATGGATATTAAAATATATCTTATAAATGAACGGTTTGATTTTTTTTAATTATATTAATTGCGAACTGCATACATCACTTTCATGTATTTTAGCAAAGAGGTTTTAAGCTTATATATTGTGTGTAGCTAATAAACTTATATTCTGTTTACCCAATAAATTCATTTATCCAATTGTTTAAACAGAAAAAGAGTAGAATGGGTATATCTTCTAATAATATTTTAGTGTTTTCATTTAGTATATGCAAACTGGATAACGATATTTTATTCAGATCTGCGAATTTAGAGCTACGAATTTGGCTGGATATCGCTAACTTGGCAAATTTCTTAAAAGTTGCCAAATTGATTGAAATGTCCCCAAATTGATAAAAATGACGTAAATCAATGAATTTCATTTTGTTTTGTTAAAAGAAAGTACTGAAATGGTGTTCCGTTAGCATTTGTCTGTCAGTCCAACCGCCCTACTTAGTAACCCATTTAGCGAATTTTTAAAATGTCACCAAATTGATAAAAATATTTATAAATCCATAAAAATATTTTGAAATTGATAAATTGCCCTAAATAAACGAAATTGTGTTTTTTTAGGGGATAATATTTTGATGATGGTTCGTCAATTTATCGCCAAGTGGGACTGTCAGTTCTACAGTCCCACTTGGCGATAAATTTGGCGATTTTTTAAAATGTCGCCAAACCTTCATTAGAGATATTCAGACGACATTTTGACCACCAATTTATTTGAAGCAAATCATAACATGTAGCATAACATTAAAATTTCATAATCATAACATTTAAATTTAATGTGTTTATGAGGAAGATTTTTATTAAATCTTTTCCGATTTTAATGATGAAGATATGTGTATAAAATAAATTTCATTGCCATCGTATTTTTGACTGGATAATATCAATTACGATCTTCCTGTTTAAACATTATTATTATTGATGTTTTCGGGGATTATTGATTCAGAGATTATTGATATTTTCAATTTCTTATGACATTGTTTTATTGCGGCAAAAATTGTTGAAACTCATATATTGTACGTTGTACGAGTAATCTTCTACAAATGCACGGGTATATCTTCTAATGTAAGAGAATATAAGTAGTACATGTATATTGGCATATATTGGAATCAAGCCTTCCGGTATGAAGATCACGGGGATTATTGATATTTTTCATTTATTAAGTAATCTGTTATATTTTGGCAAAAATTTTTCAAACTAAATATTATAATACAGGTAATCTTTTACTAACACTAGGACATATCTTCTAATCTATGATATTATAAGTAGTACGGATTTATCTTCCCATATAATTTTAGCACTTTCATTTGGGCACATATTGGAATTAATTACTGCCTACTGGTTTAAAGATTACGGATTGATTGATATTTTCAATTTATATATGTAATCTACTAATACAGGTTATATCTTCTAATATTCGCGTATATAAGTAGTACGGGTCCCATACAATACGCTATTATTTTGCATATATTGATTCAATTCCATACATTTTATAAATTTGCTTACAAAAAAGGCCAGGATATTTTATTCTTCAGATCTACCCGTGAAGATAATTTTGTAGAGTGAGAACAGAGATCCTTAGGTTTCTTTTTAGGAGCATTGTATTAAATATTTTAACAGAATATTTTGATTAAACATGTCATTTAGTATACTATAGGAATTTACACATGATTGTGAATTTTAAGTTTATTTATATTATATACTCCGTACGAAGGACGGGTATGCTGCTAGTATATATATATAATTGCGTTTATATCACTTCTGGCTCATGAAGCCTTAAATATCATTTCAGCGCGATCAATATATTTAACTATAGGAAAAAATGTTTGAACAATTAAAAAGTTTATATTGTGTTATATTTACATTTTTTTTTCAGTTTTAACTGTTGGCGCAGAAAGGATATTGTGTTTTTATTACTTCTGAGAAGCGAAATTGTGTAATACTTGGAAAATGCCGTTGCTTCGGCACACACATCCCCTAACTCGAAATATTAAATTTTTACCTTTGTTCTGAAAGCTTAGATGGATCAAATGAGATCCAAACCAAGATTCTTATTCCGGTGGAAATGCTCGATAATTTTGAAGAGTGACTTTGAATGCTTTAACTATCTCTTCGCGCCGTGCCCCTCAGTCAGTTCAGTGCATATATATAAATAAAAATGAAAATCTGTCTGTCTGTCTGTCTGTCTGTCTGTCTGTCTGTTTGTCCCATCATCACGGGAGAACGGCTGAACCGAATTTGATGAAATTTTGTGGGTAGCCTATAAATAGCCCCACTTAAAATTTAGTCTGTGTTTTAAGTTTTTACGACCAGTGGTTCATCAGATATTAGTAAAAAACAAAATGTTCGTTTGTCTCTTCATCACGGGAAAACGGCTAAACCGAATTTAATTAAATTTTGTGGATGGCCTTGAAATATCCCCCCATAAATTTTGTCCAAGTTTCGAGTTTCTAAGACCAGGGGTTGTCGAGATATTAATGAAAAACGGAACTTTTTCTTAGGAGATCCACTCTCCAACTCCGTGGTTTATCCAAACGGAAAGGATGAAAATCGTTTGTTTAAAACGCCAAAATGAAATAAAACTTTATTTCCGAGTTTGGTACAGGATTTTTGCATTAATTAGTCACTATAGGAAAGCATGAATTCTTTGAAACATGAATTTAAATGGAAAAATCTACCTCCATGGTTCATCTTTCACAAATTTTTACTCAACGATGAAAAGCATAAAGAAATCAAAATGGCTATTTAATTTCACATTTTATGAGGAAGATTCTATCTTATATCATGTTGTTCGGCAATGGAATGAAATTAAATGTGTTGGTAATATTTATTATTATTTTTTCTATTTGTATAATAAATAAATGGATGTAAAAATATATTTTATAAATGAACGGTTTGATTGTTATTTTAATTATATATATTGCGGACAGCGTACATCACTTTCATTTATTTAAGCAAACAGGTTTCAAGCTCATATATTGTGTTTAGCTAATAAATTCATACATTGTGTTTACCCAATAAATTCATTTAGCCGATTGTTGAAGCAGAAAAAGAGTAGAACGGGTGTATCTTATAATACAATTTTAGTGTTTTCATTTAGTATATACAACCAGGATCGGGATATTTTATTCTTCAAATCTGCAAATTTAGAGCTACGAATTTAGCGGGATATCTCTAAATAATGATGAGAGGGATTATTTAGATCTCTAAATAATGATGAGCGGGATATCTCTAATTAATGATTTTTTTTTAGAATAGAGTACTGAAATGATGTTTCGGTAACATTTGTCAGTTAGTCCATCCATCCTACTTAGTAACACATTTAACGAATATTTTTAATATCACCAAATTGATAAAAATATTTGTCAATCCATAAAAATATCATGGAATTGATAAAATCGCGATTAATAAATGAAATGAATTGTGTTTTATTAGGGGATAGTACTGTGATGATGTTTCGTCAATTTGTCGCAAAATGGGACTATCAGTTCTACAGTCCCACTTGGCGAAAAATTTTGCGATTTTTTAAGTTATCGCTAAATTGACTAAAATGTCGCCAAACCTTCCATGGAGATCGCTTTATTCGGACGATATGATTTCCATCAATTTATTTGAAGTAAATGATTTTATGTCGCTTAGCAACGGATCCAATTCTATTATGAGGCATACGATTTTATATTAAATCTTTTCCGATTTGAATAATAAAGATATGTATATAAAATAAATTTCATTGACATTGCATTTTTGACTGGATAATATCAATTACGGTCTTCAGGGTTAAACATTATTATTATTGATATTTTCGGGGACTGTTGATTCAGGGATTATTGATATTTCAAGTTATTATGCAATTGTTTTATTATGACAAAAATTGCTTAAACTCATATATTGTACGTTGTACGAGTAATCTTCTACAAATGCACGGGTATATCTTCTAATCTACGAAAATATAAGTAGTACAGGTATATTGGCATATGTTTTGATATATATAGGCATATATTGGGGGGGGAATCAATATTACAACCTTCTGGTATAAAGAGTACGGGGATTATTGATATTTTCAATATATTACGTCATCTCTTTTATTTTGGCAAAAATTTTTGAGACTCATATTGTAATACGGGTAATCTTCTACTAACACACTGGCATATTTTCTAATCTGCGACAATATAAGTAGTACGGGGTTGCATATATTAATTCAATTCCTTTTTTTTTTGTAAATTTGTTTACAAAAGGGGCCAGGATGTTTTATTCTTCAAATCTGCCCGTGAAGATAATTTTGCAAAGTGAGAACAGATATTCTTAAACTTCTCTTTATGAGCAATACATTTAATATTTTAACAGAATTGCACATCATTGTGAATTATAAGTTTCTTTATATTATATACTCCGTACGAAGAACGGGTATACTGCTAGTATATATATATGTATATATATTTGCTTCTATGGTGATGTTAATATTACTTGAATTGTATTTTTATTTTTATTTTTTTATTTTTTTTTATTTTTACATAATTCTTATTATTACATTTCAAATATATATATATATATATATATATATATATATATATTTGATCTGAATATTGTTGAATCTTTTGTATATTATATATATATATATATATATATATATATATATATATATATATATATATATATATAATTGGTCTGACTATTGTTGAATATTTTGTATATTATATATATATATATAAATATATATATATATATATTTGGTCTGAATATTGTTGAATCTTTTGTATATTACATATCTATATAAATAAAATTGAAAATCTGTCTGTCTGTCTGTCTGTTTGTCCCATCATCACGGGAGAACGGCTGAACCGAATTTGATGAAATTATGTGGGTAGCCTAGAAATAGCCCCACTTAAAATTTAGTCTGTGTTTTGAGTTTCTACTACTTGTGGTTCTCGAGATATTAGTAAAAAACGAAATTTTCGTTTGTCTCATCATCACGGGAAAACGGCTGAACCGAATTTAATGAAATTTTGTGGATAGCCTTGAAATAGCCCCCCATCAATTTTATCCAAGTTTCGAGTTTCTAGGACCAGGGGTTGTCGAGATATTAATGAAAAACAGAACTTTTTCTTAGGAGATCTACTCTCCAACTCCGTGGTTTATCCAAACGGAAAGGATGAAAATCGTTTGTTTTAAACAACAAAATGAAATAAAACTTTATTTCCGAGTTTGGTGCAGGATTTTTGCATTAATTAGTTACTATAGGAGAACATAAATTGTTTGAAACATGAATTTAAATGGAAAAACCTACCTCCATGGTTCATCTCTCACAAGCTTTTACTCAACGATGTAAAGTATAAAGAAATCAAAATGGCTATTTAATTTCGCATTTTATGAGGAAGATTCTATCTTATATCATGTTGCTCGGCAACGGAATGAAATTAAATGTGTTGTTAATATCTATTATTATTTTTTTATTTGTATAATAAATAAATGGATGTAAAAATATATTTTATAAATGAACGGTTTGATTGTTCTTTTAATTATATATATTGCGGACTGCGTACATCACTTTCATTTATTTTAGCAAAGAGGTTTCAAACTCATATATTGTGTTTAGCTAATAAACTCATATATTGTGTTTACCCAATAAATTCATTTAGCCGATTGTTGAAGCAGAAAAAGAGTAGAACGGGTGTATGTATCTTCTAATACAATTTTACTGTTTTCATTTAGTATATACAAACGGGATCAGGATATTTTATTCTTCAGATCTGCAAATTCAGAGCTACGAATTTAGAGGAATATCTCTAAATAACTTGGTAACTTTTCTTAAACTTTACCAAATGAGAGGAAATGTCTCCAAATTGATAAAAATGACCCACATCAATGAAATTAAATTTGTTTTATTAGAATGAAGTACTGAAATGATGTTTCTGTAGCATTTGTCGGTCAGTCCATCCATCCTACTTAGTAACACATTTAAGGAATTTTTTTAATATCACCAAATTGGTAAAAATATTTCTAAATCCATAAAAATGTCATGAAATTGATAAAATCGCGCTTAATAAATGAAATTAATTGTATTTTGTTAGGGGATAGTATTGTGATGATGTTTCGTCAATTTGTAGCATAATGGGATTATCAGTTCTACAGTCCCACTTGGAGATAAATTTGGCGACTTAAGTTATAGCTAAATTGACGAAAATATCGCCAAACCTTCCATGGAGATTGCATTATTCAGATGATATGATTTCCATCAATTTATTTAAAGCAATTGATATCATGTCGCTTAGCAACGGATCCAATATGTTATGCGGCATATGATTTTTATTAAATCTTTTTCGATTTGAATAGTAAAAATATGTATATAAAATAAATTTCATTGACATTGAATTTTTGACTGGATAATATCAATTACGGTCTTCAGGTTTAAACATCATTACTATTGATATTTTCGGGGACTGTTGATTCAGGGATTACTGATATTTTCGAATTATTATGGAATTGTTTTATTATGACGAAAATTGTTGAAACTCATTTATAGTACGTTGTACGAGTAATCTTCAACAAATGCATGGGTATATCTTCCAATCTACGAGAATATAAGTAGTACAGGTATATTGGCATATATTTTGATATATATTGGCATATATTCGAATCAATTACGACCTTCTGGTATTATGATTACGGGGATTTTTTATACTTTCAATTTTTTATGTCATCTCTTTTATTTTGGCAAATATTTTTGAGACATATATTGCAATACGGGTAAGCTTTTACTAACACACTGGCATATTTTCTAATCTGCGACAATATAAGTAGTACGGGGTTGCATATATTGATTCAATTCCTTTTTTTTTTGTAAATTTGCTTAGAAAAGGGGCCAGAATGTTTTATTCTTCAGATCTGCCCGTGAAGATAATTTTGCATTGTGAGAACAGATATTCTTAAACTTCTCTTTATGAGCAATAAATTTAATATTTTAACAGAATTTGCACATGATTGCGAATTATAAATTTCTTTATATTATATACTCCGTACGAAGAACGGGTATGCTGCTAGTATATATATATATATTTGGTCTGAATATTGTTGAATCTTTTGTATATTATATATATATATATATATATATATATATATTTGGTCTGAATATTGTTGAATCTTTTGTATATTACATATAAATATATATATATATATATATATATATTTGGTCTGAATATTGTTGAATCTTTTGTATATTATATATATATATATATATATATATATATAATTGGTCTGAATATTGTTGAATCTTTTGTATATTATATATATATATATATATATATATATATATATATATATATATATATATATATATATATATATTGGTCTGAATATTGCTGAATCTTTTGTATATTATATATATATATATATAATTGGTCTGAATATTGTTGAATCTTTTGTATATTATATATATATATATATATATTTGGTCTGAATATTGTTGAATCTTTAGTATATTATATATATATATATATATATATATATATATATATATATATTGGTCTGAATATTATTGAAACTTTTGTATATTATATATATATATATATATATATATATATATATATATATATATATATATATATATATATATATAATATACAAAAGATTTAACAATATTCAGACCAAATTTTACGAACAAATTTACGAACTAATTTAAACAGCTTATAATTTTCATAATGCGCGATGCAGCTCTTACGATATAAGCAAAAATACTGGATTCAAAAGAATAAGAAATAGTAATAACAAGAAAGATCAATCATGCTTAAAGCATTGATTATGAAACACTTTCCAACTTCAATGCAATTTTATTTTAAAAAAGTCGAATATGCAATACATTCCTCTGTAATATTTCAAAACTTATCACAATACTACATTGATTTATTATATTTGAAAACTTAAACCTTCATTGAAAAACATGAACTTCATACAAATGACGGCATTGAAATATAAATTGCCTGGTTTAAATATCTCTAAAATGCAATACATTCCACGGTAATATTTTAAAAACTATCATAATATTACGATAATTTATTATATTTGAAAACTTCATCGAAATCAACTGAAATTAATTCAAATGACGTCATAGAAAAAATAACACGCCTGGATATCTCTATAAAAACAAGATTTCATTCATAACTTTCTCCCATTCATTTCATTCATCACAATACTATAATAATTTATTTTATTTAAACATTTTATTTAAGACCATGGAGCTACAAATAATTTAACTCTATGCTTAAAACATCATCGAAAAAAATCGTCCTTCTCTTTATAAAATCAATTAATATTTCATTCATATCAGCCATGCAGACTCCATGGACTAAATTATTTTGTGTTAAAAAAATACAGGAATTCTAATACAACTCATTCTACATATTTTGCTGTTTACATTTTACATAGATGAAAAATAGGCTTAGTTGTAGAAATAATCAAATTTAGATGAGCTTTTAAACTCAAATATATTGTCATTGTGTTGTTTTAGTATGTAGATGCACAGAATTTACGCAAAAATAAAGTAGTTTTAGGACGGATACAACACTCAATATCAATTAAAAAGAACTTTAAAAATTCACGATTTTGAAACAAGATGGATGCCATTAATCATTTTGAAGTGGGTCATGTGATCGTTTCATATCATGGTCACGTGATCGTTTCATATAAGATGTGTAATTATTATTTTAATTTTTATTTAAAAAACTACTGAATATATTTGGCTGAATTTTTTTTATATATTTTATGGAACAATTTGACTATTACCTAAAATTTTCGAAGCAATTTGTGTGGTGAGGTGGAATTTACACATAAATACAATAAACTTAAACACACAAATACATTAAAGATACTCACCAAATAGTTCCACCAGGCTCAAGCGCGTTAAAGTATAGTGGGGTCCGATTGGACCAAAGTACACTGCGTTTAGTTGAAATAATTAATCACTCCCTTTTTGTGGCCAAATAACAATATTTATTTATAGAACACATGAAATCTCAAATTTAAACATTAATATACAAAATACACAATTACAAAAGAGTTCCCAAATTACCTAAACTTGACCTCGGGATGTACAATTTATTTTGCATGAATTTGCATATTTATAACATCCAAATTTGTAATTAATTACTTTTTGTTAAGAACACAATATGTATATTCAATTTTGCTAAAACTCCCATTTATCATAACCCTGCCCTTACACTATTGGATTACATCAGTTACTTAAACATTCATGCACACATTTTAAAATCAATATATAATTTCCATACCTTCATACATAGGACTCTCACTGAGTGCTGTAGCTGACCTCTGCACGTAGGAAAGGGTTGCACAATTAAATTGAATGTTTATTAGTTCATTTATTTCGATGGTTCCTGGAAAACACTACCCGTCCGGGAAACACTAGGTTGCATATCATCAGGTCATAAGTTATTGAAAAGTATTATTTTGGAGATGGGCACACTGTCCACTTTCCTTCTCCTCCTCTTAAACGATGGCTTGTCCCAGCGGCTCTTGAGTGAGCATGCGTACAGGTTTTGCCAAATATATATATACGTTTTCGTAGAGGCTTGTCTGCTGCTTAGGATCCCGGAATTGCGGCTCCGCAAACAGTCCTTACACGCAGTGTTACAGTTACCACGGCTTAATGCAGCCAAAGGAGCAAGGTCCTACACCGCGCCGTTTTAGTGGTAGAGCTGTGTTGCACTGCAACTAACAAAAACAAATGACGATGGGCATACTGCTCACTTTCCTTCTCCTCCTCTTAATGCGGCTTAGACCCAGCGGCTCTTGAGTGAGCATGCGTACAGGTCCTTGCCTAAAGAGTGGAGATCAGATACTTTATTTGTAGAGATTGACTGCTGCTTAGGAGCCCTGGATTGATGCTCCGCAATATTCCGTGCACACAGTATTTACGTAACCACGGCTTAAATGCAGCTAAAGGAGCAAAGGTCCTACACTGCGCCGTTTTGGTGGTAGAGCTGTGCGTACTGCAACCAATTAACACATGAAGACCTTCTTCCATTTTCTGGTCGAACTGCCCGAAGAAAATGCGCCCTCGCTCTGAGTTAGGCTCGGCTCGATTTGGCTACGAGTCGCCTTCTATACCGGACCCACCACGTCGGCTCCTCGGCAAAGGCATTGCCGCCCGAGATAGGAATCGCGGATGCCGGCTCAGAGATGCATCAAAAATACATGCCGGGTCGGGCTACACCGAAATACAAGTGCCCCGCACTTGGAGTGCTCTCTACTCGAGCTCAGAAAAGCAACTGACGATTTTTACATTTCTTAAAACTTTCAGAATTTTACAAACAAGGGGAACGACAAAAACAGGGAGGAAGTCCCCCCAACTCTCATTCGCTGTTCCCAAACGCTATAAAAAAAGAGGAGGTCCAAAGATGCTTCACCATTGGTTTCAGAAGCGACGCTTATTTTATAAGCGTTCCACTAAAATACAAGAACCAGAGGGCATACAAAACCAGGGTGGTCCAAAAGACCGGACACCGACTCGCGCCACACCTGACAGGGCTATAAATTTTCAAAGATTTGTAGCTCAACTTTGACATTTTGCTGCAATTAAATCTCTGAATATTTACAATCCATGTCAGTGCGCATACAAGCCAAAGGCGCCAAAAAAATCCCAATTCCGTCTGTGCAAAGGCCTAGCTATAAACATACATCACAAAAACATAGTATACATTTCAATATATTTACCATTCCCTTTTTCCAGGGTTACGTATAAAGATATGTGATTACAGTATCACATATTTACACCCCCCTGAACAGAAAAGAAGTCAAGCTAGGTTTACAAAATATTATATAGTACACTTTACATCATCATTATTTGTTTACAAATTTTTCATCACTTTTTCTCAACAGTTCACAATTTTTTTTGTTTACAGTACGCATCATATACATTTACACACAACAAGTCTATCTGATCTACATTTGTATAATTTCACAATTTTACTTTACACATTTTAATTTACAACGCAATACGACCACAACAAAGCAACTGTCAGTCCAGGCGTTTCCCCCACTGTTTATCTCAAAACATGTGTTCGAAGCCATGGCAACGGCGAAACTAGTTTTTCCCCGAACTGCGAGTAGAACCGGCAGTCCAGTTGCCCACCCCTTTTGATCTTCGCACACTGCCTTCGATAGAACAAAATGTGCTGGTCATTTTCCTCGCCAGTTCTCTCTCTATTTCAAAGGCACAAAAGCAGGTAAGTATTTTTGCATGTTTTTAGCATGTTCTTTCTGTGTTTTACACACACGTGAGTTATTTGGTGTGGAAATGAATTTTGGCTGTCTAATTTTTACAAGTCAGTTCATTCTCTTTGTCATCTGACCTGCGTGCTACATTGGCGGGAAATCCAAATCGTCACCTACACTGATACTGTGTCACAATAATCCCTGATCTCTCTTTCAAAATGTTATTATTACTTATTTTTAATCTAAATTTACGTCTATTTTACTGTGATTTGAATTTTTATTTTATGTTTTATTTTTTGCGCATTTTGATGTATTCACGAGTTAACCCAATTTTTTTTTTTGAATAACATCTATAGATTTACCTAGGACACCTTTTATAATTTTAATGTTTAGTATTTAAATTGAACGACCCGCGTTTTAAATACCTGTATTGGTTCACTACCATGAATCATGCTTCTAACGCAGCTATATGTTTTATTTATTTATTTATATTTTTATTCTTAATTTATCTTTTATCATTGTCCGTTCATTTATTTATATGTTTACTTGCATAAATGGGACGGGAATCTAGAACTTTTTAATTTTGCTGTACTGCTACTTAATGAAACGCTGATAATTTTAATAAAATGGCTGGCGCTAAGACTTTTGCGTTGTACTGCGTTGATACTCATTTATACGCTGCTGATACCGTTGATACTTCCATATTGTTCCGTTTTTTTTTTTTTTTTTTTGTTGTTGTTGTTGCATAAATTTAATAATTTAAATATTTCTATCCGCTGGACTTGCCTTCCTCCAGACAAATTTTCCCGAAGTTTTATTTTATTTTGCGATTTTGTTGACTACCGTGCATTTTGGATAACTATCATGCCTATCCTCACACTAATTCTTAAAATACTACACTTTTTTCCTCAATACTACAGTTTACACAATATACAATACATAATATACAATACACAATACATACAATACTAATCAATATTTTTTGCTGCCCTATGTTTTGCACATATTGCGGCAATATGCTATTTGTAATACACTTGTGCTGTATATCTTATTTTTTTACTTAATTTTAACTAGTTGCTCTATCTACATAAATTTTCTATTATTATAATTATATTCATTTTCTTTACATTAACCAAAAAATATCTATTTGTAGACTACCTTCCACTTAATTTTTACATTTACTGTATACTACCAAAATTATTTCAATATGCTTTCCAATTTTTTTTTTTAAAATCATAGCAGGATATTAAAATCTTTCACAATACTATCTAAGTTATTTTTAAAATCATTGTAGACTGCTACACATATTGTAGAATGCTTTCCACTTAATTTTAATTTTATTGTAGAATCGTAAAAACAAATTATTGCAGAACACTTCTAAAATATTCAATAACTATTGTAGACTACTCAAAAAAATTATTTTGCAGAATATCATTTGAATTAATTTTAACATTATTGTATAATATTACACCTACTGTAAAACTTTTCCAAATTTTATTTTTAAATTCACTGGCTCTACACCTTATGCTGCATTTATTTGCATACACTTACTATTTATTTCTGCTTTATAATATTTTAATTTTTCCACTTAATTTAGCAGACAATTTTAATTTTTTTACTTTTTTATATTATTTTATTTCACTTAACTAATCACTGAACTTGCTAGTCCAAATTCTGTACATAATGAATCAGCTTAAGTTAATCCTAATTTTTTGTTGATCTAAATTTTGTAATTTTAAATATTACTGAGAGTTATAGCATTACGCTTTTCACAACATGATTTACAATTTGCACACACATAATATACTTTTTATACACAATATTTCCAAAGATGAAAACACTCTTTACCACAGTTATTCATATACTTTGCATATCCTATCTCTGTATGTATTTTTATACAGCATTTATTTTACTTAACTTCTATTTTTTTTTTATTTACTTGCGTTGATAATTTATTTAAGTACACCCCGTCTATCATTTACACACTAACAGTATCTATTTAAAACTCAACTTCAGTATTGGCCCGCAATTTTGGCTAAGCCTCCCACACAACAGTTAATCTAAAGCAAAAGCCCGTGGTTCGTTTCCGAACGACACGGCACCAAATACGTGTATCGGTGGTCTATGTGGTGAGGTGGAATTTACACATAAATACAATAAACTTAAACACACAAATACATTAAAGATACTCACCAAATAGTTCCACCAGGCTCAAGCGCGTTAAAGTATAGTGGGGTCCGATTGGACCAAAGTACACTGCGTTTAGTTGAAATAATTAATCACTCCCTTTTTGTGGCCAAATAACAATATTTATTTATAGAACACATGAAATCTCAAATTTAAACATTAATATACAAAATACACAATTACAAAAGAGTTCCCAAATTACCTAAACTTGACCTCGGGATGTACAATTTATTTTGCATGAATTTGCATATTTATAACATCCAAATTTGTAATTAATTACTTTTTGTTAAGAACACAATATGTATATTCAATTTTGCTAAAACTCCCATTTATCATAACCCTGCCCTTACACTATTGGATTACATCAGTTACTTAAACATTCATGCACACATTTTAAAATCAATATATAATTTCCATACCTTCATACATAGGACTCTCACTGAGTGCTGTAGCTGACCTCTGCACGTAGGAAAGGGTTGCACAATTAAATTGAATGTTTATTAGTTCATTTATTTCGATGGTTCCTGGAAAACACTACCCGTCCGGGAAACACTAGGTTGCATATCATCAGGTCATAAGTTATTGAAAAGTATTATTTTGGAGATGGGCACACTGTCCACTTTCCTTCTCCTCCTCTTAAACGATGGCTTGTCCCAGCGGCTCTTGAGTGAGCATGCGTACAGGTTTTGCCAAATATATATATACGTTTTCGTAGAGGCTTGTCTGCTGCTTAGGATCCCGGAATTGCGGCTCCGCAAACAGTCCTTACACGCAGTGTTACAGTTACCACGGCTTAATGCAGCCAAAGGAGCAAGGTCCTACACCGCGCCGTTTTAGTGGTAGAGCTGTGTTGCACTGCAACTAACAAAAACAAATGACGATGGGCATACTGCTCACTTTCCTTCTCCTCCTCTTAATGCGGCTTAGACCCAGCGGCTCTTGAGTGAGCATGCGTACAGGTCCTTGCCTAAAGAGTGGAGATCAGATACTTTATTTGTAGAGATTGACTGCTGCTTAGGAGCCCTGGATTGATGCTCCGCAATATTCCGTGCACACAGTATTTACGTAACCACGGCTTAAATGCAGCTAAAGGAGCAAAGGTCCTACACTGCGCCGTTTTGGTGGTAGAGCTGTGCGTACTGCAACCAATTAACACATGACGACCTTCTTCCATTTTCTGGTCGAACTGCCCGAAGAAAATGCGCCCTCGCTCTGAGTTAGGCTCGGCTCGATTTGGCTACGAGTCGCCTTCTATACCGGACCCACCACGTCGGCTCCTCGGCAAAGGCATTGCCGCCCGAGATAGGAATCGCGGATGCCGGCTCAGAGATGCATCAAAAATACATGCCGGGTCGGGCTACACCGAAATACAAGTGCCCAAACGCTATAAAAAAAGAGGAGGTCCAAAGATGCTTCACCATTGGTTTCAGAAGCGACGCTTATTTTATAAGCGTTCCACTAAAATACAAGAACCAGAGGGCATACAAAACCAGGGTGGTCCAAAAGACCGGACACCGACTCGCGCCACACCTGACAGGGCTATAAATTTTCAAAGATTTGTAGCTCAACTTTGACATTTTGCTGCAATTAAATCTCTGAATATTTACAATCCATGTCAGTGCGCATACAAGCCAAAGGCGCCAAAAAAATCCCAATTCCGTCTGTGCAAAGGCCTAGCTATAAACATACATCACAAAAACATAGTATACATTTCAATATATTTACCATTCCCTTTTTCCAGGGTTACGTATAAAGATATGTGATTACAGTATCACAATTTGTGAATTTTAAATCCGCTTAAAAAATGTTTGAAAAATTAGGTCCCATAGGGCTCAATGTATTTCATTTTTTCAACCCGGGTTCAATCCAAAACTAATTGGGTGATATTATTCATTTATATTCCCATAGGTCCTATAGACCGTCTGAACAACATACTAAAATTTCATTTTGATTAAGTCATTTTTACGGCAGTTATCGTGCTAACGGACAGACAGACAGACAGAATGAACAAAGTCATAAACACTTTTCAACTTTGTTGTAAAGTGTTAAAAAGGGAATGCCTACAGGGAAGTATTAAACGGACAAGACGGATTGTGACCCCTTGTTCCCTTGGAAGCAAAGGATGCTTTTACCGGATACAAGAGGTTACAGTCTCCCTTGGGCGATTAATACTTCCCTGTAGACATCGCCTTTTTATTAACACTTTACAACATAGTTGAAAAGTGTTTATGACTTTGTTCATTCTGTCTGTCTGTCTGTCTGTCTGTTTGTCCGTTAGCACGATAACTGCTGTAAAAATGACTTTATCACAATGGAATTTTAGTATGTTTTTCAGACGGTCTGTGGGACCTATGGGAATATAAATAAATAATATCACCCAATTAGTTTTTTATTGAACCCTGATTGAAAAAATGAAATACATTGAACTCCATAGGACCTAATTTTTCAAACATTTTTTAAGCACATTTAATATTCAGAAATTGCTTCAAAATTTTTAAGAAATATTCACATTATCCCATAAAATATATATATAAAAAATTTCAGTAAAATATGTTAAGTAGTTTTTTAATTAAAAATTATTTGATATAGGGAAAAAAACAAATTCAATTAAATTCTGACTTTTGGGAGGATATCCTCCAGAAAGAAAAAAGAGATATATTATATAATAAATATCTTTCCAAGACTTTGATCATTTTGTATATAAGAGAGACTTCACATTTTAAAATAAATTTGGTAGGTAACAATTTTTCAAATTTTTTTTTAGTTTTATATAACTCTTCATGATATACTTATTTAATGGCATTTTTAATACCCTTTCCTACGTCCTAGGGAGTTAAAATTTGGTACACAGCTTAAATTTGTTGAACATTTTATTCTACAAAAATTTGGTGGATCTTTAAATATAGATCATACATTTATTACGAAAAGGCCATTCTATATATATATATATATATATATATATAAATTCCCAAAAAGGACAAGTAACAAATTATTTTTTGCTTTTAGCTTTTTAATCAATTCAACAAAAATTGTAGCAATTTTTCAGGTTTTATTTTATATATATATATATATGTTATAAAAGTTATTAGAAATACATGAACATGGTTAAATGCTATAAAAAAGAGAAATTGACTAATGGATAACTATATGATTATAGATAACTGTGTTATTTTAGTAGAACCTTTAACTCTAGTTACTTTTAAAGACATTTATTTCAAACATTAAAATCCAAAACACTATTATGAATATCCATAATTCCTTAACTCGCTGAACTGTGGCGCTTTCTACTTAAACTTTTAAAAACTTTTCTAAAAGTTAATGCTGAAAATAACTGGAACTTGTGGGATATTACCTTCCAAGCTTAAATTCTAATTGAATCAAATGGCGCAGTTAAAATGTTTGAGTGCTAACATGAGCTATATTCAATATTTAACAAATTTAACCGAATCACCATCTCAAATCCTTTACAGCGATCTTCAAGGAGCAGTAATGACTCTTAAGATTTGATTTCATTTATGAAGGTTTGAAAGTTATAACGACAGGAGGAGGTAATTAAATTTGCATTTTCAAATACTCCTTGATTTTGGGAGTTTGTTTTTGAAAACAAAATATTGGTGCATTTATCTCAATTAGTTTCTATTAGTATAAACAATTTCGGAAACTTAGCTTTTAAAGAAATGTACCTCGTACAGAAATGCCTTTTCCAGAAGGTTTTTTATTTGTTATGCTTCATAAAGTCTCACTAAGAATGAAATTTAAATTAGTGTTTGAAGTGCCGTATCTTTAAGTAGCTGATTAAGACCCCCAATTTGAATTGAGTAGGTTATATCCTAAATCAACAGTGTAAAATTTAAGCACATTCTTCATTTTCTATGCGATTCGAAAAGATAAAAAAAATTGGCTTTACTATTTCAGGAATAAATAAATTTCAGCTTTCTTTTGTTGTTTCTATTAAGAATTAGCGTTTTAGTAACTTGTTGAGAATAATAGTGAAAATATTTTAGCAGTATTTTTTCATATTTATATGATGTTCTTCAGATAGTGACTCGTGTGTTGTTCTCTTAAGAAATATTTTAAACTCGAACATTAAAAGTGGTGTTATTAATAAATTAGAACAAATTACTCTGTTACTTGGGTCCTAAATAAACGCCTGCATCTTGAATAATACCGCTCAGTTTCCAAATCTCAAAATCTGTTTCAATCCAAATCATCACAAAATGCGGAATCCATAGTTTAGGCGCAACGAGCTACAACGATGAAAGCTCTACAAACAGTGAAAGCTAAAAACGATGAAATAAACGATCCTCCGAAAAGACTCCCAATTTTGTAGGCGTGACATAAATTCCATCATAGGGTGGGCATGCGCAGTAGGCAGGTTGAAAAATGTATGGAACTTCATTCCGGAAGATCGAAAATCTTACAGCTATGCTCGTTTCAAAAAATGACAGAAAAATAAATTACTTTTGAATTAAAAAAAAATATTTTTTGTTAGAATACAAAGATATACATCCTACATTTGCTAGAACTTTTGCTGGAAGTATCCCCGTGTTAACGTTGCACGTTAAATCTGTGAATCCCAAAGTCCTTCCGAGAGGTTAGTTGCAGGGGAAAGAGAGTAGTGTCAGTGTGGATGTCACCCCCTCCCCTGTGTCCCGGTCTAAATTGGGTGGAGCTGTCATGGCCGTCCAATGCCTATACACCTAGATTTTTATTTCCAGACAGCGGAATATATCAAAGGACGGTCTTAAAATGTCCCTGTGTGTGGAAGTCACCTCCACACGAAACATTTTCATCGTCCTGCTTGATATTTGGATAGTCTGCGGGGGGGGGGGGGGGGCTTGAGGTTGAAGAGTTGCATGTTTAATGACCGTTTGGCACAGATTTATTTTCCTTTGGCGTCTTTTTTCGTCAGGATTAAAAATATACTCATTTAGCTAAAATATTTTTGCTTCTGTATTCAGCTGCGAAAATATGTAAAGTTAAGTAATTCTAGTAGAGTGAAACTTTGCACACTTATGGTATCGTGTGCATAAACGAATTGACCCCCCCCCCCCCCCTGTCTCCCCAATTCCCGAATGGAATTTTGAAAAAAAAATTACATATAATTTTATGAGCTATCGATTAAGATGAAAAATAAATTAAAAGGGGATGCATATAATTTCTTTCCGACCTTATTTAATTTCTATATAGTTATTTTGGGGCATTATTTTTTACTCAACTGTTTCGAAAAATCATACATTAACAGTGGAATTTTGAAAATACACTTTTTCAGGTCGCTCCTTAAAATTTGCATTTTTAACATGGCAAATGAAAGGAGGGGTTATTAGGTGTTTCACCCTCATTATGAAAAAATTAAATTAGTTCTCCAAAGGAGTACATATTGTAAAACAAAATTCCTGACTGTAACCCTCCATTCGATCACATACCCATTTTAAAAGATCATAAGTGTGTGTGTGTGTCCGTGAGTCTATGGAGACGATATCTCAGGAACGAATGCTGCAATTTGAACGAAATTTGATAAAAAAACTATAATCAGTGACTACTATAAGCCTCTTGATTTTAAATGTAATCAAATGTTCGAAAGACTCTCCCTTCAATAATATTACATGAATAATCATTTCTTATGTCATTTTTAATTAGAAAACGATTGACACAAACTTTAAAACGTTGCGCAAACCTGCCTTGAGTTACTGTGCTTTTTTCAAATAAATGTATCAAAAAATCACATAAAATTAAAAAAGTATTAACTATTGAGAAATACCTTCATTTTTCATCTGTATAATGTGATAAATTTGTGAACATCATATATATATATTCCAACTGGAATATATATATATATTCCAGTTCCAATGGTGTTCATAGCTAAATACTATCGCCATTGTCAGAAACTGGCTATTCTTAAGGTTTTAATTCGAATTATATGGCTGTCCTGACGAGAATGCAATTTCGAACTGCCCGCCGTTTTTTGGGTAGTTTCAGTTATTTGTTCTTCATGTCTTGATCTTCATTCTTGAGTTATTATTGCCTTTTCTCATTTTTGCCGTGTTTGCTTTTTATTTTTTATATATATATTTATATATATATATATATATATATATACCTTTATTATTATGATTTTTGTATACTCATCTTCTCCTCCCCCCTTTCCATTATAGTAATAATAATATATAAATATATATATATATATATATATATATATATATATATATATATATATATATATATATATATATATATATATATATATATTGTAGAATGTGGCAATAGTGTGAAGTAGATTTTCATTGTCCCGTTTAAATAGAGAATTAAGTATTTGAAATATGTAGTGCCCTTTTTACATTTTCCCACTGCATAAACTAGGTCCAATCACCAGGTACATTTAGAAAGAGAAAAGGATGGTGTCTTTTCTACCTTTGGGAGCTCGTTAAAAATTGCTTCCGGCACCTTTTCAAAAACAGAGAAACAGTAAAGTATGTGTCTGAATAAAGGTGAGAAACAAGTATTTATGGGGATAATCAGTGGAAATGGCAAGCTGTGGGTTTAGAATTTGGAAGAACATTTTCAATTACCATTTAGTTACTGTAGGTTGTGGAATAAGCACTCCTTACGCTTTTATCCGTTAAACATGTCCCACAACTTGAGGAAATCAACAATAACTGAATTTATTGAAGCATGGAAAATAGAAGAATGTCTTGGGGACATTAGCCATGTAAATTATACAGATATACACAAAAATATATTGCATATGAAAATTTACTGTAAAGGTTAAAGGAGGACAACATTGAAACAACTATAGATGACGTGAAAAAGTGCTATGAAGTCTAAAATCTGCTTTTAATCGAGAGAAAAAAAGTGGCGGATTCGAAAAAAAGTGGCAGTGGGACAGGCAGTTTGTATTGCTCGAAGATATGGTATTTACCAGAATTGGAATTTTTGAGAGACATTAAAGAAGCTTGTCCTGAAATAAGTTCTATGCAACTGAGTGATAAAGAAATTAATATTGTGGTAAGTAGCCCATTTCTTAACAGTTTTTATCGACTACAGAATAAAAGCACTGTAATAAGTAATACACAAAAACACTTTTAAATTTATATTCGTTTTTGAAAGTTTGGATGTGGAAGACCCAGACCGTCCGACTCGTCCAGAGGACTTAGAGTAACTAGGAAAGTTTGGATGTGAAACAATAGTGAATTCCAGTAAGCATGATCTACAAGTATATTTGAAATATATTATTTACTTCATATCAAAACTCACGACAGAAAGCGACAACCAAAGTTATTATTTATCACTCTTTGGCGATAACCCGCCAAATCCGCACACTTTTACTCTGTCACTTTCTTGGAACTTTCAAGATTGATAACCTCGGGAGTCTACCGAGGACAGACCCCCTGTGATTCCCGTATCGTCTGGATATATTCCTGGAAAGAAATATTCCTGGAAAAATCTGGAAAGAAAGAAAAGAAAAGAAGCGATTTACAAATTGAGGAATGTTATCGGTATGTGTATCATATAAGTTACGGGCGCTTTGTTTAAGACCCGGAAACACCGAGTAATTCGTTCTAATAAAGAAATAAGTTTCAAATCAAATTATTCAGTTGATTACTGGACTTTATATAGGGATCTAAAGCTGGGGATTTTAAAGTATGTATAATTGAAAAGCACTTTTCTTTAGTCACGGAGGGTAAGCAGCAATAAAATACATTCATTTAGCGAAAGAAATAAAACGCCTAGGTTTCGTTTCTTTTAGTAGCAGAAAAAGCAATGAGCAAGGACATCTGGAACAAATTTCAGAAATATATCTTCCCAACGCAAACACATAAAAAAAGCAAAATACATCAAGTTGATTAGAAAAATGTCCGATGTGGCTAATATGTGACTTTACCTAAGAAATAAAACATTTCGATGTTATGTCAAAACCATTACACAAAATCCAATATTTCTTTTTCCATATCTCGTTAAAAATTAAAAGGATTTTTGTTGTTACCGATTAATAACCATATTATTTTAGGAACAATTTTTAAAGAAAACAAACATTGCTTGCAATAGAAAGAAAACAAACATTGTTTGCAATAGAAAGAAAATACATAGTCATACTTTCAGTCAATATTTCTTCCTCAATATTCTAACATCATTGAAACTGTTTCAAAATAAAATGACGCTTGTCCCATATTGACTTACAAAAATGGCAAACTATTTTTTGTCAATATTGGTATTTCCAATTTCCAACGAAATACAATTGGATTTCAATATTGGCTTCCAAAAATGACAAAATATTGTCTACCAATAATGGTGTTTTATTCGAAATTGTTCTGATGAAACGCAAATGTTTGGCTAATATTGGTCTTCGAAACAGGCAAAGTAACGCCTGCCAATATTGGTATTTCTTTGAAAGGGAATATTTTAATGAAAAGATAATATTTGTCCAATATCGGGTTCCAAAAAATGGCAAAATATTGACTCTCATTATAAATATTTTTTTTGAAAATATATGTAGAATTAAAATCTAAAAACATATGCATGTATGTGACTCCATTTTACGATTTCCCTACTTGGCCTAGAGCCTCACATTTACCTTGATGTAGATAACGATCCGGAAACATGCAAGAAACTGTCGAAAGTTCAAAAACTTTAATAGATTTAATATCTGCATAAAACTATAAAACTTCTAAAAAATGAGGAAGCATGTTCTTCTGATTTTCAAAACCCATACTTGGCCTAGGATCTCGCGTTTTTTTTTAAATGTAGTTAAAGATCCGGGGCCGTGAATCGATTTTTAAATATTTTCAAAAAATTCTAAAAACATACCCTTACTAAAAAATTAGCTTTTGATATTATCTTAATTTTTTAAACTAAATCAAAAGGTAATTCAAAGGGGTCCTCATGGGCTAAAGGTTTAAAAAAGTCCATAGATATTTTTATACAAGTTTTTAAATATTGATCAAATCCGTCATTTCTATTTCGTGTTGGAACAAAGACTTCCTTTCCGCTTCCAATCAAACCCCCTGGTTTTGCCTTTACTTTCATTTGAGACCATTGGCTTTCAGATACTCCCTAGGCTTAACTTTTACTTCAACTAACTCCACCCCCAACATTAAGTTGCTATAAACCTCTGGGTCAGTCGTGTGGTCTGGGTCTTCAACCCGCAATTACACATCTCGACTCTTAATTTAGCGATTTCAGTTTTACTAGTGGCTATATTCTCAGCACCTGGATATACACAGTGTCACCAGGATAGACACATTTTTATATCACCTGTCTAAAACAAACTTACCAGTTTTGCCCTTCTTAGATGTTTAAAGTTACAGGTTTCCATTGTGTTTTTCTGAGGGGGCAGCATCTATTTGGGATGGGGGGAGGTCGCTGGGGATCCTCACCCCCAGTTTCTTTCTTAACGACTTATGCGTCCGCGTAGCGTATCCTTTTGTTTTCATCAAAAACATCTTACTAAAATGTACTTATTGCAATAAAATTTGGTTATCCTATTTAGTGACCACTAGCTTCGGTCATTAAATATAATACCAAAAAATATAGACTAATACGAATGACTTATATACATATAGACTAATACCAATGACTAATATCGCGACTAATACCAATGCTTGGACAATATTGGCTTCCAAAAGTATTGTTCGCCAGTAATAATTTCTCAGTAGAAATATTTCCAATGAGTCGCCAAGATATACAATATTGCCTTAATATTAACATGTTAATGGTAATTAAGGTTTATCATTTTTTTTTTCAAATGGCTACTTATTTTTTCAGTCTTCAAGTTTTAAAGACGGATTTCATTACTTTGGAACAAAAATAAAGCCATTCCTTATTGATTAAAATTGCATTTAAGATATTTCTCTTTAAAATATATTTATTAATTCATGAAAATTTAAATACTACAAAAATAGTTTTTAAACAAATATAACTACTTCAGAGACGTCTAGGTTTAGATTAAACTATAATTTTTTTGCAAATAATTCTTAAAAGTGACAATGCAAACTTTTTAAAGTACAAAAGAGGATTTTTCATCATTAAATCCAGTCATGCATTCCAATTTCCATTACCCCTTGAAAATATTCAAGCGAAAATAATTACATCACATTCTTCTACTTTTTCTAAACTACTATAATTCAATTAAATACAGAACTTTCAGTTATTTCATATCTTCAATTTTTCGATAATTTTACTTTTCATCTCTTGAGCATTTTTCTAAATTAAGTACTAACTCATATTACAATCTGATTGAACTTTTTACAGATAATAATTTAGAAGCTTATTTTAAAGGTATACACTATCCACGTAACTCATTTCCTTGAGGTAATTTGAAATAAATCCCAAAACCTTTTGTAAAAAGTGAGTTCAAAATTCTTTGATCATTTTCTCATTTAGAGAGACTAATGAAAGCAGGGCTCAAATGAAATGAAATCTCCCTATATTTCTTGAACAGCAGAATAAAAATTATCTCGCAGTTTGCAATTGGTTTGTTAAATTTGAAAAAAGGAGTTTATTAATCCTATTTTTGCAATAAATTATGATTCTAGCACCTTGCGGAGTCCGCTTCGACAAAAAGAACTTGCAATTTCGTCGCAGTAACTCAACGGTAGAGCATCGGCTAGCCAGTACGAAGATTCGTGGTTCGATTCCCGGTTGGAGCAGAAAGGTTGTTTATAATGTGCCCAAACAAATCAGCCTTGCAGATTTGTACAAAAATGTCGGAGGTCTGAAAGATATCCTAGTATTGCTTGCGGATTTAGTGGACTCCCGCATCTTGAGCATCGGTTTCAAATCGGCAAGACAACGGCCACGCAGAAAGATAACCTGGATGATAAAAATAGCAGCAGGAGGCTAACCTGGGATAAACAAAAGCAGAAGGTGGTCACTCAGATTGTCGGTTGCATGTCAGTCTGACATTAGAAGATGGAGAGTGCAGAGTCCACTTTTACGAAAAGAGCTTACAATCCAATCCCTCTAGCTCAACTGATAGGCCAGTACGATTTGTAGTTCGATTCCCAGTTGGGGCAGCAAGATGCATTACAATGGCGCCCAAACAAATCAACCCTGTAGGTCAGTGCGGAGGTGTCGGAGGTCTGAAAGCGGCCCTAATTCCACTAGCACGGATTCGGTGTATTCAGTATATTAGGCGGCGATTTCAAATCGGGTAGTCAACGACCACGTGTGAAGCTAATCTGGAGGATAAAAACAGCAGCAGGAGGCTAACCTTAGGTAAAAATAACAGGAAGTGGTCAGTCAGATTGACGGTTGCATGTGAATCTGATATTAGAGAGTGGAGAATACAAAGTTCACTTCCAGAATAAGAACTTGCAATTTCTTCCCAGTAGCTCAACGGTAGAGTGTCGCCTGGCCGGTACACAGATTCGATTCCCGGTTGGGGCAGAAATGTTCTTTACAAGCTTAACTTTATATAAGTTGTATACATAATTTCCAGAAAAGTTCATAAGCACTCTAATAACTTTGTAAGGAACGATTCATGAGTGTGCACATTACGTTTATCTATTATAAAGTGATCCTGCCTGATCGAATAACAGTGATTGCGGCGCCGTAGTGACCAATTTAGTAGTTTGGATAACGAACAGCAACAAAGCGTTATAGAAGAGAAATGTCAATCCCAAAGTTGTACAGAGTCATTTAATTATTGAGCATCGACATCTGAAACACATGAAACACGCATATCAAAGTTTAAGAAATGCCTGTTAAAAACTCGTATATTCCGGAACTTTAACGCAGTGACAGCTGCAATTGTTATCAAAGTACATTGTAATATCATTTTTTTTTAAATTTAAATGTTCATTGTTGCTGAAGGAGGGTATTTTGAACAGGCTGTACATTAGATGCCCTGCATGTAATTATAGTTTACTTTATCATTCCTGAATAGGACAGTAATTTCCAATAATCATATTATGTAAAATAAATGACTTCTGTAATAAATTTATTTTTGGTTCCTACTCCTTAGATAATGCTCTACAACTTTGTAATTGCCTTTTTTTCTATCGCACTTTGTTTCCAAATTCGTAATTCTATTTTTTAATCCTCCACTAGGGGAGTCACAATCAATTTTACTTGATTGACAATTCACTATAGAGAGACCTAACGTGTGCACTAATTGTATTTTTCCTTACAAATTATTGAGGTGCTTAAGAACATTCTCAGGAACCCTGTATAAAAGACTGGGTTTCAAAATTATTTCACGCAAGACAAATATTTGCTTTAGATCAGCAGTTTCATAGCTCTTGAAAGAATAACACTGCGAGGTAAAGGTTAACAGTTTATTTTCTCGAATTCTGTTAGCAGTGCTTTTTCTGTAAAAATGAAAGATATCCACATTTAAAATACACCAGTATGACAGATTCGGAAATAATATGATATTAGATCAAATAAAAATATTGAGCGACACAATACATATTTTTGAATCCATTTCATGTTTCTGAGATCCAGAACGTAAAGTGTGGCGGGGAAATACGTTTATTAACACTTTACAACATAGTTGAAAAGTGTTTATGACTTTATTCATTCTGTCTATCTGTCCTTTCGGACGATAACTGCGTAAAAATGACTTTATCAAAATCAAATTTTAGTATGTTGTAGAGACGGTCTGTGGGACATATGGGAATGTAAATGAATAATATCACACAATTAGTTTTGGATTGAACCCTGGGTGAATAAATGAAATACATTGAACCCTATGGGACCTAATATTTAAATATTTAATCGAAGTTAAAATTCACAAATTGCTTCGAAAATTTTTAGGAAACATTGAAATTATCCCATAAAATATATAAAAAAATTTGAGCAAAATATGTTCGGTAGTTTTCTTTTAATAAAATTTAAAATAATAATTACATCCATATAATATGAAGAGATCACGTAACCCACTTCAAAATAAAATATGGCATCCATCTTTTTTTCCCAGTGTAAAAATCGTAATTTTTAAAGTTATTTTAAATTTATATTTAGTGTTGCATCCGTCCTAAAACCGCTTTATTTTTGCCTATGTTTTGTGCATCTATATTCTGTGCAAACTGAATTACTATATTTTTTAGTTTAAATGATCATCAAACTTTGATTATTTCTACAACGAAGCCTAATTTTAATGGATGCAGAATATAAACAAATCAAGTGATTGTAAGATGAGTTGTATAAGAATTGATGATTTTTTTTTCACTCAAAATTATTTAGCTCTAGAGTTTGGAATATAAGTGATATGAATGAGATATTCATTGCTTTTACATAGAGTCCGACGATTTATATTTCGATGGCGCCATTTGAATAAAGCTGATTTTTTTCGATGAAGTTTTAAGTTTTCAAATATAATAAATGTATCGCATAGAGATGTTTAAATAAAATTGCATTTCAGTTGGAAAATATTTCATAATGGATGCTTTATGCATGATTGATCTTTCTTGTTTTTAATTTCGAATTAGTTTTTTATTTATTTTATAGGATTAAATTTTCCTTTGCGACCGCTAAAAACTCAATAAAAGGCATGGAGGATAATGTGGCTCCAATTTTATTCCAGCCACGGTAGCCAGATCGTGGGCAACCATCTCAGACCCTTCACTTGAATTCCAGATAGAAGGCGCTTCATATTTATTAGGGTTCATCTGGATTTCCGCGGAATCGTCTGTTTCATGAGTGGTTGAATATATGGTCAATTGTGATTCTAATATTTTTTATTTTCCTTATATACATAGTATAATGTGTACAAGAAAAGTATTGTGACGGGGTCGAAAAATTCGAATCCGAATTTTCGACGAAAAAACGCGTTTCAAGCATCCCTGAACATGAATCAAACGTTTTTAAGGCGATGTCTGTATGTGTGTCAGTGAGTCTGTGGAGACGATATCTCACGAACGAATGGAGCGATTCGAACGCAATTTGGTACTAAAATCATAATCCGTGAATTCTGGAAGCCTATTGTTTTTAATCGCAATCAAATATCCAGAACCTCCATAAATTTTCGAGTGATATTTTGAAAAAATCATAAAAAAATCCAAACCTTTAATAAAGTATCGCAAATAGTCATTTCGTATGTAATTTTTCATTAGAAAACGATTGACACAAATTTTAGAACGCTATTATGAACCGTTCTCGAGATATTGCACATTTTTCAAATAAATACATCAAAAAATCACATAAAAATATATTAACTATTGTGAAATATGTTCACTTTCATATGCAATGTGGTATCGACTTTTGGAACACCTTCTCAAGCATTTCTATTTCCGAGCCATTTTGCGGAAATAATTATTGTTTTCCATTAGATTACATATATGTCTGTGGTTTTGTTCGGAGACCGTTATTTTGGTTGGCACCAGTGCTGTCTGGAGATGACGTGGATTGCAGGGTTAATTACGGTAAATCACGAATGCGGTTGGTTAGCCAATGAGGGCTCAATTAATGAGTGACGTTTGAGCCGTTCAAAGAACTCTCGCGGTTTTTCAATACGGACCTTCGAGGAGTGTGCACGGGCGGAAACACGGCGTGTTAGAGATGGAATTGTTTTGTTCGAATCATTGATGTTTAATATGCAAAGGTAATATTCTGCAATGAAAAAAATCTGGAGAAGTGTAGAATATCCTACGCCTCATCTGCCTCCATCTTAATTGTTTGATTCGAATAGAGCATCATTGAGCTCAAATTACACCGATCGAGTAATGTCGGTTTTGCCAAAATCGAAACCGGCATTGGATTAGTAATATGAATTCCTGCCTGATGGATTATCGTGTGAACTGGAAATTGTGGAACCGATCTCTGGAGTGTTAATCTTCGACCCTTGGCGGCCCATGGCCAATAACAAGGCGGAACCGAAAATGAGTTCCCTACTCCTCTCTAATTGATTGTTGCTTTGGTATAGTCATCTAAACTGTAAGTAATATTTCCTTAATTTTTATTGGGCTGGTGAAAGTTTCTTAATGATATCAAGAGTCTATATAGAAGAACTATGAGTTGAGTTTGTATTTATACATGCCTTAAGAACAGTTATTTGCAAGAGTAATAAATAGAATCCTATATTAACTATTTGTCATGATTTCCACTAGTTGTTGATTTAATGTGTGCTCTTACCTTTAGCTACGGGTCTTGACTGGCCAACCGATTCCTGAATTCGGTCGGGGAAATAGAACCTGGACACAACGCTTATACGATCACTACTTATAAACCTAAACCGATACCAAACTAGTACGGTGTTATTTTCAAACCTGTTTCACATGCAATATTATGCGATAAATTTGGTGACATCATTATCTAGATCTAGCTCGTTCCATTCATGACAAAAGATTCATTGGGTAATACTTTTTTATTTGAAAGCCAATAGTCATTTATCTGCTATAAGAACAACTTATTACTCCATAATGCGTAGCAAGATTTTGGAGACGAATTTGACGGAATTTCGCCAACTTGGCGACTTTTCTAAATATTGCCAAATTGATAAAAATGACGCTAAATCAATGAAAATGACGACTAATTGACGCGAACTCAATATCTTGGAAAGAGTATAAAAATCTACCAGAAGGAAAACCTATTTTTCCGTCCATAGCGTTTAGTAAAATTTTAGTAACGAATTTTTCGGAATGTTTCCAACTTGCTGACTTTTAAATGTTGCCAAATTGACAAAAATATCACCAAATTGATAAAAATTCGCAAATTGATGAAACCGCCGCTAATTCAATGAAATGACGACTAATTGATGAATGTTCAATATCTGGAGAGAACGTAAGAGTAGACTATAAGATTAATCCATTTCTCTGTCCGCCCGTCCGTAACGATTGGCTGTAAATTTAGCAGGATGTCGCCAATCTAACTATTGTTTTAAATGCTGCCAAAGTGACAAAAATTTCGCCAAATTGATAAAAATGATGCCAAATGGGAAGTAATGTTTCGCAAATTCTGATTTCCGTCATATAACGGGCACACCTCCTAGTGTATAGGAAATTCCGTTTTTCTGTAACACTTGGTGATGCATTTTGGCGAACTTGGCGATATTTCACCCCAAATTGACGAAAATATCTTCAAAATTGCAAAAAAGACGCTAAATTGAAGAAAATGACTCTTAATTGAAGTATTTATTATTAAAATATTTTAATATATGGACTATATCGATTATTGAGGATGCCATCAATATTGATAATTGTTTATTTAGAGTTGCACGAAATATGAGTTTAGGTACTCTAAAGTAGTTTTACATGTTGTCATTCGGAAAATTGGCAAATGTACAATTCAAAATTAAAAACGCTGTACAATGGATCTTATACATTATTTTTTTACTGTAATAGGAATAAATTCATTACATTATATACGGGAAGTCATGTCCTGCCCACATAAGATTTTTTAACACTTTACAACATAGTTGAAAAGTGAGTATGATTTTTTTCATTCTATCTGTCTGTTCGTTCTCACGATAGCTGCCGTAAGAATGACTTTATTAAAATGAAATTTTAGTGTGTTGTTGAGACGGTCTGTGAGACATACAGGAATGTAAATTAATAATATCACGCAATTAGTTTTGGATTGAACCTGGGTTGAAGAAACGAAATGCATTGAATCCTATGGGACTTAATTTTTCAAACATTTTTTAAGCAAAATTAAAATTCACAAATTGCTTCGAAAATTTTTGGAAATATTCGAATTATTCCATAAAATATATTAAAAAAAATTCCGCAGAATATGTTCCGTAGTTTTTTAAATAAAAATTCAAATAATAATGACACCCATATAAAATGAAGAGGTCACGTGACCCACTTAAAAATGAAATATGGCATCCATCTTGTGTCAAAATCGTGATTTTTAAGGTTCTTTTTAATTTATATTTTGTGTTGCATCCGTCCTAAAACCGCTTTATTAATGCGTTTTTTCTGTGCATCCATATTCTGCACCAACGCAGTTACAATATTTTTGTGTTTAAATAATCATCAAACTGTGATTATTTCTACAACGAAGCCTAACTTTAATGAATGTAAAATGTAAACAAATGATTGTAAGATGAGTTGTATAAGAATTGTTTTTCAATCAATCTTATTTAACTCTGCATTCTGGAATAAAAGTGTATGAATGAAATACTTACTGCTTTTACATAGAAAGCCAGACGATTTATATTTCGATGACGTCATTTGAATAAAATTTAAATAAAGTGTTAAACATGGAGTTAGAACGTACCTAACGCACGTAACGAACATAAACATGGAGTTAGAATGAACGTTTTATCTCCATGGTTTTAACTTTCCAAGTAAAATAAATTATTGTAATTCTGTGATAATTAAAATAATGCCGCCGCTGAATGTATCGTATTTTAGATATGTTTAAATAAAATTACAGTCGGATGGTGTTTTATAATCAATGCTTTATACATGATTGATCTTTCTTATATTTATATTTAGTGTTGCATCAGTCCTAAAGCCACTTTATTTTTTAATATTATCTATGTTTCTAAATTCTGTGCTTACGCAATTACAATATTCTTTATTTTAAATGATCACTAAACTTTGATTACTTCTACAACGAAGCCTAATTTTAACGTATGCAAAATGTAAACAAAATAAGATATTGTAAGATAAGTTGAATAAGAATTGCTGAATTTTTAATGCAAAATTATTTAGCACTGGAGTATAGAATATCAGTGATATGAATGGAATATTCATTAATTTTACTTAGATAAAGAAACAAGCGATTTTATAGCATTGTTTTTTTGATGAAGTTTTAAGTTTCCAATTATTGTACTATGATAATTTTAAAAATATCACCGCTGAATGTATCGCATTTTAGAGATGTTTAAATAAAATTGCATTTCAGTTGGAAAGTGTTTCATAATCAATGCTTCATGCATGTTTAATCTTTCTTGTTGTTTCTGCAGAGAGTTGTTTCTGCGATTTAATTCGTTCAATGTTCCCATCGAAACCACTTTAAATTGTATTCAAATGTATTATTTATATAATGGCTGCTTATTCTATTACTTATACGTAGTAAAAGCTTATTTAGAACCCGGGCAACGTCGGTTAATTTGTTCTATTTAATAAATGAGTGGATGCTTTATAATTATATTCAATCTGTAATGAATTGAAATCTTTGGTAAAAAGTCATCCCAAGTCGTTGTCGAATTATTGGATATTTTTTTCTTCCACATCGAGTGCGATGTCTTTCTAAACAATTAACCGATCGATATCCACGATCTATGATACGATCTTTTTAATCGCTAACTACAAAAAACAGATTTTCCAATGGATTTAAAAAGTCATACGAAAATTCAAATTATTGATACTGTTGCCCCACTAAATCGAAGGCCATTAGTTTGTTTGTAAAATCATATGTTGCATATGAAATAATAAATGGCATTAGAAAGACGCCAACGAATTTCGGTAAAAGAACCCCGATCGTGGTTTAAAACAGGGGATGCAAAAAATGAAGGAAATAATACAAGGGAAAGAGGCAAAATATTGAAATATGATAATGTAAAATATTGAAACATAAATTATGCGTATACAAATATTCCATACATGCAATTTATTTGTACACATAACAAAACCATAAAATGAACAATTATTGTGGTATTGTTATGAAATGCATACCCTTGTTTATTAATTAATTCCTTTCTAAATTTAATATTCAGCGAATTCTAATTTACTTTCGATTCTAAAACTTGTTCTTAAATTTTATTCCAAATTGATAACGCGCCAATTCTGTAATTCGGCTTCTCGGAACTTTCCCGCCAGTTTCGGAAAACCTTGGCGTTGCTTTCCATTCCCGCGCTGTTGTACATTTACCGCGGATTTGCATTTCATATTCTAAAGCATAGGAACTCCTTTCTTTTTCGTCATGAATGCGCGCAATCATACTAAGACGCTTCGGCGTGGAAATTGTGATTAGATTTAGTTGGCGATGTAATTCCAAGGCAGTCGGACGTGTTCTCGCCCGCGGGGCGAAGAACAGAATGTATTCTTAAAAGGATGTATCTAAAATTAAATTAATAATGAAGTAAATTGTTTAAGTCGCGTTTTAATGTAATTTCGAAAAGTCGCGAGATTTGTTCATCATAGATTGATTATTCTGAGATGTCTAACCGGCGCAAACCACTATCGGATCCGCCGTTATATTCAACGAATATTGCTCTATAATGTTGGAAATCTATGTGTAACTTCAAGTATCATCGTCGATAATTTCGATATCTAATACTCCTTGATGTATATGATTTGAAACATGATAATTCCTCATCAAATAAAGAAAAAGGTAAATTTAACGGATTCGTGTCATCATTTCTTATCTTCTACTATCATCACGCTACCATCAGCTCCAATCGGTGTATACAACGTATTGGTACCCTTGCCAAGTCAGCGCGGATCTCCCATCTTCTTCGATGCCAGTGAGAAACCGCCCGCAGCGATCGCGCTCCAGTTGCTTGTCGTGCAATCCTATTACAAATGCCGTTTGCAATTCTAATACAAACCCATGGGCAGAGGGAACGTATTATATATGATGCCCTTTCTTCTTATTACAGTATATAGAAACGAATGCAAAATTTATAATAATAACAGAAGATGCCTATCTGTCTGTCAGTTTATGTCGTCTGTAGTGGATAATTTAAACTTCGTACGGATATGAAATTTGGTACACAGATATTTCTGGACCCGAGACGATACGCCTCGGAGAGATTTTTTCTTTAATTCAAAACAGATTTTAGTTCTTTTATGTTTTAGCCTGATTTTGAGCGATTTTGACACAATTGGTTCCTTAGCGACCAAAAGTAATATCGCAGAGTTTCTATTTTAGCACCATCTGAAATATCGAGAAATTCTCTTTCAAACGGGAAATTCTCTTTGAACGTAACACATACGATGAATAAACAAATTTTAATGAATTTTAAAAAATATATTTTTTCCATGTAATTTAAATCTCACCGATTTTTATATTACGATATAAAAAATCGACGTGCCATCCAACGTTTATATTTTAACAGCAATTCCTAAATATGTCACAGACTTTTCCAGAAAAAAAAAATTCCCTAAACTCATCTGTTGATTAACTACAATTTTAATTAATGCCCGAATTGCCGAATTTATATGGCGATACAAAATAATTGACTGACAATCCTAGCCAGCTTCATAATCTTCCAGATGTTTCTTTGAATGTCACAGACTACTGCAATCGAAAAATTATGTTTCTGCTGTATTCCTATCATTAATTATGAATTTGTATGTAAAACGTTATACATTTTCAAGAGAATGCTAACGCCGTAAGGCAGGATTGAATAAACAGGTTTATCTCCCGTCCTTAAACGCACGTTGGACGGGGTCAAACGTTGGTATTTCGATGCGACTTCATCGACGGAACTGACGTCATTTGCTTAGGGATTTATTTAAATTGCCAGTTGGTACTAGAATAGAAAATATTATCAGAGCTTACAAGTATTTCATTTAGAAAACGTGTTGTTGATTTTAATCGACGAAGTTTACTATATACTATAGTGAATAGAAGGAGCGTATACAAAGTGTATCAAAAGAGCATATTTAAAGGGCATTACGCCCACACAGGCGTATTTGAGGCGTATCAAAAGAGCTTATTTAGGGCGCATCAAAGGAATTTATCTATTTAGGATGTAGTTAAAGAACTTATGTAGGGCGTATCAAATGCAATTTAATTGTGTGCTCGCGTAGCGGG
Organism: Amaurobius ferox; assembly: GCA_951213105.1. NCBI lineage: Eukaryota > Metazoa > Arthropoda > Arachnida > Araneae > Amaurobiidae > Amaurobius > Amaurobius ferox. The sequence goes on along the minus strand of OX578142.1, from coordinate 96,519,291 downwards.
AGACTAAGCCTTTCGAAAAACAAAATGAATGGATTCCGGGTACAGTTTCTAGTATAATAAAAAGCAAGAAATTTATAAAGGAGTCTTAACATAGTGGCAAATGATGCACACACTTTATTATTGACGCAACTATTAAGCAACGAATTTAGGGAAAATTGGAAATGACATCTTCAGAACAGGAAGCAGAAATCCTTTGTGAACATCTTGTTTTCTCCAGAATTTGATGTTAAATTCATATCAACCACCATTTAAGATATATCTATAGCCAATCCTGAGAAATATATGTTTCAAGGAAATTTTTGATTCGGAGTGGAGAAAACGGAAATTTTCAGTTAATACCACATTCTCTCCCAAAATTTGATGATTAATCCGTATCAGTCAGTCATCGTCTACAGCAGATCCCGAGAAATATATGTTTCAAGGAAGAAGTAAATTTTAGAATCGGAAGTGAGATTGCCAGAAAATAAGTGAGTCTCGCGCGTAACCTCCTCTCGAATTTTATGCTGAATCCATATCAGTCCTTACCTAAGCTTTGTCTGCTACTTCTTGAAACCTCAGCGATTCACTACATCTAACCTAAATGGTTAAGTTCTTTAGCTCCATTAAAAAGAACCATAGTTCCAATTGAGATATGAACTGAAATCCTTCATCTATTCAATCACGATCTATCAATTGAACTACTGGGGTAATAGTTTTATATTCTCTAGTGAGCATTTATCATAAAGTGGTAAGGGACAACCTACATTGGCAATAAGTAGATTAACGGATAATGTCATCTAAGGAAAATCTCAGACTCACTGAGCTGACTATGCAAATTGGCTACTTAACAATGCAACCCCCTTCTTACCTATTTAGAGTTGAGTTACAGTAATGTACTATCTTAGTGGTTATATTTCACAAGTTGAGAACAATCTTGTAAAACTTCTGATTTTTAACTAGAGAAATTGAAGAGATATATTAATGAATCACTGATTGAGTTACAATTTTACTTTTTCATATACATGCATCCATATACATATATTTTAATCTTTAGATTTTGTATAAGATATGGATAGATATTTATTTTAGAATATGTATAAATTATTATCGCTGCTATATTGCACGCTCTAATTAATTTAAACTAGTTTGTATTCATGATAATCAAATTTTCATATAGATAATTACTTAATTTGTTGCATTTCACTTTCTTCTTCATGGCATGAATATTCAAAAGATGTTAATTTCCCTGAAACTGTCTTTGCATACTGATTTAGTAAAAAACTAACGAATTAAAAAACAACTAAAATAAAACAACCTTTTTTCCAACATGAAAACGAGGTATTAAAACTGTTGAATATGTAAATTTGAAAATTCAATTACAATTTTCCCGGACGCGGTTTAAATTTTTTCTTAGATTAAAAAAATATAATTTAATATCAAGCGACAAAATCAAAAATAAAAAGAAAACAATGGATTCCACACTGCATTGTATATAAGTATTATTTTGGAACTAAACAAAACAACATGGGATTAAAATAGTTGCTGAATAATTCGATATCAATTATTTGAAGATAATACTTTTTCAATTAAAGTGGATAGAAGAAGGTGGGGGCAATAGTGCCATTAGCAAACAAAGGAGATTGACATTTTCACCAAAAGAAATTTCGTAGTGTCATATTCAACTGTTGCGGTGACACGATCAGTAGCGTATTATGGTATTTGTCACCGGTAAGCAGATTAAAAATGACGAGCACCTAAATTATATTTTTGTAATTTAAACGAAACGTCTGACAAAGCTGTGAAAAATTGAAAAATACTTTTTAAAATTAAAAGTGCTTTATTGAGGAGATTGGCATTTTCACCAAAAGAAATTTCGTAGTGTCATATTCAACTGTTGCGGTGACACGATCAGTAGCGTATTATGGTATTTGTCACCGGTAAGCAGATTAAAAATGACGAGCACCTAAATTATATTTTTGTAATTTAAACGAAACGTCTGACAAAGCTGTGAAAAATTGAAAAATACTTTTTAAAATTAAAAGTGCTTTATTGAGGAGATTGGCATTTTCACCAAAAGAAATTTCGTAGTGTCATATTCAACTGTTGCGGTGACACGATCAGTAGCGTATTATGGTATTTGTCACCGGTAAGCAGATTAAAAATGACGAGCACCTAAATTATATTTTTGTAATTTAAACGAAACGTCTGACAAAGCTGTGAAAAATTGAAAAATACTTTTTAAAATTAAAAGTGCTTTATTGAGGAGATTGGCATTTTCACCAAAAGAAATTTCGTAGTGTCATATTCAACTGTTGCGGTGACACGATCAGTAGCGTATTATGGTATTTGTCACCGGTAAGCAGATTAAAAATGACGAGCACCTAAATTATATTTTTGTAATTTAAACGAAACGTCTGACAAAGCTGTGAAAAATTGAAAAATACTTTTTAAAATTAAAAGTGCTTTATTGAGGAGATTGGCATTTTCACCAAAAGAAATTTCGTAGTGTCATATTCAACTGTTGCGGTGACACGATCAGTAGCGTATTATGGTATTTGTCACCGGTAAGCAGATTAAAAATGACGAGCACCTAAATTATATTTTTGTAATTTAAACGAAACGTCTGACAAAGCTGTGAAAAATTGAAAAATACTTTTTAAAATTAAAAGTGCTTTATTGAGGAGATTGGCATTTTCACCAAAAGAAATTTCGTAGTGTCATATTCAACTGTTGCGGTGACACGATCAGTAGCGTATTATGGTATTTGTCACCGGTAAGCAGATTAAAAATGACGAGCACCTAAATTATATTTTTGTAATTTAAACGAAACGTCTGACAAAGCTGTGAAAAATTGAAAAATACTTTTTAAAATTAAAAGTGCTTTATTGAGGAGATTGGCATTTTCACCAAAAGAAATTTCGTAGTGTCATATTCAACTGTTGCGGTGACACGATCAGTAGCGTATTATGGTATTTGTCACCGGTAAGCAGATTAAAAATGACGAGCACCTAAATTATATTTTTGTAATTTAAACGAAACGTCTGACAAAGCTGTGAAAAATTGAAAAATACTTTTTAAAATTAAAAGTGCTTTATTGAGGAGATTGGCATTTTCACCAAAAGAAATTTCGTAGTGTCATATTCAACTGTTGCGGTGACACGATCAGTAGCGTATTATGGTATTTGTCACCGGTAAGCAGATTAAAAATGACGAGCACCTAAATTATATTTTTGTAATTTAAACGAAACGTCTGACAAAGCTGTGAAAAATTGAAAAATACTTTTTAAAATTAAAAGTGCTTTATTGAGGAGATTGACATTTTCACCAAAAGAAATTTCGTAGTGTCATATTCAACTGTTGCGGTGACACGATCAGTAGCGTATTATGGTATTTGTCACCGGTAAGCAGATTAAAAATGACGAGCACCTAAATTATATTTTTGTAATTTAAACGAAACGTCTGACAAAGCTGTGAAAAATTGAAAAATACTTTTTAAAATTAAAAGTGCTTTATTGAGGAGATTGGCATTTTCACCAAAAGAAATTTCGTAGTGTCATATTCAACTGTTGCGGTGACACGATCAGTAGCGTATTATGGTATTTGTCACCGGTAAGCAGATTAAAAATGACGAGCACCTAAATTATATTTTTGTAATTTAAACGAAACGTCTGACAAAGCTGTGAAAAATTGAAAAATACTTTTTAAAATTAAAAGTGCTTTATTGAGGAGATTGGCATTTTCACCAAAAGAAATTTCGTAGTGTCATATTCAACTGTTGCGGTGACACGATCAGTAGCGTATTATGGTATTTGTCACCGGTAAGCAGATTAAAAATGACGAGCACCTAAATTATATTTTTGTAATTTAAACGAAACGTCTGACAAAGCTGTGAAAAATTGAAAAATACTTTTTAAAATTAAAAGTGCTTTATTGAGGAGATTGGCATTTTCACCAAAAGAAATTTCGTAGTGTCATATTCAACTGTTGCGGTGACACGATCAGTAGCGTATTATGGTATTTGTCACCGGTAAGCAGATTAAAAATGACGAGCACCTAAATTATATTTTTGTAATTTAAACGAAACGTCTGACAAAGCTGTGAAAAATTGAAAAATACTTTTTAAAATTAAAAGTGCTTTATTGAGGAGATTGGCATTTTCACCAAAAGAAATTTCGTAGTGTCATATTCAACTGTTGCGGTGACACGATCAGTAGCGTATTATGGTATTTGTCACCGGTAAGCAGATTAAAAATGACGAGCACCTAAATTATATTTTTGTAATTTAAACGAAACGTCTGACAAAGCTGTGAAAAATTGAAAAATACTTTTTAAAATTAAAAGTGCTTTATTGAGGAGATTGGCATTTTCACCAAAAGAAATTTCGTAGTGTCATATTCAACTGTTGCGGTGACACGATCAGTAGCGTATTATGGTATTTGTCACCGGTAAGCAGATTAAAAATGACGAGCACCTAAATTATATTTTTGTAATTTAAACGAAACGTCTGACAAAGCTGTGAAAAATTGAAAAATACTTTTTAAAATTAAAAGTGCTTTATTGAGGAGATTGGCATTTTCACCAAAAGAAATTTCGTAGTGTCATATTCAACTGTTGCGGTGACACGATCAGTAGCGTATTATGGTATTTGTCACCGGTAAGCAGATTAAAAATGACGAGCACCTAAATTATATTTTTGTAATTTAAACGAAACGTCTGACAAAGCTGTGAAAAATTGAAAAATACTTTTTAAAATTAAAAGTGCTTTATTGAGGAGATTGGCATTTTCACCAAAAGAAATTTCGTAGTGTCATATTCAACTGTTGCGGTGACACGATCAGTAGCGTATTATGGTATTTGTCACCGGTAAGCAGATTAAAAATGACGAGCACCTAAATTATATTTTTGTAATTTAAACGAAACGTCTGACAAAGCTGTGAAAAATTGAAAAATACTTTTTAAAATTAAAAGTGCTTTATTGAGGAGATTGGCATTTTCACCAAAAGAAATTTCGTAGTGTCATATTCAACTGTTGCGGTGACACGATCAGTAGCGTATTATGGTATTTGTCACCGGTAAGCAGATTAAAAATGACGAGCACCTAAATTATATTTTGTAATTTAAACGAAACGTCTGACAAAGCTGGGAAAAATTGAAAAATACTTTTTAAAATTAAAAGTGCTTTATTCTGTGTAGAAATTTAGACTTAATTTTTAAAGCTGGGGAAACAATTAGCCAGAATAAGGGATTATATTCGGACCGTCTGCTTTGAATCCAAACTACGGAATTATTAAATTCACCTGAAAAAAAAACTTTTCCGAAACAAAGCTGAGGTACAAACTCTACAAAATAAGCATTAAACTATCCTGTAAGAAGACAATGTGTTGGTATCCAGTAAGAAGCAGGAAGTTCTTTTCTTGTTACGAATATAAGAAGAAAATATATCTTCCGTTAATGATTACATCTTTTATATTTGGTTGAATTGGATTATTTTGTTACTGAACTAGTGCATTTTTGCATGCATACAGAACAACTTTGACCAGGAAGTTTAAAGTAGATTCCCAACAATTACGTTAAAATATATTGCGAATATATATGAAGGAATATAGCTATGATAAATGAGTGTGAAAATGTTAATTCAATAAACATTCATATCTCCAGATATTTTCACCTTTTATAGATTATGACTTTTTATGAGGATGTTTAATCATAAGAGTTAAAATTTACTTTAACGTTGATCATCGGACTTTTGGTCGTCTGGTCTGATTATTGTTGCAAAACAATCATTATAAATGAATATGTCATCACTATCTAAAATATTAAGATTTCTTAGAAACTTCAAAAACTTTATATAATCGTGTTTTTAAGAATAATTACTTGAATTATTTTTGTAATGATAAACTTTGATATTACGAATAATTATATTTTTAAAAATAAATAATTGAAATTTAGAACTATTATCTTATTTTTTTATTCTGTACTTCAGTATTATTTTATTCCCAACAAAATTCCAGGCGGTTACAAAGAATCTTTGAGAACTGTGCAATTAGAGGGTTCTGTAAATAAGCGCAACATAATTTCCAAATAGTTAAATTACAAAACAATTAATTTTGCGTAATAAAAAATTAAATTAACTTTACATTTTGAACACGAAATATGTAAGTAGTACATTTACCAAAATGTACGTTAAATTAATTACTTTCCTTATATACATAATGTATAAGGAAAGTATTGTGACGGGGTCGAAAATTTGAAATCGAGTTTTCGACGGGAGAGCACGTTTCAAGCATCCCTGATCACGAATCAAACATTTTTGAAGTGATGTCTGTGTGTGTGTGTATGTGTGTGTGTGAAAGTATGTGTGTGTGTGTGTCAGTGAGTCTGTGGAGACGATAACTGACGAACGAATGGACCGATTCGAACCAAATTTGGTACAAAAATCACAATCCGTAAACACTGGAAGCCTATTGTTTTTATATGCAATCGAATGTTAGAAACACCCCTAAATTTTCGAATGAAATTTTGAAAAAATAGTAAAAAAATCAAAACCACTAATAAAGTTACGCAAATAGACATTTCTTATGTAATTTTCCATTAGAAAACGATTGACATAAATTTTAAAACGCTAACATGAACCGTTCTCGAGATATTGCACATTTTTCAAAAAAATTATCAGAAAGTCATATAAAATTTAAAAAAAATATTTCCTCTTGAGAGACATGTTCACTTTTCAGTAATGCCATGCGATAAATTGGATGACATCATTCTCGTGGATCTAGCTCGTTCCATTCATGAAAAAGATACTTTTTGTAATACTTTTGTATTTGAACGCCAATAGTCATTTATCTGCTGTAAGAATAACTTATTTCTTTGTCCATTATACTTGGCGAGATTTTGGCGACGAATTTGGCGGAATGTCGCCAACTTGGCGACTTTTTGAAATGTTGCCAAATTAACGAAAATCTCGCCAAATGGATAAAAATGACGCTAAATCAATGAAATGACTACTAATTGTCGAAAATTCAATATCTTGGAAAGAATATTAGTATCTACTATAAGAAAAACCTATTTATTTTACTGTAAAAGTGGTAAATTCATTACATTATATAAGGAAAGTCATGTGTTGCCTACATCAGATTTTTTTTGTAATATTTAACTATTATGTATGTGCGCGTGTGTGTAATCATAAGCCATTGTTAGGTTTTTTTCTTTAACATTTCTTTAAAATAATAAAATTTTAATAATTTTAGATACCGATCATTCTGAAACAGAACTGCATACAAAATTATCCTTGAGTATTATACATTCGTGTACGTGAGTATGTATACACTTCTGAGTGCGTATATTTGTGATTATAAACCATTGCTACATTCTTCAAATGTTTCTTTAAAATAGTAATAGTTTAATAATCTTAAAGGCCGATCATACTGAATCGGTGCAGGGACATTACAGTGGTTTAGGCAATGGGACAACACTCGGAGGACTCAAGTTCGATTCACGACGCCGCCCAAAATTATCCTCGTGTCTACGCAAAGTATGGACACGATAAATCAGTAAGTTAGAAAGTCCATCAGAGAAGTGCTATGCAAGGGAAGGATGGTACAGTCCCTGTGTTTACCATCCCCAATGGGTTCCAGTCTAAATTGAAAGGCTTTCCTAACAGATACCTTAAACTTTAGGGTATGTGTAGAAAAGAAGAAAGATCATAATCAGTCAGAAGTGCGTGCAAAGTTATATATATATATATGATCATAATCGATTACAACATTATTTTAAATAATTCTAAAGTACCAAATCCCGACCAGAATTATGTATAACATCATACATCATTTAAAAGTATTTGTATATGAATACTCTTTCATACAGTAATTACCATCTATACAGGAGAATGTATATTACTTTTACTCCAAGTTATATCTTTAAACTATTCATAACGCAGTATCTTAAAAATAATTACATTTTCCATTGAATGCCCTTATTTTCTAATAAACTAATAAATACTCTGCATTTCATATAATGCTTTTCTCGCGTCTGCGATGTGGAAAAATTTCCTCCCTATATATCTCTTTTAATGAGGGCAAAGCTACTCATAATTCTTCGTTTTCATGAGTAAATGACACGTAGGAAATAGTTTTCAGAGTATTTACGTTATCGCCGCTGTTTCATATGATATGCAATGCAGATCAAAAATACTTCTGGCATTTTGCACGTCAAATTTTGCATAAAAACTAATTGTGTTGAATCATATTTAAATAATATTGGAATGTTTATAATTTTTTAATTTTAAGAGAATAATTTTTATATATTTAACTTTTTACCAGCATGTTCCCGAAATCTACTCAACAAATATCTCTTATATCTCTATACTAAAAAATTAGCTGACGTGGTCCCGCTGTTCGCAAATTTCGCGTTCCTCGAGATCCTTTGTATCATACCGCAAAAACTATAACACCCAAAAATATAAAATATGGTACATTTATAGTAAAATGTCAGATAAATACGCTGAAATAAACTGTTTTTCGATCTAAAACTTAATTTAAGAAATATTTTATGCCAAAATCAAAAATAGAATATTTGAACTGCGAGTTCGTATCCTATACAAACAACAGCAGGGCCACACATTTTTGCAGGCATATACCTGCATAGATGAATTTTTTCATGAGGGAGCCATTTTTTAAATTTCGATGTAGTTTATGAGTTTTTATACGCTTTATGCACTTCTGAATTTAATTTTTTTCTTCTGTATGAGCGCGTCCCTCTGTACCGCAAAAACTATAACATACAAAAATATTAAATTTGATACATTTGTAGAGAAATGATAGGGGAACACGCAGAAATGAACTACTCATATATTTCGATTTATACTTTACTTTGGCTTGAACTAGCTTGAGAAGCAATTTCAGCGAGCGCCAGCTTGTAGGAGGTGATACCTGCCGATTCACGAAGTGAGTTGCGATGCTTAGCAAAGCTTAGCGAGCAAGGAGCAGCCCTCCCCCCCCCCTCGTTTTAAATAGAAGCAGATTTATCGAAAATTACAGAATATTGAAATTTTGAGGGCGATTGATCTGGATATTTGTATTTTATTGAAGCAAAGCGAGTTCCGAGCGTAGCATTTTTAACATCGACTCAAATCTGATTGCGTGCAAACATTTCATTAACATAATAAAACTCAACCGATTCGAATAAAATTCTGAACAAAGCTTGAACTAAACATGTTTTCAGGCATGTTGTTCATAATAACATGCTTTAATATCGATCATACATGTTCAATGACATGTTTTAAATATTGATCTAAGTACTGAGATATATGAGGTCAAAGATAGTGGAGAGAATGAATTTAAAAAAATTCACGCACCAAACAAAATTATTTTTTTATTTGTTTTGTATAACTTACACAACTGCACCAGTTACAAGACGATTTTTAACATTAATTAATTGAAATTTGGATTTAATATCTTGAGCTTCTTACTACTTCCATGAAATTAAATTCTGGGATTAAAATTGCAACCTGATACTTCGTTTCCGTATCGCCACACTTTAGTATTTTCTTGACCATAAAGGCTTTTCTTTTACGCCGTTGTTATTTTGTGGACAAGTTACAGTCCAGAGATGTTGGAAAGATAATCTTGGAAGATGTTATTAACAAGGAGCATTAGCTGGAACATCAACTATCTTAAAAATATATTATTAAGTAAAGCGTGCATGTGTCACAATAGATTGACAACGTGGTTAAAATTTATTGGAAGACACATTCGAAATATTTAAATTTTCACTTTTAATATGACCGAGATATTTATATATATAATTAAGCGATTGTGATAGATTTATTCGTTTATTCCAATTGATATTTATGTAAAGACTATTGTCGGCAAGATTTAATCATACAAAGACTCCCATTTTGTTATACAACTCCCATAACTAAAATTTCTCATACATGCATATTCCATAGTTTTTATTTGTATTATAATTGTTATCTGGTTGAATAAAAGTTATATCTGTTTCAGATTTTTCACCCATTTATTCTTCTGAAATATTTATTCAACAAATCTCTAAAAGTTTATATTTTTTTATTTGGTAACATCTTAGTGAATTAGCGTAACAGCTTAGCGACGTTATATGCATTTGTGTTGACCTGTGTTTATTTGTCTGTGTTTGGTTTGTCTGTTAAGTTCTTTACTGGTTCTAAGTGGTAATAAGTATTTTATTACCACTTAGAACCAGTAAGAAACTCATTATCAAAACAGGAATTTGAATCGCTTTGAAGTAGCTACATAACGATCTAACCATTGAGGTACTGGTACGAACTTATTTATTCTTATCATCGAAGTGGACGCAGCACTAACCTCCCTAATATGTCAGAACCTTGGTCGAACTCAAACGGCGATTCTAACTCAGAGGTCAGAAAAACGATCTGAACTACCACCTCCATTTCTGCTTTTTTTTTATACAGACTAGCATCTTTTGTGTTCATAATATTCATGATATTAAAATTGGTGTCAAAAAATTCCTAGAGTCATCTAAAGATTCAAAACTGGACTTTTTTCAAATCTCCAGGATCACTACATCACAACTGCAGTGATTCATTTTTCAGGAACTCTTATAAAAATCTCACTGTCCCAACCGCGAGTTGAACCACGGATTTTCGAACTGATCAGACGATTTACTAATCATTGAGCTACTGGGATGGAAGACCTAGTTCTCATATTCTAAGTGAACTCATATTTTGAAGCTACCCCCTAGAGACGGATCAAATGAGGGACCTCTAAAAGTATTTTCAGTTCATTTAAAAGCCCCCTGATGATCTAGAAGGCTAAATACTGCACACTTATAGTACCGATAATCGGATGGAACTTAACGCAGTCGAATGTTCGATCTCCCCCCCCCCTCCTACAAACGCACATACACGACTAGGATTTCCGAAAAGTTTTTCAGACCCTCCAGTCACACTCCTGGTGACCTAGAAGGTGAATCTTTGCACATTTATAATTTTCAATGGTGAAAAACCTAACACAGTCGAGTTTTCAATCCTCCCCGCACGAGACTAAGATTATGGGTTTTAATTACTTTCCAAACCCTCAGTTACTTAGAAAGCTGAATCTTTACGCACTTATTGCATCGACCACCGTATTGAAATTAAAGCAGCCGAATTTTCGATTTTACTCCCAAAGTGGACAAAATGTGTGATAAAGTATCTCAAAATCCCCCGGAAACCCCACCGGGAGATAAAAGGCTGAAATCGACCACTGATCAAAAGCTCACTGGGTTAATTTTCAATACATACTTTCCGACTCTAAGAACGCCATCATACAATATTAAACAAAATTAAATTTGCTTATAAAAATGCTGCTGTTCAAGTCTCTCAGACCTCCGCCCCCGAAACCGCAACCGGGAACATAAAAGGTGGAAACTCGACCACGGGGCAGACCCTAAGTGAGTCAATTGTCTACAACTATTTTCACCATATACACTACCTGGCCGAAATAAAAGCTGTATATGTCAATATTTCTTTGGACCACCTTTATCACAAATTAGAGCTTCCATTCGTCGTGGCATTATGTCTATGAGTTCATGCAATGTCTAACACTTATTTGTGGACAGATTTACAGTAACATTTTGCCAAGTTCCTTGGTTAATGAAGAAAGAGTGGAATTACTATTTAGCTGCTTCTCCAGTATATCCCACATACCTTCAGTGGGTTGAGGTCAGGACTTTGTGGTGGCCATTTCAAATAAGCGAATGAGGCCATTTTTTCACAAATTTAGAGTGATGAATCGTGACGTTATAATCCTGGAATATGCCATTGATGGAATAAGATGGTCATTCAGTATGCTCGGGTATTCAGCTGAGTTCATTTTATTGCTACATAGTGTTGCTTCACGTAGACCAGCTAAATAGAATCAACCCCGTATCATAACACTTCCTCTTGAGGCCTGTACAGTGGGTACAGTATAGGAAGGATCCAATGCTTCGTGCGGTTCCCTTCTAATCCTTATGCGCCCATCATGTTGAAAGAGAATACATCTGGACTCATTGGACCACATGAACTTCTCCCATTGCTCAGCAGTCCATTCTTTGTGTTCCTTGGCGAATTGGAGACTTTTCTCTTTTTCAGATTACGTTCAGCAACCAGTGATTTCCTTTTTGGAGCACAGCTGTTTAATCTCTGTCCTTTGAGTTATCGTCTCATCGTGCGAGTGAAAATGGTCTTGCTTCCACTGTTAAGAGTGGTTGTAAGTTCTAGAATCGAGTTTTTGCTATTCGATTTCATTAAGCGTTTTAATGATCTTCTGTCAGGATTATTCAGGACTGTTTTTCAAAATCACATTTTCTGCTAAGTTGATGGTTCGCCGCCATCTTTCCAAGATTTAATAATGCCCTGGACAGTTCGCAATCCAGTGTCAGTGATTTAAGCAATCTCCTTGTATGTCTTCTGGACTTAACACAGACCAAGAATTTGGCCCTTCTTGGACTCTGTAACATCTTTTCAGCGACCGTTTATAACGTATTCAGCCATGATCGCTGTGAACTGATCAGCTGTAAACTGATCTCGTTACATTTAAAGGCTGTATTGTCCGCAGAATTATGTAAATTTTCGAAAGGCATCACCACTCCTTCCATCCACAGTATTTACACGTTTCAACTCATACCACGACATTTTTTTGTGATCAGTCAAAATACATTGTTAAACAAAATAAAACTTATTAAAATGCTCGTTGCTTAATTTTCTAATAGTGTCAGTTTCCCTGTCTTTGACAGGCTTCAATACCAGTACCCAAGAGAATTTAAATGAATTGTAAACTCTTATCTTAATAAGCAGTTAATCCTTTAGAGTCACATAAGTTACTGCATACCGTCAAGATTTCATCGGAACTGCAACAAAAATCATGTTAACTTTAATAAATCATTCACTCTTTTCTAAACTTGAGAGATTCTAAAGTCCTTTTCATAATCAAGGGAAAATAAAATCACTCATATCAAATTAAACGCAAGGTTAAGTTATGGGAAATTACTCGCATTGATGTTCATATTACCACGTTTACAGCATAAAAATATCAAAGGCTTTTCACAGCGTTCATAAATTTAAAATGAACCATTTTATGTATTTAGTACTCGTGGCATAATTAATTTGAAAATAATGACACGATTAAGTTAAAATTAAGTATTTAAACTTCGTGATAAAGATGTTACAAAGATGTTACAAGAATGCATGGGCCAATTTTAAAGCGGTTTAGAGATATATTTTGTGATAATTCTGCATGTCCTCATTTCGGAAACAAATTAATATCTTTTCATTTAAAAAATTATTTATAAAAAATACCAATAATCCTAAGGCTATGTATGAAATAATAAAATAAGGTTTCGGTTGAAACACTACAGTAATATTATTCTTTTGGAATTAACTCAGCAGATAAGTAAAATCTATTACCCAGACGTTGCAGTTTTATGTTTAATTTATGTTTGTTATTTGGTACTCTATGATTGTTTCATGCACACAACAACAGATTATATAGTTTAATTTCAAATTCTTTACACTTACACTCCTAGAGATTACACTAGTAATGCGCTTTGCCGTCTTAACTCTCAAATTTTCCCACAATTCTGACTTTTTATTAATTTTGCTCATGAAATCTTAACTACATTGGTATCCAAAAATTAAGCATTATCGCTATGCGTGTGACTATTTCACGAACCAAAGGTCGGAATGGAACGAAAATTGGTATACGTGTTAAATAAGGTAATGTAGTAACTATAACACTATACGATTAAATATCAAGGATACAAAATCATTTTAAGCAGAATTTATGAATTTTTACTTTTTTTATATACATAGTATAATGTATAGGAAAAGTATTATGACGGGGTCGAAACTCGAATTCGACGGAAAATGACGTTTTAAGCATTGCTGAACTCGAATCGAACGTTTTTGTGGTGATGTCTGTGTGTGCACGCATGTGTCTGTGGATGCTATATCACATGAACGAATGGAGAATTACGAACAGAAATTGGTAAGATTATTACGATCCATAAATACTGGAACCCTATAAATTTTAAACGTAATCAAATGTTCGTACAAATCTTTTAAAAATCTTTTAAAAAACTAAACTTCCAATAATGTTAAATAAATAATAATTTTATACATAATATTTTATTCTAAAATGAATGACACAGACATTAGAAAGCTAGTTTAAACAGTTCCCGGGATATTGCAGACACGATATATTGCTTTTTCAAATAAAGTTTTCTAAAAATTGACATAAAAATGAACAATGGTAACACCGAATAACAATTGGCGATACCGTGGCACGAGTAAATAAAATTTATATTTAATTTAATTTAAAAGTATATTAATATTAATCGTTTATCTTTAATTTTAGTGATTATAAGTGCGTTGTGTTTAAGCAATAACCCTCCAATTATTTTTAACTTAAGTGTGAGTCCTGTAAAGGAATTCATTAATCATTATTAAAAGATTAGACTATTTAAACTTAACAATAACATTTATTAATTTACATAACTACTTATTAACTTCCAATACATTATATTACTCTTAAAATAGACTGAGATGGAGACATGTGAGACTACTTGAACCAATATCTAAATATTCATTAACCGTTGGATTGTTGATGACACATACCTTGAGTTTTGGGCCTTGTTGGGAACCGTGGTCGAATTCGTCTGTAGTTGTTCTCTCCATGTCATAATGATACTCTCACTACTTGAAATCTGCTACTCTTACGATGATACTTGTCGTCATCTTACTTGTTCATGTTGCTAAGTCAGAATGCTGCTGCTTCTAAGTTTTGATTTCTCTAATACTCAAATCTTTCTATAACTGCTTCTAAGTCATCTTATTTGTTCATGTTCTTCTACTATCTATTACTAATACTCATACTGATACTGCCGATACTATACTATACTGCCTAATACTATACTATACTCCAACTCAAAACTTAATACTCTCGATTCTCGGATCCAAACTTGAGGTCCACTCGGTGGGGGGGGGGGGGTAACTCCGCCTTACTTCTTCCATGACACTGATTGGCCACCCCTCACCCGATGGCACGACTGTTACTTTCAGTCCGGACCAACTCTTATATGGCCTCCGAAATTTACTGTCTTTTGACCCAAAAGTTCAAGTTCTCATAAAATTCGGCGCCAGCCAGACTAATGTTTTGTATGCCTTTAAGGACACCATAAATCTACACATTAACTTGTCTCACTACATGTGAGAACATATTCTGGTCTCACAGATACATTTGGTGACCGTAGAACTTATTTGGCTAAATATGGGCATATTGTCAATTTTTTTTAATGCGGTGTCAAATCAACAAAAATTTCGCCAAATTGGCAAATATAACACTAAAATTACGAAAATGACTCCAAATTTATAAATTAATAATTAACAAATTGTAATTTAATGGAGTATGTTGCTTCGGAGATGTTAGTAATATTTCCAATTGTCAAGCTATATTTGCGTGAAATATAAGTTAATTAGGTACTTTAAAACAATTTTACACCTTGCCATCCCGAAAAGCGTCAAATATCAGTGTACGAACAACATTAAGCGTTAAAAACATTGTTTCCTGGTTCTTGTCCATCATTATATCGCATTGAAAGAAGTACAGTACTTGCATTATGTAGGACTATTTTTAAAAGAACACCGCGTCAGAAGAGACGTGTATTTGTAGCTACATCTTTCACCGCACTAGGCAAGAGGGGGGTAAACTTGATAGTTGAATGTCCCGAGAAAGTGCAACCTGCTTTCGTCATTACTGCTCGAAAAATAAAAGAGCAGGGAGTGATCGAGAAAGACACAATATATGTAATGTTGTTCTTGTTGTTGCTTATGACCCCTGTTTCTGCATTAGCACGAATACAGGTCCAGTGACACCAGAAGAAGGACAGAGAGAATGACACACAAGACAAGAATACAAAGTTTTATTAATACATGCAAGCATCACTAACTAAGGTCTGAAGGGTGCAGCTTCTCATTTAACGAGGACCCAGAAGGCGGAAGACTGTCTTCATCCTCAGGAAAACAACCATGCCTTACTCGGGATTCGAACCCAAGCCCACTAGACAGCAGTCGGTGACGCTATCCACTTCGCCACCTGGGCGGCTATATATAATGTTAATACAGAGAAACAAAAACACCGCACCAGAAGATATATGAACATTTGCAGCCGGTTCCGCCAGGGCGAGTTTGCAAATTAATGGAATTTGACTGGTTGTCGCACATTGCGTTAGGTGTTATTGCGTTTGAACCAATTATGATAGGGTTGAGCCCAGCACCACAGTTTGTAGCTAAAAAGCCGCGCTATCGGCGTGTGTTGTGTTAAAAGTAAATTTAATTTTGGCGATTTCAACCTAGACGTACCGACAAACGAGATGTTTGGTTTGAGACTTCAACGAAAGCGCCTGACTCTGTAGCTCGTGCATTGACATGGTTTTCGTAAAAACATTATAAGGCAAGCTTCCCAAATCATCGCTCAATCCTTGCCGTGTACGAATCCATCGAATCTACAGAGTACCGTGATTTGTCGCGGAATAAATGATTGCATATATATAAAGTTATGCAGCTCTTATTTTACTGCTAAGTATAAGCTCGACCATGCATCTAACATGATTATTTATGATATGAGGACTAAGCAATGCTTAGTGCTCCAACACAGTAAATGATGTATGAAAAAAAATCTGGTGACACGAATGTTATGAAATTAAGTACGAACCCTGCGCGGCCAGAAACGTCACCTGTGGAATTAGATAGGGGGAATAAGTGGTCGCTTAGAACCCACAATCCAGTACATCTGATGCAATGGGACATTTTAACAGAAATCCTGCAGACCCGATTTTTACAATTAAATACAAATCTGCACCTTACATGTATATTTGAGATATGCGGACTAAGCTGTCAGTAGAAGAAAAATAACAGTTCAAGCCACGCAGGTGGAGCAAGGGAGCAGATCCGCTTGCGGATGACTCATGAGGAAGGTGTATGAGGAGGAAGTGGTAACGGAATGAGGGTATCTCATGAGGAGATGGACCTTTGGAGGGTGACGTAATGAGGAAATACTTGAATGAATAATCTAATAGTATGAACTTCGAACCGATGACGTAATGAGGAAATATTTAGGTAGTTAATCTGATTGTGGGATCTTTTGGCCGAGTGAGTTGAACTGTTGACAATGACGTCATGAGGACACTTGAACTTTAGACGATGATGTTATGAGGTAACTTTGAAGTGCCATGAGGAATTTGAAAAATATTTGAAATCCGATTGGGTTGGCGCCATCTATCGGTATTTTTTTTTAATTCTGAATTTAAAAGGACATATTCTCTGGGAACGGCAGAGGATTGAACCCGAGACCAATTGATTACAAGCGTAACATGCTACCCACTGTGCTATGAAGACTTGGTTATAGCAATCGGAAATATCTTTATTGGGAATCTGAATGAAGAGATGTTTTCAGTGGAATTGTGGAATGTGGGAGGGACATATGAAAGAGTGTTATTAAAATGATAAGTATTTTGCAAAAAACATGTTTGATATATATATATATATTAATTTTAGGGAATATTCGATTAACTATGGGAATGTGTTACAGAGGACTAAAATTTGATGGTGGGAGTGAATGGATGGATACTGAGTGAATTTTTCGGAGATGTTAATTGTTTTAATGAAGCAGTTATTTTTTTAAATTCATTAAACCAGAGCGAGTGTTTTTAAACTTGGTACAAGTGGATTTTCCATGGGGCTTCTAAAATTTCATTACTTTATTGAAATGCACGATATTTTCTGTACGAATAGGAAATTAAAGGTACGTTTTTAATGTTTCAAGAGGTTTAAGACCCTGCAATATTGAGAACTATTGGCTATATTTTTAAAATTACAGGTTATTTATTTTATAATTGCATTCATTAAAATGTAATGCAGCATTTACATTTAGTAAATGACTTAGCGAATGCTGGAAGCACAGAATATACAAGACTCCACTGTGTTCAATGTTTTTTTTAATGGAACAGTTATTTTTTAAATAAAAATTTAATTAAGTAATCTGCATAACAAAAATATTCAGTAAACCAGAGCAAGACTTTTCAAAGTTATCCCAAATTAGCATTCCACATTTCATGGGCCCTCTAAAATGTAATTATTTTATTGAAATGCACGATATTTTCTGAATGAATGCGAAATTAAAGGTAGGTTTTTAACTATGATTGAGTGTATTACACAATATTTAGCAAATGAATGGGGAAATTATCAAAGAAATAGTTCAGTGGCACCGTCTATCGGGATTTCTTTTTTTAAAGCTCTTCCATTTAGAAAGTTAATTTTTTTAATTGTTTAACTAAATAATTCTATTCACAAAAAAAAAATGATGAAATAAACAATAAAGTGTATTTTCATTCTTATCACAACTAGATATTCCAAAGGGTTTAAAATTTTATTATTTTTAGTGAATGCATCGATACTGAGCAAATTTTCGCGAATCTATTCAATGTTTAAGTGAAATTTAGCAAATTGCACGATATTTTCTGAATGAATGGGAAATTAAAGGTATGTTTTTATGTGACAAGCGGTTTAAGACCCTGTAATTTTATTATTGCAGTGAATTGAAAATTATCTGTATAACACACAAAATATATATATATATATTCAATAAAGAAGAACAAGTCTATTCAAAGCTATCACAATTTACCATTCCATATTCCAAGGGGTCCTCTATATTTTCATTTTATTTTTTTGAATGCATGATATTTTCTGAACGAATAGGAAATTATAGGTACATTTTTAAATATGATTGAGTGTATTACACAATATTTAGCGAATGAATGGTGGGAATATATCAAATAAATTTTCAGTGGCACCATCTATTTTTTTTTTTAATTTCTTCTATTTAGAAGCAGTTACTTTTTAATTGTTTAACTAAATAATCCTATTAACAAAAAAAATTATGAAATAAACAAGGACATCACTTTTCGAATCTATTACAACTTACCATACCATATTCCATGGGCCCTCTAAAATTTAATCATTTTATTAAAGTGGACGATATTTTCTGTATGAATACGAAAGTAAAGGTACGTTTTTAACGTTCCAAGGAGCCTAAGATCCTACAATTATATTATTGTAGTAGATTGTAGTGAAATGTGCGAATGTTGGACGAGTAGAAAATGAAAGACTCTATGATGTTCAATTTTTTTTTTAATGAAAGAGTTAATTATATTTAATTGTTTAACTAAATTTCATTAACAAAAAAATATATGAAATAAACTTACCACAACTTGTTATTACAAGGCGAATTCTCCAATTTTAGGATTCACCGTATTGCTCGATATCTACTAAACAAATTTTGGGGAAAACTATTAAATATTTAAATGCATTTAGCAAATTACGACTATGTTTTCCATTAGGAATTGCATATTACACATTAATAATAAGTGTTAGAAAAAGAAGGAAATGGTTAGTACAAGAAAAAGAGAATGCAAATTCCAACAGACCCAAGTGATTCCGCACTCGGGACTGACACTCACATTTTCGCACATGCGCAAATTTTAGACAATTTTTTTACAAAAACGTGTTTTCTACTAACGAACTTTCACAAATGAGTGTTTCCTACTAACGAACTTTCACAAATGAGTGTTTCCTACTTCCAAAATTTCGCAAATGTAAATTTTGAACGTACAAAAATCTAACAAATGGGATTTTTATGTGTTTAAAAACTGAATATATGTTATTTTTCCTATGGGAAATAACATGTATTTGGGAAATAGCATGTATGGGACATAGTATAATTTCGAACGTGTGCAAACGTGTTTCCTACTAATGAAATTTCACAAACGTATGCTTTCTACTTCCAAAATTTCGCAAATGTAAGTTTTCAACACGTCAAAAACAAACAAATGGATTATCATGCGTTTAAAAACCGCATATGTGTTATTTTTTGTATGGGAAATAACATACGTTTTCATTCATATGTAAATTTTAGCTAAATTTTCTCAAAAAAGTGTTTTCTACTAACGAAATTTCAAAAATACGTGTTTTCGACTTTAAAAACTTAACAATCACACGTTTTCAACTTTACAAAAACTAACAAATATAATTTCCGAAGTTTAAAAAACATTATGTGTGCTATTTTTCCTATGGAAAATAACATACGTTTTCACAAATGAGCTATTTTTTATCAAAATTTAACCAATGCAAGTTTTCAACACTTCGAAAACCAACAAATATGGGTTTTGAACACTTCAAATAAGTACTTAAATACCCAATCTTTTTTAAAGATATAACATAAGTTAGGTATAGGATCATCAGTAATGGTAGATATACCATCTCCAATATTACTAGTTAAAGAAAACATTAATACAAAAATAGGAGAGACCACTAAAATCGCAACCTAACGACATGAAATCCTTGTCTAGAATGATCAAATCACTGTTGGAAAGTTACCCACACCCCTTCCTTTTTTATCTCTAAAGATAAAAAGAATAGTTCGTGCAATATCCCTCCGCCAAGATTACATCACGGTTACCGTTAAACTGATATTTAAACAAAGTGTGGAATAATGACAGGGTGAAACTGAAATCTATAACAAAATTTTACGTTTCTTACAGAATGAATCCCAACTTTTGTAGATTTTTAGGAAACTAGGGTTGAATTTTCGGTGATTCTTAGACTTGCAAACCCCACATTTTTTATAAATATTCATACTTTTTAGAGACTGGAACATAACTTAGCATTTATTTTTAATGAATAAGGGTTTGTAATTTCAGAATTTTAACATTAAACATAAATTTTATGAATTCAACTCTGTAAAGTGTAAATATCTTTCATTACGAAACTCTGTAGACATCTGATATGATTCGAATAAATTTATTTTTAAATTTATTTTTATATTTTATTTTAAAAAGCGAGATTACTAAATGCAAAACATTTGAATGTATTGATACGTAACCCACGATCACATAGTATTTTTAAATAGCGCAAGTTAAAAATGAGTCGATAAATGAAATAAGGAGTCCAGTTTGAAAGATAGAAAGTATTTAATGAAAATATTCTTCTTAAAATACACATGAACTATTATTTGTTGTGCATTTAAACAAATAATTTAAAATAATTTTGTCATCGCACATTCATAGTCCTCTGATTTGAAAGACTTGAAAAATTTTTGATTATACCAGTAAAAGACTCCTTCCCCACGCAGCAAAACTTTCTTTGCTGTTATTAATGTCAAGATTTAGAAGTACTTGTTCATGCACATTGTTGTACATTTCTAATGGAGTACTGGGAAGACATTCATGGTAACTTTGATCTTCAATTTGGGCAACTCAACCAACGCATTTGAAAAGTGTTCTTACATTACACATTACACTGTCATGAATATAAGAGATTAGAATCGAATGCAAATTTTTTGTCACAGGTAGCTGTTGGTAGAAATGTTATAGTGTCCTTTATTTTTAATATTTGAGTAGGAAGCCAGTCTATGAATATACTTTCTCGAAGTTTATTACTAATATTGTGAACACAATTTTTTGAGCATGTTATTTGATTTTTATCGAAGATAATATAGCACTGCGTTAGACAAAATTTTGAATCATATAATTGAATTATTTTCTGTAAATGAAGTTTACCATTGTCATTGAAAGAGAACAACTTATTGCGACTGACGAAAGAAGTATCTGCATATAGAGCATTGAACGACTACCATTTTTGAGAAAATTCACTCCAAGTAGCAGGTGACAATGTAACACCTTCACGAGTAGACAGTAGTTCATTTTCTTCATTAGGGAGATATTTCCATATACGCAGTTTCAGCTTCCCGTGGCGAAGTGTCAAATGTGCATACACACCAGAACCTAAATGCCACCGACGAAGTGTATCTTGCACTGAATCTCAAAAAGTAGATTCAATCGAAACAGATTCTGTAGTGGAGGCTAAACTTCGCTGTGTGCTAGAGCACAAGAAAGCAAACCTTGACTCAAGTTTCCGACCTCGGTGAGGACTTGTGAATTGGCGGTGGTATCTGTTTCTGCTGGGGCTATGGAAGACATAAGATAGGTATATAACTAATCCATGGCAAACTTTGGTGAGGAGGAATTTAACACATCTGAGACAATGTCCATAGATTTTGTCTTATCTGGGATAGGAACTGACAAGTCCACAGTTTTTCCACTAGAAATTAGCTGTTCGAGTGATGCTGTTCGATAGTTGATATTAGCTGTTCGAGTGATGCTGTTCGATAGTTGATATTAGCTGTTCGATACTTTGAATTTTAGACATTATTTGCAGATAGTAACATCCAAGTATCACATTTGCAGTATAAGATTTATTTCTAAAACACCAAGATCTTAAAACACTATAAATTTATCACAGCTATGAATGAACCAAACCTAACCACGCAACATCCAAAGTTATTATGTCTTATTGGTTCATGTCATAAGTATAATCACGTGACCTAAATCGAGTGTCGTGCGCAAACGGATTACATAGGAAAATATATGATGTGGTTATAGCTTGTAATTTTCAGTGAATTGTGCAACATTGGACTGTGCTGAATTTTTATCCGCATGGGAGAATTTCTACATTATTTTATTCATCTTTGAAATCATAAAGTGAAAATATGTACCAAACTCAGTTAAAGTTCATAATTTCTAATCACAGCGGCATTAACTACTTGGGAAAATTTTGTATATTTTTATAACTTTAGAGGATATGTTTGATAAATCGCTCGGAATATACAAAAATAGATAGCAAACATATGAAAATAACTTACAGAATGAGGTCTTCATCAGCAGCCAATCAAACTAGAAATGAACGATATACACACTAATTACAGTATTAAAATGAGATCTTATCAGTTCTCATCTTATCTAAGATCTAATCTAAGATGAGGTCATCAGTCCAAAATTCACAAGATGGCGTCATAATCCAAAGCAGATCTTCCTTCTTAATTACTTATTTTTTAATTACTTCTTAATTTTTAATTACTTATTTTAATTACTCCTTAATTTTAATTACTTATAATTACTTATTCATATTAATTATAAAAATTAATTAGGTAATTAAACTTATTCTAAATATTGTGTAATACACTCAACCATAATTAAAAACGAACTTTTAATTTCCTATTCATTCAGAAAATATTATGCATTTAAAAAAAATAATGAAATTTTAGAGGACCCCTTGGAATGTGGAATGGTAAGTTGTGATAGCTTTGAAAAGACTTGTTCTGCTTTATTGAACATATTTATTTTTGTTATGCAGATTATTTTCAATTCACTGCAATAATAAAATCGCAGGGTCTCAAACCCCTTGTCACATTAAAAACATACCTTTAATTTCACATTCATTCAGAAAATATCGTTCAATTTGCTAAATCCCATTTAAACATTGAATAAATTCGCGAAAATTTGCTCAGTATCGATGCATTCACTAAAAATAATGAAATTTTAAACCCTTTGGAATATCTAGTTGTGATAGGATTGAAAAGACACGTTCTTGTTTATTTCATCATTTTTTTGTTAATAGGACTATTTAGTTAAACAATTAAAAATATTAACTTTCTAAATGGAAGAACTTTACAAAAATATATCCCGATAGACGGTGCCACTGAAAAATTCCTTAGATAATTTCCCCATTCATCTGCTAAATATTGTGTAACACACTCAATCATAATTAAAAACGTAACTTTAATTTCGCATTCATACAGAAAAAATCGTGCATTTCAATAAAATAATTAAATTTTAGAGGACCCATAAAATATGGAATGCTAAGTTGGGATAACTTTGAAAAGTCTCGCTCTGGTTTACTGAATATTTTTGTTATCCAGATTATTTAATTAAATTTTTATTTAAAAAATAACTGTTTCATTAAAAAAGCATTGTACACAGTGGAATCTTGTATATTCTGTGCTTCCAACATTCGCAAAGTCATTTACTAAATGTAAATATTTCATTAGGTTTTAATGAATACACTTAAAAAAAGTAACCTGTAATGTTAAAAACATAACCAACAGTTCTCAAAATTGCAGGGTCTTAAACCCCTTGAAACATTAAAAACGTACCTTTAATTTCCCATTCGTACAGAAAATATCGTGCATTTCAATAAAGTAATGAAATTTTAGAAGCCGCATGGAAAATTCACTTGTACCAAGTTTGAAAATAATCGTTCTGGTTTATTGAATTTTTTTATGCAGATTATTTAATTAAATGTTAATTTAAAACAATAACTGCTTCATTAAAACAATTAACATCTCCGAAAAATTCACTCAATATCGATCCATTCACTCGCATCATTAAATTTTAGCCCCCTGTAACACATCCCTATAGTTAATCGAACATTCCCTAAAATTAATATATCTAACATCGTTTTTGGAAAATACTTATCATTGTAATAAGACTCTTTCATACCTCCCTTCCCCATTCCACAATTCCACCGAAAACATTTCTCCAGTCAGATTCCCACTAAAGATATTCCCCATTGCTATAATCAAGTCTTCATAGCACAGTGGATAGCATGCTACGCTCGTAATCAACTGATCTCGGGTTCAACTCTCCTCAAAAGATCCCACAATCTGATTAGCTATCAAAATATTCCTTCATTACTTCATCCGTTCAAAGTTCCTACGAATAGATTATCCTTTTATTAACATTTCCTCATTACGTCATCTTCCAAAGGTCCATTTCCTCATGAGATATCCTCATTCCGTTATCACTTCCTCCTCATACACCCTCCTTATGAGTCATCCGCAGGCGGAGCTGCTGCCTTGCTCCACCTGCTGGGCTTGAACTGTTATTTATCTTCTACTTCTGTCGTTCAGGGCCCTCAACACAATAAATCCGATGCTGTGAAACTGGTAGAAATCTGGCCATAAACACTCATAGGTATCAAATTTTATCCAATCTTATAGCATACATACAGAATCATTACACGCTGGATTTTAAGTTTATTGGGTTAACATTTCTTGCCAATAAGACGGTATGCCTATATCTTTTCAGATGTGTTCACAGTTTATAGGGGACAGAGACAGAATTCGTTAAAAAAAATTAAACCGACATCACTCAATAGTGAGACTGACTATGTCCCAACTAAAGGGGATAGTTGAGTTATTTACAAATTCGACCGGCAATAAGACAATTATATGATTATTTACCATTCTTTTTGAACCACCTCATACAACTGTGTAGAGAAGAAGTAAAATTCGATTTATGCCTGACACCTCTTTACCCACCCAAATTCCGCATAAAGATCTTTGAATTCGCTAAATCCAGTAAATTAATTTGATTTAGAATTATTTTTTAAGAAGAACATTTGCACTTTGATTACGGATTAGAAATCAAAATTCATCAAAATCGGAGAGGTTGTTCTTAAGTGATGCTCTTCCAAACATTTTGACATTAAAGTGTACCGACGCTTTGCAAGCAGACACTGCTTAATATACAAGTAAAGAGTTATAGGAGAAACATTTTTTCAAGATAAAAAAAGCGAATCCCAAGGTATCTATCACGTAATCTCAACCAAATCACTTCCCTAATATGCTCAAAATGACCAAATAAAGAATTCTGAGAGATCCTATATAATATAGTCATGATGATTAATGTGAATGCAGCGGAGTTTCTAATCGTATGAATTCCCACTGGTATTTTCTGCGTGAATTTGAATATATAAGCTGAATTTCATTACACATAGAGGATACCACTTCCAATTGAAGTCTGTCTGTCTGTTTGTCACACCATCACGGGAGAACGGCTGAACCGAATTTGATGAAATTTTGTGGGTAGCCCAGAAATAGCCCCACTTAAAATTATATCCGTGTTTTGAGTTTCTACGACCAGTGGTTCTTGAGATATTAGTAAAAAACGAAATTTTCGTTTGTCTCATCATCACGGAAAAACGGCTGAACCGAATTTAATGAAATTTGGTGAATAGCCTTGAAATATCCCCCCATAAATTTTGTCCAAGTTTCGAGTTTCTAAGACCTGGGGTTGTCGAGATATTAATGAAAAACGGAACTTTTTCCTAGGAGTTCTACTCCCTAACTCCGTGGTTTATCCAAACGAAAAGCTTGAAAATCGTTTGAAAGTGAATTAAAATTTAATCTCTGAGTTTGATGGGAGATTGTTTGCGTTAATTAGTCACTTTCTGAAGACATGAATTGTTTGAAACATGATTTAAAGGAGAAACCTATCTCCATGGTTCATGGTTTATTTAAAACAAGCTTTTACGGAACAATGAGAAGTATAGAGAAATCAAAATCGTTATTTAATTTCGCAGTTTATGTTATAAGACATGACATATTTAACATGTTATAAGATTCTATCTTATATCATGTTACTCAGAAACGCAATTAAATTAAATCTGTCTGTTAATTTTAATAATTATTTTTTCGATTTGAATAATAAATAAGTGGATATAAAAATATATTTTAGAAAAGAACGCTTTGATTTTTCTTATAGCATTTTTGACTGGATAATATCAATTACGGTCTTCAGGTTTAAAAATTATTATTATTTATATTTTCGGGGATTATTGATTCAAGGATTATTGATATTTTCAAGTTATTATGCAATTATTTTATTATGACAAAAATTGTTTAAACTCATATATTGTATGTTGTACGAATCTTCTACAAATACACGTGTATATCTTTTAATCTACGAGAATATAAGTAGTACAGGTATATGGACATATGTTTTGATATATATTGGCATATATTGGAATCAATTACGACCTTCTGGTATAAAGAGTACGGATATTATTGATGTTTTCAATTTATTACGTCATCTCTTTTATTTTGGCAAATATTTTTGAGACGCATATTGTAATACGGGTAATCTTCTACTAACACATTGGCATATTTTCTGATCTGCGAAAATATAATTAGTACGGGGTTGCATATATTCATTCAATTCCTATTTTTTCTTCTGTAAATTTGCTTACAAAAGGGGGCAGGATGTTTTATTCTTCAGATCTGATCGTGAAGATAATTTTGCATAGTGAGAACATATATTCTTAAACTTCTCTTTAGGAGCAATAAATTTAATATTTTAACAGAATTTGCACATGATTGCGAACTTTAAGTTTCTTTAAATTATACACTCCGTACGAATAACGGTGTGCTGTTAGTGGTTAATAAATTTTATCATTTTAGGAGGATATATCATGTTGCTCGGCATCGCAATTAAATTAAATGTGTTTGTTAATGTTTTTATTATTTTTTTTCGATTTAAATAATAAATAAATTGATAAATGGATATAAAAGTATATCTTATGAATGGACGGTTTGATTTTTCTTTTAATTATATTAATTGCTGACTGCGTACATCAATTTCATTTATTTTGGCAAAGAGTTTTCAAGCTTATATCGTATTTAGCTACTAAACTCATATATTGTGTTTAGCCAATAAATTCATATAGCCGATTGTTGGAACAGAAAAAGAGTAGAGCGGGTATATCTTCTAATACAATTGTAGTGTTTTCATTTAGTATATTGAAACGGGATAAGAATGTTTCATTCAGATCTGCAAATTCAAAGCTACGAATTTGGAGGGATATCGCTAATTTGACAACTTTTCTTAAACTTTGCCAAATTGACGGAAATGTCGCCAAATTGATATAAACGACACACAAACAGCTGCCATAAACCTTCGGGTTGGTCGTGTGGCTTGGGTCTTCTACATATCAATGAATTTTTTTTTTGTTTTGTTAGAAGAGAGTATTGAAATGATGTTTGGTTAGCATTTATCTGTCAGACCAACCATCCTACTTAGTAATACATTTAGCGAATTTTTAAAATGTCACCAAATTGATAAAAATGTTTTCAAATCTATAAAAATATCTTGAAATTGATAAAATTGCGCTACATAAATGATATTAATTGTTTTTTGTTAGGGGATAGTATTGTGATGATATTTCGTCAATTTGTCGAAAAGTGGAACTGTCAGTTCTACAGTCCCACTTGGCGATAAATTTGGCGATTTTTTAAAATGTCGCTAATTTGACGAAACTGTCGCCAAATGTTCCATAGAAATATAACTATTTAGACGATATTTTTTCTACCAATTTATTTGAAGCAAATGATATCATGTCGCTTAGCAACGGATTTAAATCCAATGTGTTTATGCGGCAGACGATTTTTATTAAATCCTTTCCGATTTGAATAATGAAGATATGTATATAAAATAAATTTCATTGCCATTTCATTTTGGACTGGATAATATCAATTATACTCTTCAGGTTTAAACATTATTATTATTGATATTTTCCGGAATTATTGATTCAGTGATTATTGATATTTTTAAGTTATTACGCCATTGTTTTATTGCGGCAAAAATTGCTGACACACGCATATTGTACGTTGTACGAGTAATCTTCTAGGAATGCACGGGTATATCTTCTAACCTACGAGAATATAAGTAGTACAGGTATATTGGCATATATTTTGACATATATTGGCATATATATTGGAATCAAGTACAGTCTTCTGGTATGAAGATTACGGGGATTAATTATATATTCAATTTATTACGTCGTCTGTTGTATTTTACCAAAAAAACATTTGAGACTCATATTATAATACGGGTAATATTCTACTAATAATCGGACATTATAAGTAGTACGTGTATATCTTCCCATATAATTTTAGCACTTTAATTTTGACATATATTGGAATAAATGACTGTCTTCAGATTTAAAGATTACGGGTTTATTGGTATTTTCAATTTATACATGTAATCTACTAATACAGGTTATATTTTCTAATATTCGCGTATATAATTAGTACGGGTCCCATACAATTTTAACGCTTTTATTTTGCATATATTGATTCAATTCCATATTTTTTTTTTATATTTGCTTACATAAGGGGTCCAAGATGTTTCATTCTTCAGATATGTCCATGAAGATAATTTTATATAGCGAGAACAGAGATTCTAAACTTCTTTTTAGGAGCATTATATCAAATATTTTAACAGAATATTTTGATTAAACATGTCATTTAGTATACTATAAGAATTTGGGCATGATTATGAATTTCAAGTTTCTTTATATTATATACTCCGTACGAAGAACGGGTATGCTGCTAGTATATATATATATAAATGAAATAAATTGAAAATATGTATGTTTGTTTGTGTGTGCGTGTTTGCCAATCTCATCATCCTGGGAGAATGGCTATACAGAATTTGATGAAATTTTCGGGGTAGACTTGGAATAACCGTACTTAAAATTTAGTTCCTTATTCGAGTTTCTACGACAAGGGGTTATTGAGATATTAATTAAACAAGAAAGATCAATCATGCATAAGCATTGATTATGAAACACTTTCCAACTGAAATGTAATTTCATTTAAAAATTTCTAAAATGTGATTCATTCAGTGGTAATATATTTTACATTATCACAGTACTACAGTAATTTTTTATACTTAAATATTTAAAACTGTATCGAAATATAAATCATCTGATTCTTTATGCAAAATCAATGAATATTTCATTCATATAACTTGTATTCCAGACTCCAGAGCTAAATAATTTTGTGTGAAAAAAATTCAGCAATTCTTATGTAATTCATCTTACAATCGCTTGAGATATTTGCATTCTGCATATGTTAAAATTAGGCTTCCTTGAAGAAATAATAAAAGTTTAGGGATCATTTAAAATCACAACTATTGTAATTGCATAGGCACGGAATTTAGATACACAGATAATATATATGTGTATGTGTATGTACTCAAAGTATTGGGATCGTGCCGAAGATCGGAACTCGAATTTTCAAAGGATCTACACGTTTTGGGACTTCTAGAACACGAAAAAACTAGTTTTAGGAAGACGTCTGTGTGTGTAAGGGTGTATCTGTGTATGTTTCTGTGTGTCTGTGTGGATATTACATCCACTCTAATTGAAAAACTAATGGACCGAATTTCATACAATTTGGTAGGTATGTTTTTTGTGGGAAATCCTGATGTTCATTAGATTATAGTACGATTCGTAATAAAAGAATCTGCCTTCTTTGCGAAATGGCCGCAGAAATTGCCTTTATCCACTCTAGCTAAAAACTAATGAACCAAATTTAACAAAATTTGGTGTATAATATTTCAATAACCTACAAGTGATTTATATACCAAATTTAACAAAATTTTGTATATAAATCATTTGTAGGTTATTCTACTACGATTCGGGAAAAAGGAACGGGCTATTTTTGCGAAATGGCCAGCAAAAATCGTTATATATAAAAATAAAAGACTACGTGTGCTCAATTATATCAATTAAATTCCTATTTTATATGTGATTTTTGACAACAAAAAGAATAAGACTAACCCCATTACTCTAGGACTAGCCGTTCTTGAGATATTCTAGTTTTTTCGCGTTTTCGCTACGCCACCTTTGACAATAAGTCCAGCTATCAAATGAGAACCAAATTTAAGTTTAACGTGTAAATTCAATGTCATTTAAAATACTTATGTTGTGCAGATAAACTCAAATTATCATTGAATAAAAAATTATCATTGAATAAATAAAGAGAACGAATATGAGTCTGCAGGGAAAGACATGTGCTGTCCACATCAGAATTTTTAACAATATTACAACAATGATTTATAGAAGTGAACGGGGATTATTTTCAGGCCATTTCGAAAAAAATGTATGATCTATATTTAAAGATCCATCAAATTTTTGTCGAATAAAATGTTCAACAAATTTAAGCTGTGTACCAAATTTTAACTCTCTAGGACGTAGGAAAGTGCATTTAAAATGCCATCAATTAAATTTATCATGAAGAGTTATATAAAATAGTTATATAAAATAGAGTTATTAAAAAAAATGAAAAATTGTTATCTACCAAATTTATTTTAAAATATGAAGCCACTCCCATATGCAAAACGTTTAAACAAATGGAGAGATATTTATTATATAATATCTCTCTCTTTTCTTTCTGGAAGATATCCCAAAGTCAGAATTTAATTGAATTTGTTTTTTTCCCTATATAAAATAATTTTTTTAATTAAAAAACTACTTAACATATTTTACTGAATTTTTTTTTATATATTCTATGGGATAATGTGAATATTTCCTAAAAATTTCGAAGCAATTCGTGAATTTTAAATTTACTTAAAAAATGTTTGAAAAATTAGGTCCCATAGGGTTCAATGTATTTCATTTTTTCAACCCGGGTTCAATAAAAAACTAATTGGGTGATATTATTTATTTATATTCCCATAGGTCCTACAGACCGTCTGAACAACATACTGAAATTTCATTTTGATTAAGTCATTTTTACGGCAGTTATCGTGCTAACGGACAGACAGACAGACAGACAGACAGACAGACAGACAGACAGACAGACAGACAGACAGACAGACAGAATGAACAAAGTCATAAACACTTTTCAACTTTGTTGTAAAGTGTTAAAAATGCACTTTTTAACCTTCCATTAGGATAGCATTATGCAAACGATATTTATTTCGTAAAGGTATTTGTAATTAAAAATGATATCATGTTGCTAAGCTACGGAATTAACCCCAATGATTTAATACAGCAGTAAATTTGTTTATTTAAATAATAAAGAAATGTATGTAACTTCATTTTATCAGAATTGTATTTTCGATTGGATTATATTCGTTTTGGGTTTAAAGATTAAGGGGATTATTGATATTTCCAAATTATTATGTCATCGGTTTTATTTTGATAAAAGATCTTTCAAATCCATATATTGTAGTACGGGTATAACGGGTATATATTCTAATACACGGGTATAGTCTTCTAATCTAAAAAAATATAAATAGGGGTACATCTTCTGATCCACGAAACTTTAAGTATAGTAGGGGCGTATCTTCTAATACAACTTTAATGCTTTTATGTTGGCATATATTGATTCAATTTCATATTTTCTGTAAATTTATTTAGCAACAGGATCAGGATGTTTTATTCTTCAGATCTGCCTGTGAAGATGATTTTGTAAAGCGAGAACAGATATTTTAAAACTTCTTTTTAGGAGCGTAATTAAAATAGGTTAATAGAATGTTTTGAATAACAATGCCATTTAGATACTATAGGAATTTGCACATGATTGTGAATTTGAAGTTTTTATAATGTATATTCCGTACGAAGAATGGGTATACTGCACACTTAAAATTAAATGGAATGTGTGTTCAATAGATTTTACATCTCTGCTAAGGTACTTCAAGAATAACAACATTACAGTAGTTTTTATATAACTTTTAAAAAAAGTAGTAAGATTTCTCAAAAGATAAAAAAAAGTCAGAATTATGGGGAAATGTGACAGTTAAGACGGCAAAGCACATCAATAGTGAGGTCCCTAAGTATGTTATTGAATTTTAATTTTTATTATATAGCATATTCAGTATGAAGAAAGGGTTGGGATACTTAAACGGACCATTAATACGTCACAACATTTTGTAGACAAGATATTGAGAAACTTTTATATGGTGGCGAATGGTGCATGCACTTCATTATTGACGGAATTATTAAACATTTTTATTAAATTGTGCATACTTATTTTGTACAGACATACAATTTTTTTTAAATCGGAAGTAACATCTCCAGAACCGGAAAATGAAATCTTTCGTGAACCCCTCTGGAATTCGATGCTGAATCCATACCAGTCATCGTTTGAGTTCTATCTATAGTCAATCCTAAGAAATGGAATATTCAAGAAACAATTTTGAAAAAAAGAATAGGTATTAATTTCTTCATTACTGGGTATTTCAAAGGAGCTAAACACATTTTTGAAAAAAGCATTTTACATTTTAAAATTTAATGAAACAATAAGCAAACTGCACGCTAAATTTTATTTATTTATTTTTTTAAATATACATTATTTATTATTTCCCGAGAAAAAAATTCAAATAATTCTAATAAATATACCTTTCATGGCAAAATATACCGTGCAACATATTCGATGGAAAAACTTTAAAATGTAGATAATTGCAGTTGAATATTTTAGTTCATATTCGTTTCCAAAATGTTTAAATTCCCATTTATTTATAAATCATTAAATTCAGCATTGAAAATATATAAAATATGTATTAAACGAATCTTTAGCGCAGTAAAATAGCTTTAAATATGTTTATTTGTCCGAGTAGCAGTAAACAGTGTAGGTACAAACCATTTATATAGCTTTAATGCTGAATTAATCTTTTGTTTCATAAAGTATTGGATGGAAAGCATTGATAAGAAAAATAACCGTAAAATGCAGGTTCAATTATCTGTATCTGTTTGTTTATTCATGGAACTATATCTGCATCTAGATTTAAACATCTGAGTAATAGGTGCTGCTAAAAGTTCAGTAAAAATATAATATGAAAATCATTGTCCTACAAAATCGATTTTAAAGGTTTTGTTCTTTTTGTATAGGGTTGTTCATATTATTTCAGCATTTTTATGGATTATTTCGATTTAGAAATAGGTTTTAGTTAAATTTACAATTATTTTGAAAGAAGCTTGAAATATCTCCATATTTGTCTATGATATTATTAAATCAATTATTGGTATGCAGATTGTGAATTGAATTCTCCGTAAATTTAGTGCTTAGAAATTGGTGATACATCGTCACAATCTATAAAAATACTTAAAAACATCTGTTTTACCTTACTTCAAGTTTATCGCCAATAACGCCAGTATTTCTTCCAAAGTCACCAAATGTAGCCAAATTGGCGATATTTCGACAAATTTGTCTCCAAATGATAGTGTGGCAGATAAAGACAGACTATTGGTTTGATTTAAACAACATTGGTGCATATATCTAACCATGACATTCCTGTGCAGTGGGCTGATAACACGGGATTTCGACATATTATTATTTATCACTTGTATACATTACATAGATTATCAAACAGAAAGTATCACAATATTCACATTAAAAACCCTAAATTATCCAGTATATTTAATAAGCAGTATAGTAAACACTTTAAAGTATATTAGTGAAATTATAATATATATGCACAATATATCGTTAATAAAAATATCATTTAAATATAGTACCCATGATAATAAAAAATAATGTCTGTCTGTGTGTGTATTTGTTTGTGCACGGCATCGCGTAAAATCTAAACGGCTCACAGCTACGGAATTCGGTACAGATATAGTTTAGGTCATGCTTCGAGCGATTTTTCAAATTTTTTGAGTTAATCTATGTGAAAACGCAATTTTGAGCAGTTTTCACACAAATTGATTCTTTAGATAACAAAAATATTATACATCACAGAATATCCATCTTCGAACAATGAAAAACATTAAAGCATGCTCTTTCGAAAGAGCTTCAAAGGGAATATGTAAAACAAAATGTTTATTTTTTAAATGTTTGCAAAAATACACTTTTTCACCAATGTGGTAAAGGAATCCAATTTTTTAATTTTTATGAGTTTTTAAGTCAGACCTGGCATTTTTATCGGAACGAGCCAGAGGAAAAATAGAATTAATTTTATCCTGTGACGCAACAAAATAACTTTTAAATAATGTAAATAATATAAATCATGAATATAATCATGTGGTGAATGGAAATAGTCATAAACACCAAAAGGTGGCACAGATTGAATTATTAATAATTATTTAATTGATGAATATGATGACAAATAGCTTTCTAATGCTCCTTAAAAAACTACGTTGTGAATAACCCTCCAAATATCTTTCAATGTGACAACGATATATATATATATATATATATATATATATATATATATATATATATATATATATATATATATATATATATATATATATTATAGACTTTCGTATTATAGACTTTCGTTGACTAAAAAGTTACTCACTACATAGAAGACGTTGGAATCAAATGAAACTCTATGTATGTGATCACGAACCAGGTATTTCCTAAAAATATCTCTGGTAACTTACTTTAAGGCAGACAAATAATCCCATAATTCTTTCGTCCCAGATTAAAGGGAAGCAGAACTTTGGTAATGACGAAGTGCAATGAAAAGTAAAGAGTCATAGTAAAGCTGTAATCAATAGAATGCAAGAAGAGCTCTGTGATTCTGATAGATTGAACCTATGGGGATGACAATTAATATTTGTTTTGTATTTTCTTTTCATTGAACAGCTATTCGTGTTTTGGAAACCAGGGAGTAAGATATTTAGAGCTATTTTAACATAGTTTTTCGAAATTTATTTTTTAAATATATGTAATGAAACAAAATATTATCAATGTACATGACATTATAAAAAATTAGAGCTATAACTCCATATACATTCCAAATTTAGTACGAATACTCTTAAAAAATATACTGGTGCCTCAAAGTTAAGCATAATTTATAAAACGAGCAAAGTAATAGGTGAACCAAACAGAACAGCAGAAATTTGCATACATATATGTTGTCCACTGATCTAAACCAATCTCTGTGCACATGCAAATTTTATCAGTTGACGATATATGCACAGATAATTTCGCATATCGAAACTCCATAAATGCAGCTAACTATATCAAGCATGACTTTTTCTGTTTCTTGCAATCCCCGTAAAATATGGTGCTGTCATTATTAAGCAAGAACCGATTATGACCCAAAGAATCCAAGAAGAACTGTTTTGAAGCGTAGAGTCATCGGAATAACTGAATTAGGGTCCAGAGCATTGAATGGGCCACAATATATAAGCTCTAAACAGTGAAGAAGGTTCCAAAACATTAGAGTAGTTAGGTGTAAACCAGTAAAAGGTCATCCAAGAGCTACAACACCTCTACAGTACGCGTATCTGGCATTAACTGCAGAACGACATAGGACGATGTCAGCAAGGCATCTGGAGAGCTATAGCTGCTACAGAAGCAACTATTTCCAAAGAAACATTTGCTTCAGGAGTTCCAGAGAAAGCAGCCTATAGGCGGCCAGACGTTTTATAGTTTGCCTCTGGCTCACCTCTTCCAGCAGGCATATGCGTTTACAGTGAATCAGAAACATTGAAACTGCAATCAGTATTATTGTACTAATGTGCTCTTCATTAATGAGTCCAGATTAAGATTGAAGATTGATTTTCGCCGTACGTCTATATGAAGAGTAAGACGAACATATCACCAACCACTTAACATCACGAAGAAGGGCCAATTTAGTGGTGATGGGGTATGTGCAGACATAATGCGGAACTGACACACAAAACTCCACATCTTTGGCGCAGGTTCTGTTACTAGTAAGAGGTACAGAGACGATATAATGGAATCACATGTTCGGCCTCGTCGAGTTGCTATAGGTCCGCCATTTGGAATTACAGACGTTAACGCGCGCAATAACGCTCTCAGCCTGTTAATGATTTTCTTCAACGAGAATATATCCAGTGAATGCAGTGACCGTCATAGTCTCTAAATATGAATCCCATAGAAAATAAGTAGAATGCACTAGGCAGTTGAATTGCATCGGGCCAGCCTTCACCAAGGACCATTTCAGGCTAGAAAGATATTTTCTTCCGAAGTACGGGTTTCTGTGCCCACAGCTCATGAACAGCCTCACAGAAAACATGAAAAACCTATGTGAGTCTTGCGAGGCTGTAAGAGGTGACGGCATCTTTTAATGCCCATGTATCGGGGTTCTGTTTCAGTAGTTTTCCAAGAAAAACAAAAATCACGTTTTGACAATTTTTAAAACAAATCATATGTGGGTATTTTCTATATATAACGCTGTATTATACATAATCACTCTCTCTCTATTTTCATTTGCGAAAAGTAACGGCGAGAGTGGACTGCATCTTTTCTTGTCATTCAATCCCCAAGTTATCATCCCTTGCCTAGTATGGGGGCCGACGTAGTTCTGTGTCAGACAGAGCTTTAAACTTCTGCCATACATAAACATCAACTGAGATTGCGCTATATACAGTTTAAATAAGTTGATACTTTCTTATATTCATTCTTTATTTTTTGTTCATTGTTTTATCTCTAATATTTAAATGTTATTTTATCCCCACTTTTTGTGCTTATTTAACTCATCAAAATAAATGAGGTTTAAAATGTATTATATCTATAGCAAACAAATGACATTACAATGATCTACTCTTGATGTCTATATTTTCAGTAGGTGAAGCTAAACATCTTTGTCGATTATATTAATTTATTTGGCACAAAGAAGAATATTTTTAAATCATAACAACAAAACTTACCAGTAAGAGACCTTCTAAAGCTTTGAAGTAAGTATGTTTACCCTTGTTAAGGACCGATTTTGATTCTGTTAAAACTTACCAGCATTGAGTAGCCGTTAGCATGAATTGACACAATCGACTAAATTTTCAATTGACTAAATATTCAATTTTTTATTAACTAATACTCATTATTTAAAGTATAACTAGAATGTATCTTTCAACCCGAAATTGAAGCGAAGCAGGGTATCTGGCTTTATGATTAATAACTGAGTTTATTTCATGAAAGTAGTATTAATTCAAAGTATATTCAAATAGCTATTTCAAATTTTCAAGACAGCGTAGTTCTTGCTTCTTCAAACTGACACCTCTCTTTCGACCAATATTTTTATGTCTATCGAAATTGAAAGCAAAGTCGAACATCAGTCCACACAGTGTTCTGACTCTTGATGCACCTGCACCAACGTAAGTAATGTCAAGACCACATTCGTTGGTGCCAATATAACCGACTGCTTTATTCAAAATAATACCTTGCAATCGATGGACACTGATAGCATATGCGACAGCAAACGTTATTTGATTACGAGTATTTTTCTTGCTGTTTCTACAAGTAAAATACACTGTAACTGGTGTTATTGTTGTGAAACCCTCATAAATAATCCATCCATTACATCCATATAATTTTCCAAAACACAAGGAGGGAGGTCATTAGGAACTTTTAGGCTTAATTGATTTAACGAAAGAAAATATATAATGGCAGTTCCTATTGTGGCCTATTGCAGAAACAGTTCCACTACAGAAACTGCAATGAAAAGTTTTTTATTACAAGTAAAATTATCAATTCAAACTTTAGAAGAATTTAAAAATTTATTTTGTTAGACAATGTTAATTGTGTTGAGAATCTGCAAGGAAATTGAAAATTTTATTTGAAACGCAAATTTCTTGAAACCAATTTTTAACCATAGGCTTAGCATTATCACACCTTGATCTCAGATATCTCACAACATAGACCAAAATTTAAAATCCGTACTATGACCTGAGACATGATTAATTCAATCTGTATAAAATTTATTCGAATTGGTTGAGTATCACTATGCCAAGGGAATTTTCACCAATATTTCCCTTTTAATCACCAAGGGAGCTGCGATTTAATTTCGCTGATTTAGAAACTATTTACAATTGTACAATTTCATGTACCTCTTTCCTGATTGTTCTGTTATATTTACTTTTATTGTATGACAGTTTCGTATAATGAAAGTAAATTTCGACACAAAAGATGTAACCATCCGGTCGTCCATTTTGTTGCTCCAAGTCCTCTGGACGAGCCGGACGGCCTGGGGCTTTCACAAAAGATGTAACCATGCAGATAGATTATAACAAAGTCGTGGAAGGAACAGTATCTTCAAAAGGTGAAAAATAATTATATGCTTAGATGCTTTGTCAAAATGGTTCTGAAATATAAAATAAATAACAAAAAAATAATTTATTTTGCGACAAGAAAGAAACTAGCTCGTTAAACTTTTTTCTTCTTTGATAGCTTTAACAACAAACTTTCTTCTGAAATTTGCTGTTAGATGGAGTTAAATATTTTCAGTGCAATAACAAACAAATTAATCTATACGCTAATTTCACAATATAGATAAACGTTCATATATAAACATATGTAACTCTTTAATACTTTAATAGATTTGAAAAAATATACTTAAATGGCGTAGAAGGACGTCTAATCGCTTACGAATGAAGTTTCCTTAAATATAAATTCATGGAAGACACTCCCATTGCAGATACCCTCATCCATGGACTGGTTTCGTGCTTATTATACTCACATAAACATGGAATAGCCGGTACCTGCAATGGCAGCAAGCAATTTGCTATAAGCCAGAATTTTTGCGAGCTTCTATGCGATCTGGCAATTTTACTCCTTTTGCATGACTGGCATAAACTTCATACACAATTTAGCTCAATTCGCACAAGCTGCAAATGCGAAGTTCATAGAACGACTCGTTTATTAGAGGCGTTTCGTAAAATGTGGATGGTTCTTCCATTGCAGGTACCATATTTCATGAACCGGTTTCGCGCTTATTGTGTGCTCGTAAATTCATGGTTTAATCTAACTTAAAAACAATATAACATGTTTTAATTTCGATTTTTGAAATTAAAAATCAAATTTACCTTCATGTTTTAAAATCAAAGCATATACGTCCCACTAGAACACATAAAATAAGCCATGATTGATTAAAATCGGTTCAGTAGGTTTTCCTTTAATGATTAGTTACAGAACACTCAGCATACCAAATTTAAGTTGTGTATCTTATAAACAGTTCTGGGAAATTTTGATTATAAATGACCTGTTTATGAGCAAAATTAATAAATATTGATAATTGTTAAATTTTTAAATAAAACTCGTGCACTTAAGTTCTTCACCTATAGGTAAATTGAGATACAGAAACAAATGATTTTATTTTTTCTCAGTCGTACCTGTGTTCTAATTCATTCATTTGATCCTTTATTCTAATTTCACTATTGATCTTGCATTCTAATTCGAACGCTGGCATTTCAATTACTACTTGTAAAAGCCTCATTTACTTTGTAAAAGAGGGATCACGTATAATCACTTGTAGAAGCTGGAGCACGTAAAATCAATTGTAATAATGGAATAAACTTAGGAGTGCCAAATTGCAACACTCCGAACGGGCGGTCGGCGGTACAATACATACAGAATCAGAATAAAGTATAAATCAATTTAGTGGTAGTACAAATAATCCTGCGTTCTAATCCGGACGATTGCTTTCAGTTATTGTATGTAAAAATCACTTTTAAGCCTAGTATTCAAATTAGAACGCAGGAACAATTGACATAGAAAGGAAATATTAATTTAAAACTATATAGAAATCCATTAGTGTTCATTTGAACACAGGATCAAAACGCAAAACGATGCATATTTTAAAAACCTATCAATTTATAACTATATAGAAAATAATTACGGTCTCCATTGGAACACCTGATAAAAAAGGATTTGTTTTAAAAATTAGCAATTAAAATTATAATATATTAAAATTATTCATTTGAACACAAGATCAAAATAATATTTAAAAAAACAGGAAATAACGCTGCTACTGTCCTAATGCCTTCCCGGATGACTTTAAAAAATGGCCGAATCATATTCACGTTACATGCTAGGAAAATCAGGAAAACATAACACACTTGACCCGACCCAAACTGACTACTATAGATTTTACATTCGCCAGAAGCCAGTCACAGTCTTCCCATGTTGAAGACCCAGACCGTCCGACTCGTCCAGAGGACTAAGAGCAGCTATTTGGACGGCCGGGAAGACAGTCTTCCCATGTGTACTAATTAAAGCTACTGGGCTACGGGTTGACCTTAACGCTCTGGTTTCACCATTCAACTCTAACACGTCAATCTCTCATACCATTCGTCTAAAGTTAAAAAGGCCATGTACCTCGCACAAGCCATTCTTCGACTTGCAGAGTTAAGCACTTATCCAAGAGAGCCACCTAAAGATCCGCGTGACTCGTACAAGCCATTCTTCGACATGCAGAGGTACGTACTTATCCTAGAGAGACATCATAAAGAGTCGTGTGCATCGTACAAGCCATTCTTCGACTTGCAGAAGTACGCAATTATCCAAGAGAGTCATCATAAAGAGTCGTGTGCCTCGTACAAGCCATTCTTCAACTTGCAAAGGTACGCACTTATCCAGGAAAGCCATCATAAAGAGCTGTGTGCATCGTACAAGCCATTCTTCGACTTGCAGAAGTACGCACTTATCCAAGAAAGCCATTGTGAGACCAGAAATAGATCTCACGCTTGTTATGGTGAGACAGTTTTATACATTATTTATTGCATCTGAAACGTCAAACAATACCTCCAGTCAGAATGACGCCAAGGTTTACAGTGCGCTAACCCAAGGGTCAACCAAAATAAAAAAATTAAGGGTGTCAAGACAGAGGGGGTCGAACGAACTCTAAAGAAAATGTAAAGTAACGACAATGGATGGAAAGGCTAACCTATGGAGAAGATCCTTGTGGCGTCGCTGTGAAGACTACCAATCAAAGCAAAGGGGGACTGACAGTCCTGAGGCAAAAGAGCCACAACCTAAGACGAATGAAAAAGAGAAGAACAATAATACTTGGAAAATAGAGTAAGACGATGAGGTTAATAGATTAACAACTCGAAATTACGGAGCACGAAACGTAGAAATATGTGTCGACTATGAGTGTGACTAGAGATGTAGTGAACGACTTCGATGGCTAGATCAATTTGCAGTGCAATCAGAAGTACGAGATGGAGCCAAACACCCAGAGTTACGGTCAGTACGAGTTACTGATGCAACGATGCATTATGGTCTATGGTCAAAGCCGAAATTGAAGGTATGTGTTCATCAAATATTTACAGGTCGTCAAGACATTTTAGGCATTTTAATACTGGTCTCACATGGTCTCTTTCCATCGGAATAATTAATAAGTTGAGTAATTGCTGTAATTAAATAATTAAGAATTGTATGTGGTTAATAAATGATTTATTGTTAAAGTTAAAATGGTACAATCAATTTAGTATTATACTAGCCGAATACCCGTTGAAAATCAACGGTATCGCAATAAGCAACCCCTGAATAATGTAAATTTTTTAATAATTCGCGTTTCACATTTATTCGACAAATCGAATATTTTGGTGTGCAGAACCCCTAAAGAAGAAAATATTGGGAAACTAAAGTTGCGCATTTCTTCCTTTCGAATTATTTACCCGTACACTACATTAAAGTCTATCTCATCCCGAGACACCCCTATATTATTATTTCTCCTTTGGAATCTTTTTCTGTGAAGCACACCCATAAATGAACATTTTTGAAAAACTCTCTTTGTCTTGGGTTTTTTATCAGATGATTGGCCCAAATACCTAATATCAAGCCTCTGTCACATTTAAAAGGAAGCGTGCCTCATTTATTCCGAAAATCGAAAATATTAGTGTGCGGCACCTCTTAAAGTAGCAAATATTGGAAATCTGAAATTTCACGCTTTCTTCCTTTCAAACTATCTACCCGTACACCAAATTTGAAGTCTCTATCCTATCGAGAAGCATTTTTTTTCTATCCCTTCACTTTTCGAACGTTTTTCTGTGTAGCACCCCGTTAATGAACATTTTTGTCAAACTGTATTCATGTTTGGTTTTTTTGTCAAATAGTTAGCCCATATACTAAATTTCAAGCTTCTATCACATTGTAAAGGAGGCGTTTTTCATTTGTTCGGCGAATCGAAAATTTTAGTGAGCGGCACCCCCTACAATAGCAAATGTTGGAAAACTGAAATTGCACACTTTCCTCCTTTCCAACTTTTTACCCTTACACCAAATTTGAAGTCTATTTCATCGTGAAGTATGCTTTTCTAGCATTTCATCTTTCGAATGCTTTTGTGTGGAGTACCCACCCCCTTAACTATACATTTTTGAAAAACTCTGTTCTTTTGTGATTTCTAAGAGATGATTCGCCCATATACCAAAACATTAAGCCTCTATCACCTTTTAAAAGGGGCGTTTCTCCTTTATTCCGAAAATCGAACATTTTAGTGTGCGACACCCCCTAAAGTAGAAAATTTTGGTAAACTGAAATTATACACTTTCTTCCTTCCAAACTATCTACCCTTACACCAAATTTGATACCTCTATCTCATTCCGAATTATGGTTTTTTATCAATTCAGTTTTCGAACGTTTTACTCTGGAGCACCCCCTTAAACGAACATTTTTGAAAAACTATATTTGTCTTGGGTGTTTCCATCAAATGATTAGCCCACATACCGAATTTCAAGCCTCTATCAAATTTTAAAGGATCGTTTTCTCATTTATTCTGCAAATCGAATATTTTGGAGTGCGGCACCCCCTTAAGTAGAAAATATTAGAAATCTGAAATTGCACGCTTTCTTCCTTTCGAACGATCTACCAATACACCAAATTTGAAGTCTCTATCTCATCGCAAAGCATGATTTCCTATCATTTCACTTTTCGAACGTTTTAGTGTGCGGCACCCCCTTAAGTAGAAAATATTGGAAATCTGAAATTGCACACTTTCTTCCTTTCGAACGATTTACCCATACACCAAATTTGAAGTCTCTACCTCATCGTAAAGCATTCTTTCCTTTCATTTCACTTTTCGAACGTTTTAGTGTGCGGCACCCCCTTAAGTAGAAAATATTGGAAATCTGAAATTCCACACTTTCTTTGTTTCAAACGATTTACCCATACATCAAACTTGAAGTCTCAATCTCATCGCAAAGCATGCTCTCCTATCATTTCACTTTTCGAAAGTTTTGGTGTGCTGCACCCCCCCCCCCCTTAAGTAGGAAATATTGGAAATCTGAAATTGCACACTTTCTTCCTTTCGAGTGATTTACCCATATACCAAATTTGAAGTCTCTATCTCATCGCAAAGCATGCTTTCCCGTCATTTCACTTTTCGAACGTTTTGGTGTGGGGCACCCCCTCTATAGAACGTTTTCGAAAAATTCGATTTTTCCCGGGGGGTTTATCGAACGACCGAGCCGTGTACCAAATTGCAAGTCTCTATCTATTCGGGAAGTGCCTGAAAAAAGCGTGACAGACAGATGGACAGACAGACAGACGGACAGACAGATAGACGGACACTTGGCAATTAGTATATACTAGCCGACCGTGAAAATCAACGGTCTCACAATAAACAACCCCTGAATAATGTATATTTTTTAATAAATCGCGTTTCACATTTATTCGACAAATCGAATATTTTGGTGTGCAAAACTCCCTAAAGAAGAAAATATTGGGAAACTAAATTTCCGCATTTCTTCCTTTCGAATTATCTACCCGTATACCACATTAAAGTCTATCTTATCCCGAGGCACCCTTATATTATTATTTTTCCTTTGGAACTTTTTTCTGTGAAGCACATTCATAAATGAACATTTTTGAAAAACTCTGTTTGTCTTGTGTGTTTTATCAGATGATTGGCCCATATACCAAATATCAAGCCTCTATCACACTTAAAAGGA
The DNA here is from genome assembly GCA_951213105.1 of Amaurobius ferox. Taxonomy (NCBI): domain Eukaryota; kingdom Metazoa; phylum Arthropoda; class Arachnida; order Araneae; family Amaurobiidae; genus Amaurobius; species Amaurobius ferox. Next base: position 96,475,196 of record OX578142.1, on the reverse strand, counting down.
AGCGTGCCTCATTTATTAGGAAAATCGAATATATTAGAGTGCGCACCCCTTAAAGTAGCAAATATTCGAAATCTGAAATTTCGCACTTTCTTTCTTTCAAACTATCTACCCTTACACCAAATTTGATATCTCTATCTCATTCCGAAGCATAGTTTTTGTCAATTCACTTTTCGAACGTTTTACTCTGGAGCACCCCATAAACGAACATTTTTGAGAAACTATATTCGTCTTGCGTCTTTCCGTCAAATGTTTGGGCCAAATACCAAATTTCAAGCCTCTATTATATTTTAAAGGAGCGTTTTCTCATTTATTCTGTCTATCGAATATTTTGGTGTGCGGCACCCCCTTAAATAGAAAATATTGGAAATCTGATATTGCACACAATTTCTCCTTTTCAAACGATTTACCCATACACCAAATTTGTAGTCTCTATCTCATCGCAAAGCATGCTTTCCTATCATTTCACTTTTCGAACGTTTTGGTGTGCGGCATCCCCTTAAGTAGAAAATATTGGAAATCTAAAATTGCACACTTTCTCCTTTTCAAACGATTTACCCATACACCGAATTTAAAGTCTCTATCTCATCGCAAAGCATGCTTTCCCATTATTTCACTTTTCGAACGTTTTGGTGTGGGGGCACCCCCTCTATAGAACGTTTTCGAAAAATTCGATTTTTCCAGGGGGTTTTATCGAACGACCGAGCCGTGTACCAAATTGCAAGTCTCTATCTATTCGGGAAGTGCCTAAAAAAAGCGTGACAGACAGACAGACAGACAGACGGACACTTGGCAATTAGTATATACTAGCCGAATACCCGTTGAAAATCAACGGTCTTGCAATAAGCAACCCCTGAATAATGTAATTTTTTTTATAATTCACGTTTCACATTTATTCGACAAATCCAATATTTTGGTGTGCAGAACCCCCTAAAAAAGAAGATATTGGGAAAATTAATTTGCGCATTTAATCCTTTCGAATTATCTACTCGTACACGACATTAAAGTCTATCTCATCCAGAGGCACCCCCATTTTATTATTTCTCCTTTGGAACATTTTTCTGTGAAGCACACCCATAAATGAACATTTTTGAAATACTCTATCTTGGGTTTTTTATCAAATGATTGGCCCATATACCAAATATCAAGCCTCTATCACATTTAAAAGGAAACGTGCCTCATTTATACTGAAAATCGAACATATTAGTTTGCGCACCTCTTAAAGTAGCAAATATTGGAAATCTGAAATTTCACACTTTCTTCTTTCCAAACTAAAATTCCAAAACCTTAACAACACCAAATTTAATATCTCTATCTTATTCCGAAGCATAGTTTTTATCAATTCACTTTTCGGACGTTTTACTCTGGAACACCCCCTTAAACGAACATTTTTGAAAAACTATATTCGTCTAGGGTGTTTTCGTCAAATGATCAGCCCATATGTCAAATTTCAAGGGAGCCTTTTCTCATTTATTCAGTAAATCGAACATTTTGGTGTGCAGCACTCCCTTAAGTAGAAAGTATTGGAAAACTGAAATTGCACACTTTCTTCCTTTCGAACAGTTTACCCATACACCGAATTTGAAGTCTCTATCCTATCGCGAAACATGTTTTTCTATCACTTCACCTTTCGAACGTTTTTCTGTGTAGCACCCCCTTTAAATGAACATTTTTGAGAAACAGTAATAATCTTAGGTTTTTTATCAAATAATTACCCCATATACTAAATTTCAGCCTCGTCACATTGTAAAGCAGGCGTTTTTCATTTGTTCGTCAAATCGAATATTTTAGTGTGGGACACCCCCTATAATAACAAATCTTGGAAAACTGAAATTGCATACTTTCTTCCTTTCCAACCATTTACCCATATACCAAATTTGAAATCGCCATCTCATCGCGAAACATGCTTTTTTACTATTTCACCTTTCGAATGTTTTTATGTGGAGTACCCACCCCTTTAAGTGTACATTTTGGAAAAACTCCATTCTTATTGTATTTTCTATCAAATGATTCACCCATATACCAAATATCAAGCTTCTATCACGTTTTAAAAAGGACGTTTCTCCTTTCTTCCGAAAATCGAACATTTTGGTGTGCGGCACCCCCTAAAGTAGAAAATATTGGTAAACTGAAATTGTACACTTTCTTCCTTCCAAGCTATCTACCTTTGCACCAAATTTGATATCTCTATCTCATTCCGAAGCATGGTTTCTTATCAACTCAGTTTTCGAACGTTTTACTCTGGAGCACCCCCTCAAATGAACATTTTTGGAAAACTATTTTCTTCTTGGGTGTTTTCGTCAAGTGATTAGCCCATATAACAAGTTTCAAGCCGCTATCAAATTTTAAAGTAGCCTTTTCTCATTTATTCGGTAAATCGAACATTTTGGAGTGCGGCACCCCCTTAAGTAGAAAATATTGGAAATCTGAAATTGTACACTTTCTTCTTTTCGAACGGTTTATCAATACACCAAATTTGAAGTCTCTATCTCATCGCAAAGCATACTTTCCTATCATTTCACTCTTCGAACGTTTTGGTGTGCGGCACCCCCTTAAGTAGAAAATATTGGAAATCTGAATTGCACACTTTCTTCCTTTCAAACGGTTTACTTATGCACCAAATTTGAAGTTTCTAACTCATCGCAAAGCATACTTTCCTATCATTTCACTTTTCGAACGTTTTGGGTCTGCCGCACCCCCTTAAGTAGACAATATTGGAAATCTGAAATTGCACTTTTTCGTCCATTCGAACGGTTTACCCATACACCAAATTTGAAGTCTTGACTTTTTGGGACACCCTATAGTATTGAGAAAGTATTGTTTTCACGAAAATTTTCGATTTCGAGATATATTCTAATTATCATGGCATATTTGTTTCTGTGGAGGATCACTAACATTTTATAGAATAGCTTAAAGTCAAACACAGCCACAGAGTATAAAATTTGCATGAAAAAACGCTGTTCTCCGTTTGTCTTCTAAATGCACTTAACATGTCGAAACAAATTACAAAACTATATTAATAGTTCTATTTTAAATTAAATAGCCCAAATATGTTATGGAATTAACCAGAGTCACAAGTATACAAATTTAGTCTTAATCTACATATTCTTCAAGGACATTCCACAGATTTAAGAAATATATGCATAATTTGCAATTTCACGATTTATTAATGTTGACTCCTGATTGAAAATCAAAATTAAAATTACTTTATATAAAAAGCTTATATAATATGAAATTATACATGATAAACAGACATGGCGCACGAAATTACCTTTCAAATTCATCATTAAACTTTAAATGATGGATTTTTTCCTAACACAAAATCTGATCATTCGCTTCACAAATTCGAAGTGTTCAAACGTTGCTGGTTTTGCAAATTTGAAATTTTTCTTCCTAAAAGTTTGCATCGACAATCGATGGATAGTCCCCAAAAAGTTGCAAAATAATGCAATTTTTTAATATAGGTCTATATTTCAATAAGTGCTCAAGGGAGCTAATTAAATTTTGCACACCAAGGTTTCTGTTAGTGCTGAATCGATTGCTGGTAAAAATTGCGCACGTTTCTATTCATATATTTTTAAATATAAATTTCTTAATTAATAATTAATATTAAAAATTTGTTGGACGAGAAAGTAGTGGGGTGCGTTTAGGCGCTTGGTAAATGCGTATTACGCCTATTTAACGGCCCGCCTGTGTGCTCGAGCAACGAGCTACTACATCTTATGAAAAATTCAAAGAATTAATTCACAGAATGCGTCCTTTAAATCCACTTCAACGGTGGGTACTAATAAAACTTAATAAAAACTTTGCAACCATATTTATTAATGAGAGTCATTTCCTCTGCCTTTTCAACACTAAAAGACTAGTATTTCGCTTCAAGTTTTATTACCCTAAAGTAAACCGCGGAATAACAGGAAATCAAAATATATTTGTATCTGTCTATCTGCGTCTCTATCATGGCCTCTTACAACCCATGAATGGCTCAACGGATTTGCATAGTTTTTTTTTGCTGATTCATTAAGCTACACCAGGTTTGGGGGCTAAAAATACCATATTTATTAATGAGAATCATTTCCTCTGCCTTTTCAACACTAAAAGACTAGTATTTCGCTTCAAGTTTTATTACCCTAAAGTAAACCGCGGAATAACAGGAAATCAAAATATATTTGTATCTGTCTATCTGCGTCTCTATCATGGCCTCTTACAACCCATGAATGGCTCAACGGATTTGCATTGTTTTTTTTTTGCTGATTCATTAAGCTACATCAGATTTGCGGGCTAAAAATATTTCCAAATTTATAACGCATTAATACATAACATTTTAAATTCAGAAGTGGCTTTCAAGCAGTTAGAGCAAAAGCCCAGAATGAAATAAGTATGTCATTAGTTTAATACGATCTGATAATATTTTTAGGTAGAAGTCTACAGGAAATTAAATATTTCGTCTGTCTTGCGGTGCACAGCCATTCAGATCGGTGAGGAAACATTCCCAATGGAGAATAATTTTCGTGAATAATTATGTCATCAGTTAACGGCCAAACCTGGTGCCAAAATTGCAGGCTCTATATTCTGAGTACAAAAATATCATATCTGACCAAAATTCTCGTTGCGAAATCCAAATAAAATCAAAATTTATGGTGGTTACCAAAACCGAATTTCAAAGCAAACGGATGAACAGTTTATCATCTTTACGATTCATCCCAACAGTTTATCATCCTAGCCGTCGTATCGATATAGAGGCGCCTCCATCGATACAGCAAATAGGAAAAGAGGCGCAGACAAAATTACTTTGCATCAGACGCCAAATAGAGTTGCTGGGGCACAGGTTGAGTGTTCAATAATAAATCAACCGTTTGTTTCCCTAATGATTTAGTGGGCCACAAATTCCTGAAAATCTGTAATATTTTTGTTAGGTTTGATAACTCGTTACTATTATAAAATACATTTTCATTACCAGTACTGAATGTTCAGTAATGTGTATAATATTTTGGCACCAGATCTGACTACTTAAATCCCCTAATTCTTAGTCATTTGTGACTGGTTACGATTTAAACTTATTCGAGGACCTCTTCGAGACTGGTTTCGACTTACTTCGTCAAATTTTAATTTCGGCACTGAAATTTTAGTCAGATTCGGTAAAATTTCATCTGAGGTATTTATTTATATTAAACAAAATCATTTTTATCCATATGAGTCATAAAATGATTAAATTTTATCCGTTTATCTCGATTTAGTAACAACTATAAAATTTAGTCTGATTTGCGTTTAGCAACGGAAATTTGAGTAAACTTTATGTGTATTTGTACTCAAAATAATGTGCCTAATGTTGTCTATAAAAGAATGACGTAATTACCACTTAGTTTTAGCTGGTTTCAAACCGACCTGGATTGGGCTTTGCAACTGAAATTTTGATCAGATTTGGTAAACTTTCATCTGAGGTATCTTATCTATTGATCCGTTTGCTACAAAATTCGGTTTTGATGACCATCAGTAAATTTGGTCTGAATAGGGTTTTGCAGCAGAAATTCTGGTCAGATCTGCTATTTTTGTACTCAAAATAATGTGTCTAATATTTATCACCATATCTGTTCACTAAACGATCGAACAATGGTAATTACTCCCCGAGATAAACCCCCTTTGAAGGAGACGTCCCACCAAATGCAAAGGCTGTGCACCGCAAGATCGATGATCCGCAAGTATTTAATCACTTGTAGACTTTTTCTTACACATAATTTACTCCCCGAGATAAACCCCCTTTGAAGGAGACGTCCCACCAAATGCAAAGGCTGTGCACCGCAAGATCGATGATCCGCAAGTATTTAATCACTTGTAGACTTTTTCTTACACATAATATATATATATATATATATATATATATATTATACCGTATTAAATTTATAACGTAATTATTTCGTTCTGGAATCTTGGCCTTTAAGCAATGCAATCCATTTAGATGACACCATTTCAGGCAATAAGACACTGTCTAGACAGTATCACTAGGCTGTGTCTCGCCTCTGAAACAAAGCAGGATGTTTAGATGCAAGTACATTAATGACTGGCCAATATTCATTACAATTCCAAAGTAAATCTGTTTCAGACAGTTGAAATTTGGAATGCTGATTGTCGTGTAGGTCTTGTTATAGAAAAAAATTACGATATTTGAAGATTTTAAATTTTAAGTTCCTTTGGTGACAGGTCATAATCTTGCAAATTTGTTAATTTTTCAAAAGAGGACACTGACAAGCAAAGGTCTGCATAACACGTGTTAACGTCAGATCGTTAACATTCGGTAAGTACAGTATCCTGACTGATCCCAAGTGTGCTAAAGAAAGGAAAAAATCTAATGTGGGAAAGTGTGATGTTATATCACATTCTTGTGGTCCAAAACTGATATTATGCCAAATTACCGTGGTTCAAAAACTGATGTTATGCCAAATTGTCAAAGAAAAATGAAAGTGTAGACAGAAAGCGTGTAGAGTATATAGATAAAGTGGGGGGAGGGGTAAAGGCTTTCCCAGAACCATCCTGAAGCCCCCACAGGAGACATAAAAGTCTGACACTCGGCCACAGACCAAAATCTAACTAGGACAAAATCTAACTAGGCCAATTTTCAATTCAGACTATTTTTGTTTGTAAAGCAGTATACATTGTCAAAAAAATTAAAATTTATTAAAAAGTTACAATCTACTTTTTAAAAGTTTTATTTTCCCCTTCTTTATCAGACTTAAATACCAGTGTTGAAAAAAATTGCTCAAAAAATTCACGCAGTATTTGCAGGCCAACGGCCTACCGTGCTGAAAACACCGGTTCTCGTTAGATCACCGAAGTCAAGCAGCATCGGGCGCGGTTAGTACTTGGGTGGATGGCCACCTGGGAACACCGCGTACTGTTAGCACATTTCGGGAGCGGCAGCCCGGTGGTTTGCGCGCTGGATTTGCACGCTGCCGCAACTGCCGCTGTGTTCATGCGGAATACGATCACGTTAAACATGTGGGTCCGTAAGTCCTTCCGAGAGGTTGGTGGTAGGGGAAGGAGGGTACGGTCCCTGTGGATGCCTTCCCCACTGGGTTCCGGTCTAAATATTATTTGCAATATTTTGTAAGTAACCAGGGAAGGGATTTAACAGCTTTGAACTTTGCATTTCAAAATTGGTGTTTTATCAACTGAGCTGAACTGGCCTCTGTAAGGGTACTTCATATTCTCCAACTCTATGAAACCGAGAATAATTGGCCTTAAATTATACAGCTTTCTGTGCCTCATGTTGTATATAAATTTTATTCACACAATCTTTACTTCATACACAAGGGTCGCCGCAGCTCTAATGTGACTGTATGAAGTACACTCATAATAAGATTCAAATCACAAACTACGAATCTAGATATCAGTGCTCCATCAACTCAGCTATCTGAGATCAGAAGGGATACCCCAGTGATTTTTGTCAATTTCAGTTTCACTCTGGGCAAATAGGCAACCACCTATCTTTTAGGAGGGAGAAGTCCAGCTAGCTTGCTGTAGAAAGCAGAAAAGTTCCTTGTTAAATAAGGAATTTAACATATACTTTGATTAATGCTTGGAATTTTCGGATTGGACTTTTGAATTATTATTTTAGTTTTCTATTGTTCCTTTTATGTATACGAGACCAACTTTGACCTCTAAAATGTCAAAGTCCTTTTAATGGTCAAAATGGCCAACTTTGATAATGCAGTTTAAAGCTAATTCCAAACTATTAGGAGTATTTACATATACAGATATCTCAAACCGTACCCAGGGTAAAAACTCGTCCTCTATGGATGTCAAGATCAGAGAGTAAAACATTAGCTTCATTAAATCAACTAAACAAATGACACATCTTAAAACCAGATCCAAAGGTCACTTTTATTAAACAATCATCTTACAGACGTACATCAAATACAGCCAAAGCGTTTTCGAACATCCTCATGTTCATCTTCAGTGACGATATAATTAAAAACAGATGCCATCGTGCTTAAATACAATCCATCGCCGTTAAGTGAAATTTGCATATTTTAGGAACTGTCAGCCGTACAAATTAGTGAATTATAAAACAGAAATAAATTATACAATATATACATAGCTCAAAAATCAATATCATAAAAAAACTGTTTAAAGGCATTAAATATTTTAGAACAATATTATATATTAAGGTAATTATGTAAAGGTTTGACTTGCATGGAATCCAGATATTGGATGTACGTCTGTAGGATGATTGTTTAATGAAAGTGACCTTTGGATCTGAAGATGTGTCATTTGTTTAGTTGATTTATTGATTTGAGATTTTGACGCGTCGCCACTTCTGGTATACATTAGCTTCAGTCAGCTGAAGAGTAAACCATTAGGTAGGTCACAGTTAGGTCACATCGCGGACTTGCAGTCCGCGATGGGATAGAATTTCTTTGTTTGTGACTCTAGAAAAATGTCTTAACAAATTACTTGGATCGAAAAATGTATATTTACTAAAAGGAAGCAGTTGATGTTTATTAACTTTTCTTGTTTAGTAAAGAAATTTCAATTACACTTTTTAGCGTATTAATATATACAAGTCGTACCCAATCAAAACTAATTTCAATTAGAAAGATACAAGAATTTAATATATTAGTTTATTTTATTTATATACATATATTTATATAAATTATGGAAATAGAACATTTTTGTATAAACACACACAATAAGTTATAATACATTCAATGAAACACACGAAAATTATCATATAAATGTAGAAACAATTAATACAATTAATGTATATTATTATAAACCATTTTGATGCATAGAAAATATACAGAACAATGTATATAACTGAAAACCACTTCAAAAATTAAAAAAATTGTTCTTCAAAAATTAGGTTCACTGCTAGGAAAATTCATTTCCCAATTTTCTATATCAAATAGATAAATTGAGAAAAAGAAGATATTTGCTTCATTAGTCTTCATTTTACAGTTCATCCATTATTCAAAATTTTCAATTTTCTTCCCCTCTAATTAATTACGGAAAATATAATTAGCACCTAGTGATATTTGCTTAATAATTAGCTATAATGATATTTGCTTAATAATTATAATTAGCACCTAGTGATATGCTTTCTTCATATAAAATCACACTCATAATAAGATTCAAATCACAAACATTGTAAAAAATTTTAACAAAGATTGTAAAATTTAAAAGAGTATTGAAAATCTAAAAATATAAAAGTATATCGAAAAATATTAAATTTCTTCAAGCACCCAAATTCAGTTAAATCGAGTTATGATAGCGTAATTTTTACAATTATGTCAAGTACACCACTGAAAAAATTTCAAATTACATATATATACATTCAAAGGTGCCATACGACGTCACTTGGAAAGAGATGATTAAGCAGTTATCTTATAATATAATTTCTCAAAAATATGTTAATAGACTAACTAATGTGACCCTCTCATTTTGTTTACAATTTAAACACTAGATATGAATCTTGCTATTAAGATTTGTTTATTGGAGAAAATAGAGCTTGATTTTGATAAACATGACTTGATTTTAATAATTTTAATATATGCTAATGCGGACTTCAATGACCCACTCAGAACAAAACATTCATTAGAAACCCATTGAATATCCATACGACATCCGTACATTCTAAGAAACCGGAAATTATTTGAAATGGAGATGAATTAAAATAATTAACGTATCGAACATATTAATATTTATATAATTAATTTAACCACACCTTATAAAAAGTACTTATTAAATATTTTATTGGATTTATTTCACAAAAGTTTATTTTAAAAAGTATTTAATAAAATATATATATACATGAAAATATATTACAAATATATATTTTCATATTTTGTAGAGAAAATCAATGGATTTAGAAATAGATTTAGAGGTAGAGAAAATCAAATATTTTTATCAAACTGCATTTCCAACAAATGTTGCCAAAAGTCTAATAAAATATTGGAAAAAAAGTTTTATCACCAAATGTACTTTATCTTCTTCATACTTATCCTCTCCAAAATAAAAGAAGAAAGATCAATCATGCTTAAAGCATTGATTATGAAACACTTTCCAACTTCAATGCAATTTTATTTAAAAAAGTCGAAAATGCAATACATTCCTCGGTAATATTTTAAAACTTATCACAATACTACATTGATTTATTATATTTGAAAACTTAAACCTTCATTGAAAAAAATGAACTTCATTCAAATGACGGGATTGAAATATAAATTGCCTGGTTTAAATATCTCTAAAATGCAATACATTCCACGACGGTAATATTTTTAAAACTATCATAATACTACGATAATTTATTATATTTGAAAACTTCATCGAAAACAACTGAAATAAATTCAAATGACGTCATAGAAAAAATAACACGCCTGGATCTCTCTATAAAAGTAGGATTTCATTCATAACTTTCTCCATTTCATTCATCACAATACTATAATAATTTACTTTATTTAAAAATTAAGACCATGGAGCTACAATTCATAAACTTTATGCTTAAAACTTCATCGAAAAAAATCGTCCTTCTGTTTATAAAATCAACAATTAATGCTGCATTCATATCAGCCATGCAGACTCCATGGACTGAATTATTTTGTGTTAAAGAAATACAGTAATTCTAATACAACTCATTCTACATATTTTGCTGTTTACATTTTACATAGGTGAAAAATAGGCTTAGTTGTAGAAATAATCAAATTTGAATGAGAATTTAAACTCAAATATATTGTCATTGTGTTGTTTTAGTATGTAGATGCACAGAATTTAAGCAAAAATAAAGTAGTTTTAGGACGGATACAACACTCAATATGAATGAAAAAGAACTTTAAAAAATCACGATTTTGAAACAAGATGGATGCCATATATCATTTTGAAGTGGGTCATGTGATCGTTTCATATCATGGTCACGTGATCGTTTCATATAAGACGTGTAATTATTATTTTAATTTTTATTTAAAAAACTACTGAATATATTTCGCTGAATTTTTTTTATATATTTTATGGAACAATTTGACTATTACCTAAAATTTTCGAAGCAATTTGTGAATTTTAAATCCGCTTAAAAAATGTTTGAAAAATTAGGTCCCATAGGGCTCAATGTATTTCATTTTTTCAATCCGGGTTCAATCCAAAACTAATTGGGTGATATTATTCATTTATATTCCCATAGGTCCTACAGACCGTCTGAACAACATAATAAAATTTCATTTTGATTATGTCATTTTTACGGCAGTTATCGTGCTAACGGACAGACAGACAGACAGACAGACAGTCAGACAGACAGAATGAACAAAGTCATAAACACTTTTCAACTTTGTTGTAAAGTGTTAAAAATATACTCATTACTGAAAGAAATGCATGGTACCAGTTGAAGTTTTCTATAGTTGAGATTATATTCATTGATATCCATAAATATTATATGCCAAGGTACAATCATTTTCATTTTGCAATCATTTACGACAGTAGATGATTGCAAAATGAAAATGATTGAAGCGCTTTTATTATCCCAAATTGGGCGTTGTGGCCCATAGTTTGGTAAACAATTTTTAGAGGGCCGTGAAAAGTTCTTGAATTGTGAAAAAGTTGGAAATATTTGCAACTAGAAAATTATGAAAAACAAAAATCGAAAAATTGAAAAATGAAGCATAAAATAGAAATCAAATGAGCAAAATTAAGGTGCAAGAAATACTGGCAGGAGGTCGCAATTTTAAAAAGTTTGAGAATCTCTTATCTAGTGTATTCCTATTACATATATATAGTTATATTCCTGTAAAAATTATAGAAAAAGTATTATTGTAGACATTAAGCTATTCCAAAAGTCTCTAAACCAGTAATTGGCAATTGGTGATCCATGAGCAAAGTCTGGCCAGTGGCATCTTCATATGTTGCACACCAACACACAATTCAGGTCGTTTAAATATTAATTATATAATAGTCTGTTTCTCTCTTGCCAATACTTTTACTAAAATTTAAGCTAAAATCGCGTTGTTGCAGGTTACGACTGAAGATTTTCATCTCCAGAAACAAAATGAAAAAATACTTGGAATATTATGTCCAATTAATATGTTAAGGAATGAATGTTCGCACAGGATAGTTTTATTTGAGCTACTTGTAATGAGGTATAAATACATAATTATTTTACTGGCAATGACATAAATTATAGCATGATAAAGGAATTATAAAATAAGGCTATAATAACAGGGAAATTAGAAAAATTAATAAAATAGCTCTGATATTTCTTGATTTCTATACATACAAAATATGCAATTATTCATTATCTGTTATTCGAAATTTCTAAAAATTTGGGAACAATGCTGAAGTTTGTCAAATATGCAATGTGCTTTGTAAATGCACTAATAGATACATTTAAAATAGATACATAAAAATTTGGGAACAATGCTGAAGTTTGTCAAATATGCAATGTGCTTTGTAAATGCACTGACAGATACATTTAAAAATGAAAGGAATCATCTTTATTATGATTAATTCCTCATTAGACATTTATTGACTGACTAACTGCATTAATCATACATGCTAATTCAGCCCTTAAAGGGAACTGTTCTAATAAATAGTTTTCTTTTAGATGATTATTTTACGACTTCTTTTCTAAAGTACGCACACTATATTTCGATTTTTTTTTTATCTAGAGTACTTGGATTTAAGCCACTTTTCAAAATTCTATTTTTCATATTTTAAATAACAAAATACAATTTTAACTCATATTTGGATAACTGATAATGATAAGTATCTTATTACAGCATACTATCTTTAAGAGGCTGCCAATTTGTTAAAATATCTATAAGCACAAACACTTAACCGAACTTCCACACTTCCACTGGAAGAAAGTTTCACAGGAACCACACAAAGGGAGAAGTGAACAACAAAATGAAAATAGGTTAAAGGCTCACTGTAATGAATATGTAAATATATTAATATTAAATTTTTAATCAAATTCATTTATTTCAATATTTTAATAAAAATTTCTATGTTGATTTCTTGCAGAAACAAATTATAAACTGCAATTAATATTTGAAGAATCAAGATTTTGACGATCAAAAATGTCACAGTCACATTATATTTAAATAAATATACTTCTGTTCATGACTAATCATATCATATGTAGTTATAACATCAACAGCATATTAAAGACAATATCTGCATCACTTGTATCAGCTCTTAAAAATTTACTAATTGACACTTTCTATTTTTCAAACTCTTTTGATTTATTGTAGAACATTTCATTTATTATTGTTGAAAACATTGCTTCATAACAGCATATTTTTATCCTGTTATAATATTTAAAATTATACAACATCCAAATATAAAAATATTTTTCCAATAAATTCCCAGTTTCATATCGAAATTTCATATCATTCCATATCAAATTTTTAGAATATTATCTATTAGATTTTCTTATTTAATAAATATTGATTTATTAGTATCAGATGCACCTTAAATTAATCTATTAGCCTTTCACACTAAATAGAAATAAGAAGATCTAGCAAGAGTTAAACTTCCTGTTCCATATTATGGGCCTATTCTCATTTTTCTCTTATAAAATATATATGATATAAGAAAATTTCTCTAATTAGATGTCCTAATTTTAAAAGTATTCTCTGAACTGCAACAAATAATCGAAACACATATATTTTATTTAATACAACCAACATATGTCTTTACAACTCAAAATAGTTATTTTTTTAGCTCAATATAAAATAAGGGACATTTTCTTTGTTCAGTAAATATTAATAAAGAGAATAATAATAAAGTATATACAGTTTATGAATTCTGTATCATTTTGTGTATATTAAGAAATATGTTTAAATAAAGATTGATGACGGTGGGTCAAACCACCGTTATAGTAAAACATCTCATGGAAATTTTAAGAAGTCCACAGGATTTTTAAAATTTATAGGACAATTAATTAGCATTTTTATCCTTTCAACATTATTCATTTATAGAACAGTACTAACCCTCCTTTTAATATATAATTGTCTTGGTTATGAAATTCACTTTGTGCTTGGATGATTTAATCTGAATTTCTCTGAATGCTCAAATTTCTTATTAAGTAATGATTGGTAATCGAATTTACAATATCGGCCGAATTCTTAATTTTCAGATTTGTATAAATAAGATTGATGATTTTCTTCTATCATTCCTTGAAGAACGTTGTAACGCAAAATCAATAGTATTTAGGATGGACAATTCTTATAATAGAAATATTTATAAAATTTTAATTTAATATATTTATTATTATTGATTCCTTTGAAGGTGTACTGAAAATATCATAAGATGGGTAAAAATGTATCCAATAGTGCTATAAAGTGTAACTTTTGTTCAAAAAACCTCAAAACTTTGCAAATATACGTAAGTTATCTCCAGTTACTCTTCTGTATAATATACCTTCATGAGCACAAAATCCGGAGATAAAATAATCATTTAATCCAAGACGTATTTTAGTAACAAAATATTACATTTGGTATTTACATAAATACATTTCAAAATTTATATATTTCTTTTAAAAGTTTCAAGAAAATAAACCTGCAAGATTCAAATTACTACGAGTTTCAAATGCATTTATTACTGTATTTTATAATACCATGACTGTCCCGTTCAGATGTTGTCACATTTTGTATAAAATGTGTCATAAGTAAAAATTGTCAAGCAAAAAGGACGTATACTAAATGACGTATTTGAGTTTCATAAAATATAAGTTTTCCTACAATATACATTTGATAGACCACGGATAAAACAAATATATACTGCAAGATATCGTTCAGTAACAAAAAATTAAACTTAATATTTACAAAAAAATGTGTACTTCAGATAATTTCTTCACAAAAATTCTTTATTCAAAGTACATCCTTGACAAGCATGCTCCAGTTTCAAAAACAATGTTTTACGGTATTTTATACCTTGATTGCACTTTTATTCTAAAAATAATTTGTAACAATGTCTCACACTATTTGTAACAAATGTCTCAGTAACTGATCAAGAACCTGCAGAATCAGTTTCGACAAGCAAATCGTACCTAGACCATTCCATTTGAGTAACAAAATAACAATGCGAGTGTAAGTCACACGATAAAATAGACATAAGACCGGGGATAAAATAGACATCCACTGCATGATGCAGATTAGAAACATAAAATTAAATTTAGTATTTACAAATATACATTTCAAAATTCATCTTTTTTTTAAATATTCAAGCAAAATAAATCTACAAGATTAAGAATACTACTAGTTTTTAGAAGCATTTATTACTATACTTAACAATACCATGACAGACCCTTTCAGATGTTGTCACCATCTGTATCAAATGTTTCAGACATGTAAATTGTCAAGCTAAGAGGAAGTATATCAATTATATTTGAGTTTCCTACAATTTAAGTCATTTAATTAGCCGAGGATAAAATAAACATCTACTTCAAGACATAATTTAGCAAAAGAAAATTAAATTTAGTAGTAACATAAGCACATTTCCGAATTCATACTTTTCTTTGAAAAGTTTCAAGCAAAATAAACCTGCAGGATTCAGGCTACTACGAGATTTAGAAGCTTAGATTATATTTCTTTTAGCCTTTATTACATATTTTTCTTTTAGCATCTGTTATATATTTTTCTTTTAGCATTTATTATATATTTTTTTTAGCATTTATTACTGTATTTTATATAACTCCATGACTGACCTTATCAGCTGTTGTCACCTTCTCTATTAAATGTCTCAGGTGTGAGAAATTTTCAAACTAAAAGGACGTATACCATTAAATTTGAGTTTCCCACATTTCTAACAATGTAAGTTACTTGATGAGCCGATGATGAAATAAACACTTACTACAGGGTATTATTTAGTAACAGAAAATTGAATTTGATATTTACAATAAATATACATTTCAGATAATTTTTTTGAAAAGATTCTTTATGCGAAAGAACCTCCTTGGTAACCATACCCCACTTTCAAAAACACTGTTTTATGGTATGTTATACCTTAATTGCACCTTTCTTCTGAACATCATTTGTAACAATCCCTCACGACTATGTATAACAAATGTCTCATTAACTGATTGCAGACTTAGTTTCGACAAGCAAAAAGCATTTAGACCACTCCATTTGAATGACCTGCAATGTAAGTCACTTGATGGTCTAATTTGCTTCTGCATTGTTTGTTCCCGCATCTGGAGTTTGCAGCAGAACCGGGATGCATGGGTATGAAGTCTTCTTTGGTGACCATCGGCACAGCCGTTGAACTACCACGAGACCCGCCCCGATGTCTTGGACGACAATACAGAAGCAGTGCCAGCATGCAGCCCAGTGCAGCAATAGCAACTACAGTAGCTGTCACTACAATTGGAAAGGGTAGGGAAGACTGCAATCCAGGAATCTCTAAAAAAGAAGTTTTTAACTGAGTATAATGTAATAAGTTTGTATTATACATGTATATATTAATAAACTATACTATCTAGTACAGCACTTTATCATTCCATACAATGCCATGTCAGATTCACCACAAAGCAGCTAATGAAAGTGCTGTGCAAAATTAAATTTCTGTAACGATGTGAAATATTTATGCTCATGTATTTTTTTTTATTATTGACTATGTTATCATTCAAAGCAATCATTTTTCTTTCATACATTAAAGGTAGTGTTATTTACCAATGATTAAGCATAACCTTCCAGATTTAATGGCTAATTCATGATGTATATTGGTTATTACGCTTATCTACACAAAGAAAATAAGGTCTCGGCGTGGGAATTTCATCCCCATTTCAAATAGGCTGCACCACATGTGCCTATCATATATACATAGAACAGTTTCAATAGAAAATTCTCCATGGAAAGCGGTCTTCCTCTGACAGAATGGCCATATTTGCCCCTTTCCCAAAAAAATTTCGAACTCGTCTTCTACTTTAAATTTGGAAGATTTCTTCATACTTTGTGTAATCTTATTGTATAAAATTACAAAAATTATGTTAACATTATCACTACTTCATATATAATTTTGCATATAATATATGAAATAGTGAATTATAGTGAATTTTTGTTGATAATAATATACAATTTCATACACTAGTGCTTAATGCTGTTATGTAAAGAGAAGTGGCACATCTAAGGTCATCGTTTCATGCTCCGAAAGGTTTAGATGCGGTCCTACCCACATGCATTGAGAAAATAGCATTATATTACCTGAAAAAATGGTTCGGTCATTCAATAAACATTACCGCAGAATGCCATCGATCTGCCGCAAATGCGACGGAAAATCGCAGAAAATGTAAAAGGGCGCTTATTGGAAATTTTCCGAAGAAGACTTCCCTCGTTCAACCCCTCAAATACGACGGAAAATTAAGAACTTTGGAGAGAGGAGGGGGGTTACTCTAAATTGTCTGCTAAATTAAATATATGCATGATTATAAGATCAAATAACGTATTTTTACCAACCAACGACGAACTTTTTAATATTTTCCATTCATTTTTTTTCGATGTTTAGAGGGTTCTGTTTCTTTCTTTTTTTTTTCTTTTTTTTAAATCGAGCCAAAGAAAGGGAGGGGGGTGCGGGTTACTTTCGATGTTTAAAGGGTTCTGTTTCACTGTTTTCTTTGTTTTTTTTAATTTTAAATCGAGTCAAGTGAGGGAGGGTGCGGGTCGCTTTCTTGATAGAATCGACGGAATTCTACAGTAAACAAATCTGTCATATATAGAAAATCTCACATGTTAGCACATTGTGAATAAGTCGAATATATTTCTCACACAAAATTACGCAGGAATGCTACAAACATGATTTTATATTATCTTATATAATATAAGATGATGTTTGTCTGTCTGTGTATGCCTTCTGTAGTGGAAAATCTAAGCTTCAGACAGCAACGAAATTCGGTACAGAGTTTAAGCTTCCACTACGACAGGCTTTATTAAGATTTTTTTTCTTTTAATTCAAATTAGTTTAAAAGGGATGAATTTTTAAATCCAAAAATAACCATTTTCCGCTCTTTCGCAAGATTAATTTGTCCATCGTAGTTGCTGACGATATTTCCTACTAACATTTCAATCACAGGTGGTCTGATATCGATATCTTAGGCTTTGTGTCTAGACACGGACTGCAATAAAATTTGCGGTTTTTAAAATTCGTGAATTTAAACGATAAATTGTTAATTTTTGGAACATAGAATAATTTTAATATTAAAAGTGTGCTCTAAAATTTTAACTTACATCAGATGAATACTTGCTAGATAGCAATCAATGTTGCAAATTTTTCTTCTGCGACTTTTCCTTTATGTGACTTTAATTCTTTTCATGTACTATTAATGTTAATTTTAAGCAAGCAAAAATCCAACTTTTTGAATATCGGTTTCCTAACTTTTAAAAGATATAGCATATAATGCATGTAAGATATTTTTGTGTAGTTCTGACAGCAATTAGTGTACCATATGTTTGTGCGCATGCGTGGTGCTTTTTATGACGTATTAAAAGAATTTATTAGCAATCAAGTATGTATCTATATGACTTAAGTAACGGACGACTTAAGTAGCGTATATGATTTTAGGACCCGGCAAAGTGCAGGTCCATTATCGTGTTATAAATAAATTAAAAAATGTAAATTTTATAGAGAACGGTGCATTCCAACATCTCAAATTGAAGTCTTTTGAATGCAAATATATATATAATAACCATTCACTTCAGTTGTTGTTGTTGAAACCCAGACCGTCCGACCTACCAGAAAGGTGTAAGGTAACTGTTTGGACGGTCGGGAAGTGCCACCCAATTTAGACCGGAACCCAGTGGGGGAGGCATCCACAGGGACCGTACCCTCCTTCCCCTACCACCAACCTCTCGGAAGGACTTTCGGACCCACATGTTTAACGTGATCGTACTCCGCATGAACACGGCGGCAGTTTTGGCAGTGGCTGGAATCGAACCCGGGCCTACCGAGTGCAACTCCAGCGCGCTAACCAATGGGCTACCGCGCCCCTCATTTTTTCAAGAGTTTAATTTTTTCGAAAAAGAGACAAACAATTAAAAAATAAACGTTTTCAACTTATTTATTCTTATTGAAAATAGGAAGACTTCTTGTGGTTACAGATTAATATGATTATGTGATTTCCATAATTTTCCATACCGACATATCATGATATACTTTTTCTATTTCGGAATTCTACGATATAGATAAATTTCATACCGAAAATTCCATAGATACACATACAAAGGAGCGATAGATATAATCGATAATTCGCTTTCAAGGACTCCAAAACTCGTAAAAAAACCAATAAAAATTCTACTATAAAATATGCCCCCAAATGTCCGGCAGGAATAAAAAGAATCCACTGCCCATTAGGGTGCATAAAGTTTTCTTGTTACACAGAGAATTTAACGTGAAAAAAAATTTCCAGCAATGCTTACAGCTCTGAATTTGACTGGATTGATTTATTTTGAAGCTCTTTGTATGCACATTTTGTATGCACACTAGAACAAAATTAACCTGGACTAGTTTAAAGTAAATTCCAAACTGTTGCTCGAATGCATGTATACACAAAGTTCTTCACCCATACCCGGAAATTACGACTTAAAATAATATTGAGTAAAAATGCAGTACTTGTGTAAAGGTTCGATGAATTCCCAGATGTTTATGAATTTCCATAAAATTTATTACAGCCAATGAGACCTAAGATAGATTTATTGGGAATACCGATTGACGTAGGCATTGCAAATTTCATGAAAATATTGATTATTTCCACGATTATCACGTTTTTTGTGAAAAAGTGAAATTTCTAATATCTAGAGAACAGCTAGTGATAAATACGGACAAAAGATGTCGAATAATTTCAAATTAAAAGTAATCAAAAGAATTCACCCATTTGAGGGCGAGCATTTTTTACTTTTACAGGATTTTTCTCATTTTAGATCAAAAAGTTCCATATCTCGTGCATGTTGACGTCCCATAAATGATTTTGTGTCTTTTAAAATAAAAATATACCATAGGGAATGGTCAGTTTTGTAACGATTGAAACATTTTTTAAATGATATTACTCTTGAATAAACGAGGGCCTTACCATGCTTACATCTTTTTGTAATTCGATACACTTCTGACAATGCCGCCAACGGCCCTACCGTGCTGAAAACACCGGTTCCCGTTACGCCACCGAGGTCAAACGGCATCGGGTTCGGTTAGTACTTGGGTGGGTGACTACTTGGCAACACCGCGTGCTGTTGGCACATTTCGGGCGCGGTAGCCCGGTGGTTTGCGCGCTGGATTTGCACGCTGCCACAACTGCCGCCGTGTTCATACGGAGTACGATCACGTTAAACATGTGGGTCCGTAAGTTCTTCCGAGAGGTTGGTGGTAGGGGAAGGAGGGTACAGTCCCTGTGGATGCCTCCCCACTGGGTTCCGGTCTAAATTGGGTGGCACTTCCCAGCCGTCCAAACGGTTACCTTACACCTTTCTGGTAAGTCGGACGGTCTGGGTCTCAACAACAACAATAACAACACTTCTGACGATTACATATTGCATAATAGTATCAAATTCCATTTGAATCGTTCCATTTGTTCGAGAAAAAATATCCTGTTCATAGTAGATTCACAGACAGATACAAAGCCATCATTGAAGAAATTTTCACTTGTAATTTGAATTCAAGATTACTCAAAATATCTCAATCCAGCCAAACTCGAGAATTGAATTTTCGACTGCATCAAAGGGCTTTCTCTTCACATAAACCGTGCATTGTAGCTATTTTTTCATAGCCAGATATATAAGAAAAGCAACTCGTAACCGGAATTATGAAATTGATCCGGGTAATGGGGAGAGTTTTTATCAGCGCTAACCCATTAGTGCCAGAATAGTTTCAGTCTATTTCTGTTAGTGTCAAAAATAAAGCAATTTGATGCACTGAAGCCCATCAATAAGTCGATGAAGACAAAACAAGTAGATATTGCCAGAGAAAGCTATCAATTTTGCGTCACTTACGTAATTATTTTAATTATCTCTGTGGTTAGGTAAAGCTTCAGATAAATTTTTCCAGCTAAAATTTGTCAGACTTAACAGAGCAGCAAGGATTACAACTAAAGCAATTTCCAGACTTTAAACCTGTAATATCCATTTATAATCTGTCCTGAAATATAATATTTAAATATTTTTGTAATTATATGACCACATTCAATCAATTTAAAGTATTTACCGGAGAGTTCATAAAAGATATTGGCGCCAAACATTTTGCCATACTATTGATTTTACGGGATTTAGAGGATCTATTTTCTTCAGGTACTTACATAAATAGAACTTAGATGATGACTGATAAGGATTCGCTATAAAATTTCGAAGGCTAAGGGCGTAGGGAATTCACTAAGGATTTCCATTTCCGGTTCAAAAATTTTCGTTCTTTGTGAGACAACTCTTTCTTAAGATTGGCTATAGATAGAGCTTAAATGATAACTGATATGAATTCAGCATCATATTTTGAGGGAGGTAGATTGCATTACTAAGGATTTCCACTTATAATTTCTATCAAGTTTTTTTCTATTTCCAATTTTTAAATGGTCAGTGCAACATCTATTTATCAGGATTGGTTATAGATAAAGTTTAGGTAATGACTAATATGAATTTAATATCACATTTCAAGGGAAATAGGAGGTCACTATAAATTCCCCCTTCCGGTTCTTTCTTTTAACTTTCGTTTTAAATATTCTCATTTTCCTTGAAGCATCTATTTCATAAAATCGTATGGAGCATAGGTGGTGACTGATATGGATTCCGTCTCAAATTCCTTAAGGATAAGATGGATTTTCTAAGGACTTCAACTTCTAGAGGTCTTCCCCCACCCACTTCCTGTTCAAGAATTTAGACCCAATTTTTAATTTTTTTTTTAAATTTAAAAATTGAAACCCGATGAAACAGAAGGGAGGAAAGAAAAAATGCCTGCAGGATCATTATTACAAAGTGAACGATAAACTGAAAGCTAATTTTACCAAAGATCTAAAATAATATGTTTACAAGATTTTGTTAGCAGGGAATATGGTAAAGGGAAAGAGATAGGAATGCCATCAGTTGTGGCAATTTTGGCATGTTTGTCATAGATTTCATTACCATGGATATTGGTATGAGTTTGAACCCAGAAAATGTAAATTAGATTTTTATTAAGAGGAATATTAGATTTAATTTTCTATGAATAATAAGAATTCTTTTTAGTGCAATTAAGACCAGCAATAAAGGGGGAAATATCGGAGAAACTATTAACTTTAAGGTTATTAGCGGAAGCCCAGTTTATTGCATAAGAAATGACTGTTAGTTCAGATTGAAAAACAGTATTGTTGACGCCAAGTTTATATGAGATAACTTCAGTCAAAATATGACATTTAAAGATGCAAATGACAAAACTAGTTTTATTGTCAATTTTAGAGCCATCGGTAAAAATATTAAAGTCTGAAAAATTATTGTCAACTCTATTTACAAGATTAACAGTACATTTAGAGGTGTGAGTTTCAGAAAAAGAGGCAATAAAGGGGGAACTATCGGAGAAAATATTAACTTTAAGGTTATTAGCAGAAGCCCAGTTTATTGCATAAGAAATGTCTTATTAGTTCAGATTGAAAAACCGTATTATTGTCGTCAAGTTTATATGATATAACTTCAGTCAAAATATCACATTTAAAGTGCAAATGGAAAAACTAGTTTTATTGTCAATTTTAGAGCTATCGGTAAAAATATTAAACTCTGAGAAATTATTGTCAACTCTATTTATAAAATTAACAGTACATTTAGAGGGGTGAGTTTCAGAAAAAGCAGTAAAAAATCAATGTTTGGAGAATGAGGATGGAATAGAAAGGAAACGAGGGTTCACTTAGGATAATCACTTGTGGTATGGTTGTTTTTCCATTCCCAATTCAAAGTTTTTCATTTTATTTGAAGCATCTATTTCTCAAGATTGTCTATAGATATAGCTTAGATGATAACTGTGTGTGTGATATGGATTCAGTATCAAATTTTGAATAAGGAAGGGTGGTTCACTAAGAATGTTCAAGGTCGGTTTTTTTTCACTTTCGATTCAAGATTTTTCCTTGAAACATCTATTTTTCAAAGTTGGTTATAGAGCTTAAATAATGACTAATATGGCTTTAGCATCAAATTTTGGAGAAGATAAGGATTTCTACTTTAGAATCTAGAGATGCCACTTCCTATTCAAGAATTTACATTTTCTGTGAAGCATCTATTTCTCGGAATGAGCTATATATATATAGCTCAGATGATGATTGATATGGAGTCACCATCAAATTCCGAAAGAGAATGGTTTGGGTGGGGGTGGGGTGGGGAAAGATTCACCAAGGATTTGCACTTCCAATTTTCCCCCAAAATTCTTAAAACGCCTATTTCTCAAGAATAAAAACTTAGATGATGACTGATATGAATTCAATACTAAATTCAGAAGAATATCAGGGGTTCACTAACGATTTACATTTCTGAATTTCTTCCCTTCTGGTTCAAAAATTTCCTTGAAGCATCTATTTCTCAGGAATGGCTATAGATATAGCTCAGAGGATGACTGATATGTATTCAGCATCTAATTTTAAAGGGGAGAGATTTGGATTCACTAAGGATTTTCATTTTCGGTTCTGGAAATGACACTTCCGACCTTTAAGAAAATACGTATGACTGTACTAAATAAGTGTACAAAAGGAATATAAATAGTTACTAGTTTTGTCAATGATAAAGTGTACACACTATTTGTCGTCATATGAATATTCCTTCATAAATCTGCTGTTTGTGTTACTTTTATCTCAGTTCTACGAAATTCACATATGTAGATAAAGTCATGTTCGACACGCATTTCTTGTTCTTCTAACAGTTATTTCTGCATGATAAAGGATTTAAAACAATCCAATCTAAACATATAATTGAGCGCAGCCTTCTTGAAATAAGCTTAGCGCAACAAAAAATAATGCAATGGTTATGGCATCTCTGACTGCTGTCTTAGAATAAAAAAGATTTCCCTAAAGTATATACACAGTAGTAATATCTTGGAAGAATTCTAAAATATGTAATTGAAGATAACAATGCGCTGGGGGTAGATTAAATTGAGGTGTTTACTTACAAAAATATTTAAAAGTAAGGTATCATTTTAATGAGTACTTGTTAAAATATAAGACAGTGTACATTTTTATAGTACGTAAAATATTTTAAGTTGCTAGTGATAAATTACACCATTTTAACTGTAGCAATATGGCTTTAGCTATTAGTGATGTAATTAATTTTTGAAGTTGTTTCAAAACCAAAACATTTCGCTTTAGATATAATCTTATTTTATAACTTAACTGAGGAAAATACAAATTATCGAAAAGATAAAAAAAAATACCACTAAAAAATAGTCAATAATGCTTATTTAGAAATTTCAGTTTTATTTATTGAAAAACATATATTCCGGGCTTTTGATAAGAGGAATTCCGTAAATCAATCTCAGACCGCTATGTCACTTATTCAATATATTCTACGCATCCTGCAAGCAAGAACATCAGCTTCTTATGATAATAACATGGGTATCGTATAGCATTTTCAAAAATATAAGTGAATCTTACATAACAAAAGCTAATGATTGTTTATGCATCTTCTTCTTCGACCCAGACTGTCAGACCTACGCGAAAGTGCAAGGTGTCTGTTAGGACGGCTGGGAAGTGCCACCCAATTTAGACCGGATGGGGTGGCATCCTCAGGGAATGAACCCTTCTTCCGCTACCATCAACTTCTCTGAAGGATTTACAGACCCACATATTTAACGCACCCGTACTCCGCGTGAACACGGGGATAATTTGAGCCAAATTTGAGAGAGGCCAAAATAAAAATTTTGGCCCCAAATTTTACTTTTACGAAAACTAAGATTTAGAGCCCCTTTTACTTTTTGCTTAAAGGTTTAATATTCCCAGTTACACCGCTGCATAGAAGATACACGGAGTACTCTTCAAACAGGTAGCCGAATCATAATAAAGCGCTTATGACTCTGCCACTGAGAGCGTGCTTATTTCTCAGCAGAATCTACATCGACAAGCTGCATGTGCAGGTTTTTGCGGTTCCTTAGCCTATCACATACTTGTGGCAGCACAGTTTTAATTAGAAAGGCATCCACTTAAAAATGCCTACTCAGTAGTATGACCATATTTCGTCCTCACCTGATAAAAATACCCTTCTCTTGGCAGCGCAAGTGCCGTTATTGAATCAACATTTTGCACAGTTTGGAATACATATGGCTCCTAGGAAAGTTCTTTAGCGCCCCTATAACTTTGTTATATAAGGACCATGACTGTACACATTAGGCCTATCTATAGAGCTAACGTGCCCACTCATGGCCCTTACCGAACCATGCCCAATCAAATGATAGTGATTGCAGTTTCATTAGCGGATAATTTTTAAAAGTTAAAATAACTAACTCATTCACAAAGAGTGACAAACGAAAACAGCATATTACAATGCGAGAACACTATCTAATACGTAGAAATCTGCAATAAATCTGCTAAAGATGACATTTATATCAAGCAATAAGGTTATTGGAAAATTGCTAAAACTAAACAACACTTACATGCAGAAGTATCTAATGTACAGCCTGTTCGGAATAGCCTTCGTCGACAACAAAGCGTATTTGAATTCGAGAAAGAATATTACTACGTACTATGACAAGCATTAGAGATGTCACCGCGTTACATTCTCTGATACGACTTTTGACAGGTTTTATTGTCGTCCATATAGACGTTTCGTGCATTCCTGATGTCGAATTCTACTAATTAGATAATCCAAATTTATGACAATTTTTTGCTATCTTACTGCGTTTGCCGAGTTTGATATCCTAACTTTTTAAATTATCCGCTAAAAGCACTGCAATCCCTTTTATTCAAGTAAGCATTGTCAGTTTACTATGAATAAACCTAAAGTGTACACATGGGTATTTTCTTACAGAGTTATCGGGGAGCTTAAAACTTTCCTAGGAACACTGTATATTAAGCACAAATGGTCCTTAGCTGCCGAACTAAATCTTGCCCTCGACATCTTCCTGGTAGTCATCAATATCTTTAATAAATTTTGGGCCATGACAAGCATCCTATTCTTCAAATTCGTATTACTCATTTACACATTTCTGATTAGTTGAAAGACCTGGTGGTAACAACGAATTACGAACACAAGGAATGCAGCTCTTCCCAAAACATAGCTCAAGCCTGCGAATTCTTTCTCTCAAGAAACACTCATCCAAATAAGATATCTTAATAATGAGAGAATTTTACAATATTATCAAGGGCACTTCTCATACAATACGCACAGAGCACCAGTCCCGTTGACGCCATTTACCACATTTTTTACCACACGTCAACCCAATCAGATGGAAAATTCAATTTTTATCGGAAAGGAACACAAGACTTTGCTACCTGCCATATTTTATTGAGATGGTGATAGTGTAATCTGGTCCGTCTGAAGTAACCGTCAAAAAAGTTATGACGAATGCAACCTCATGTTGTAATAGAGGTAGATATTTATGTTCAAAATCAATCAATAGATTCTAGTCTTGCCAATTCATATCTTGAAAAATGCTTGTTTTCAAAAAATATTCCAAAATATGAAAACAATTTTTTTACAAATCAAATCTTTGTCAAACGCAATATACTTATTTTACGAAACAAAATTTTTATAACAAAGGAAGAGAACCATCGTTTTGAAAGAAAAACACATTTTACTTTGGAAAAGTTTTGTGTTTACTTGTATCTATAACAACATTTCATATCACTTTCAAGAGTCTATACGCTATAGTTAATCGAATAAATAAAAGCAAGAAAATAAAATGTTGGCTTTGGAAATGGAAAATTGTATTTAGTCAGTAAATAGAATAATATCGGGAATGACTTTTTATAAACTCATATTTTTTTAATTTATATTTAATATAATGCATAAGGTAATTCTAGTAATTCTTTATAAGACTAGAGAAGTTTAGAAAGTAGCACGTCTGCTTGCAATTCAGGAAGTCTGGATCTCCATCTGTGGTCGATTGCTTTTTCAGGTGTTAAATAACATTTAATAATCAAGTCTGGGCACTAAGTCCGAGATTGTCCCTAGAAAATAGGGTCCTTATCGATTCTTTCAATTTCGGTCCTTGATACACATTATAGATAAGGAAGAAAATAAATAAAACGGACCTGGTCCACGAGAAATCTCCAGAGATTCCGACGGTTGTATCCGGACCTACTAAATACTCTACAATGTCTAACGCATGTTTAAAGAATTTGAAAAATGAAAGTTAAATTTTCCACAAAAAACAAAGAGAAATTTAAAATAGTATGTGTTCCGTGAAACATGGTCTTGAGTCAGTGATAGCTGCTAGAAGCGGGAGAGGGAACGGAGGGTGTGCATGATGCTCTGGAAAAAACGGGCATTTATCAGAGAGGGCTCTTTCAGAGATTATTTAGCCTGTTCAGCAGCTAGTGCACAAACACTACAATGGAACAACTGAATCCTATCGTTAGCAATAATGGATTTTCTTAAGTCAGGAATGTCATTTTCCAGCGCTTCAAGAATAAAAGACCTTACTATTCGTTTTCCTCATAACAAAAAAGTAAGTTTTGGAATTCCATTCAATAATCTTTAAGTGTTTTGTAGAGGGTTTTAGTTTTAATTTTTGAGCCGGCGGTTTGGAGATTAGGTCAGGGATGTCATATTCTTCAACAGCTATACTCGTCAAAAATGAAATTGCAACACCATGAAGGAATGAACGTAGCCATATGCAAATCACGGTACCGGTAGAAGAGAGAGTTCTATGCAAATGATTAGGTTTCCGCATGTATCGGGCCTCGTGTCACCTAGTTTCAGGTGATAAAGATCAGCAGACGACTCGTCCCGTAAATGCTATCAGCGGAGATTTGCAACAACCGATCTTTCAAAAAAGTGAAAAAACGATGGCTCGGGCATCAGCGATCTCTATAAAAGCAGTTAACGGCTAGGGAACGAAACCTTATCTTGGAGCTGCGTGACGTGAGTTTGTCGATGTCAGCAATTGCCATTCGTGTTGGGCACTACTTGCGTACCATCCAGCGATATATGTGACACTATGGACGCAGGAATATCAGAGAACACGCCAAAGAGGGAGTGGGTAGAACATTCGCACGACAGAGCCCACAGACCGACAGATTCGCCGAACGGCTCGTCGAGACAAGTGACAGCCGAAACAGCCTGCCACCATCAACGGTTGCACCT